>JAUPFR010000071.1:0-433782 GCA_036925125.1 Oreortyx pictus
CTTGTTGTCTGCATTCCCCCACGAACCCGCACCCTTGCTCTTTGCGTTCCCCCACGAACCCGCACGGTTCCTCTTTGCGTTCCCTCACGAACCCGCACGGTTCCTCTTTGCGTTCCCCCACGAACCCGCACCCTTGCTCTTTGCGTTCCCCCACGAATCCGCACCCTTGCTCTTTGCGTTCCCCCACGAACCCGCACGGTTCCTCTTTGCGTTCCCCCACGAACCCGCACCCTTGCTCTTTGCGTTCCCCCACGAACCCGCACGTTTCCTCTTTGCGTTCCCCCACGAACCCGCACCCTTGCTCTTTGCGTTCCCCCATGAACCCGCACCCTTGCTCTTTGCGTTCCTCCACGAACCCGCACCCTTGCTCTTTGCGTTCCCCCACGAACCCGCACCCTTGCTCTTTGCGTTCCCCCACGAACCTGCACCCTTGCTCTTTGTGTTCCCCAACGAACCCGCACGGTTCCTCTTTGCGTTCCCCCACGAACCCGCACCCTTGCTCTTTGCGTTCCCCCACGAACCCGCACCCTTGCTCTTTGAGTTCCCCCACGAACCCGCATGGTTCCTCTTTGCGTTCCCCCACGAACCCGCACCCTTGCTCTTTGCGTTCCCCCACGAACCCACACCCTTGCTCTTTGCGTTCCCCCACGAACCCGCACCCTTGTTGTCTGCATTCCACCACGAACCCGCACCCTTGCTCTTTGCGTTCCCCCACGAACCCGCACGGTTCCTCTTTGCGTTCCCTCACGAACCCGCACGGTTCCTCTTTGCGTTCCCCCACGAACCCGCACCCTTGCTCTTTGCGTTCCCCCACGAATCCGCACCCTTGCTCTTTGCGTTCCCCCACGAACCCGCACGGTTCCTCTTTGCGTTCCCCCACGAACCCGCACCCTTGCTCTTTGCGTTCCCCCACGAACCCGCACGGTTCCTCTTTGCGTTCCCCCACGAACCCGCACCCTTGCTCTTTGCGTTCCCCCATGAACCCGCACCCTTGCTCTTTGCGTTCCTCCACGAACCCGCACCCTTGCTCTTTGCGTTCCCCCACGAACCCGCACCCTTGCTCTTTGCGTTCCCCCACGAACCCGCACGGTTCCTCTTTGCGTTCCCCCACGAACACGCACCCTTGCTCTTTGCGTTCCCACATGAACACGCACCCTTGCTCTTTGCGTTCCCCCACGAACCCGCACCCTTCCTTTTTGCGTTCCCCCACGAACCCGCACCCTTGCTCTTTGCGTTCCCCCACGAACCCTCACGGTTCCTCTTTGCGTTCCCCCACGAACCCGCACCCTTGCTCTTTGCGTTCCCCCACGAACCCGCTCGTTTCCTCTTTGCGTTCCCCCACGAACCCGCACCCTTGCTCTTTGCGTTCCCCTACGAACCCGCATGGTTCCTCTTTGCGTTCCCCCACGAACCTGCACGGTTCCTCTTTGCGTTCCCCCACGAACCCGCCCCCTTACTCTTTGCGTTCCCCCACAAACCCGCACCCTTGCTCTTTGCGTTCCCCCACGAACCCGCACCCTTGCTCTTTGCGTTCCCCCACGAACCCGCACCCTTGCTCTTTGCGTTCCCCCACGAACCCGCACGGTTCCTCTTTGCGTTCCCCCACGAACCCGCACCCTTGCTCTTTGCGTTCCCCCACTAAACCGCACCCTTGCTCTTTGCGTTCCCCACGAACCTGCACCCTTGCTCTTTGCGTTCCCCCACGAACCCGCACCCTTGCTCTTTGCGTTCCCCCACGAACCCGCACGGTTCCTCTTTGCGTTCCCCCACGAACCCGCACCCTTGCTCTTTGCGTTCCCCCACGAACCCGCACGGTTCCTCTTTGCGTTCCCCCACGAACCCGCACGGTTCCTCTTTGCGTTCCCCCACGAACCCGCACGGTTCCTCTTTGCGTTCCCCCACGAACCCGCCCCCTTACTCTTTGCGTTCCCCCACGAACCCGCACCCTTGCTCTTTGCGTTCCCCCACGAACCCGCACCCTTGCTCTTTGTGTTCCCCAACGAACCCGCACCCTTGCTCTTTGCGTTCCCCCACGAACCCGCACGGTTCCTCTTTGCGTTCCCCACGATCCCGCACCCTTGCTCTTTGCGATCCCCCACTAAACCGCACCCTTGCTCTTTGCGTTCCCCCACGAACCCGCACCCTTGCTCTTTGCGTTCCCCCACGAACCCGCACCCTTGCTCTTTGCGTTCCCCCACAAAACCGCACCCTAGCTCTTTGCGTTCTCCCACGAACCCGCACCCTTGCTCTTTGCGTTCCCCACGAACCCGCACCCTTGCTCTTTGCGTTCCCCCACGAACCCGCACCCTTGCTCTTTGCGTTCCCCCACGAACCCGCACGGTTCCTCTTTGCGTTCCCCCACGAACCCGCACGGTTCCTCTTTGCGTTCCCCCACGAACCCGCACGGTTCCTCTTTGCGTTCCCCCACGAACCCGCACCCTTGCTCTTTGCGTTCCCCCACGAACCCGCACCCTTGCTCTTTGCGTTCCCCCACGAACCCGCACGGTTCCTCTTTGCGTTCCCCCACGAACCCGCACCCTTGCTCTTTGCGTTCCCCCACGAAACCGCACCCTAGCACTTTGCGTTCCCCCACGATCCCGCACCCTTGCTCCTTGCGTTCCCCCACGAACCCGCACCCTTCCTCTTTGCGTTCCCCCACGAACCCGCACCCTTGCTCTTTGCGTTCCCCCACAAACCCGCACCCTTGCTCTTTGCGTTCCCCCACGAACCCGCACGGTTCCTCTTTGCGTTCCCTCACGAACCCGCACCCTTGCTCTTTGCGTTCCCCCACGAACCCGCACCCTTGCTCTTTGCGTTCCCCCACGAACCCGCACGGTTCCTCTTTGCGTTCCCCCACGAACCCGCACCCTTGCTCTTTGCGTTCCCCCACGAAACCGCACCCTAGCACTTTGCGTTCCCCACGATCCCGCACCCTTGCTCCTTGCGTTCCCCCACGAACCCGCACCCTTCCTCTTTGCGTTCCCCCACGAACCCGCACGGTTCCTCATTGCTTTCCCCCAAGAACCCGCACCCTTGCTCTTTGCGTTCCCCCACGAACCCACACCCTTGCTCTTTGCGTTCCCCCACGAACCCGCACCCTTGCTCTTTGCGTTCCCCCACGAACCCGCACCCTTGCTCTTTGCGTTCCCTCACGAACCCGCACCCTTGCTCTTTGCGTTCCCCCACGAACCCGCACCCTTGCTCTTTGCGTTCCCCCACGAACCCGCACCCTTGCTCTTTGCGCTCCCCCACGAACCCGCACCCTTGCTCTTTGCGTTCCCCCACGAACCCGCACCCTTGCTCTTTGCGTTCCCTCACGAAACCGCACGGTTCCTCTTTGCGTTCCCCCACGAACCCACACCCTTGCTCTTTGCGTTCCCCCACGAACCCGCACGGTTCCTCTTTGTGTTCCCCCACGATCCCGCACCATTGCTCTTTGCGTTCCCCCACGAACCCGCACGGTTCTTCTTTGCGTTCCCCCACAAACCCGCACGGTTCCTCTTTGCGTTCCCCCACGAACCCGCACCCTTGCTCTTTGCGTTCCCCCACGAACCCGCACCCTTGCTCTTTGCGTTCCCCCACGAACCCACACCCTTGCTCTTTGCGTTCCCCCACGAACCCGCACCCTTGCTCTTTGCGTTCCCCCACGAACCCGCACCCTTGCTCTTTGCGTTCCCTCACGAACCCGCACCCTTGCTCTTTGCGTTCCCCCACGAACCCGCACCCTTGCTCTTTGCGTTCCCCCACGAACTCACACCCTTGCTCTTTGCGTTCCCCCACGAACCCGCACCCTTCCTTTTTGCGTTCCCCCACGAACCCGCACCCTTGCTCTTTGCGTTCCCCCACGAACCCTCACGGTTCCTCTTTGCGTTCCCCCACGAACCCGCACCCTTGCTCTTTGCGTTCCCCCACGAACCCGCTCGTTTCCTCTTTGCGTTCCCCCACGAACCGGCACCCTTGCTCTTTGCGTTCCCCTACGAACCCGCATGGTTCCTCTTTGCGTTCCCCCACGAACCCGCACGGTTCCTCTTTGCGTTCCCCCACGAACCCGCACCCTTACTCTTTGCGTTCCCCCACAAACCCGCACCCTTGCTCTTTGCGTTCCCCCACGAACCCGCACCCTTGCTCTTTGCGTTCCCCCACGAACCCGCACCCTTGCTCTTTGCGTTCCCCCACGAACCCGCACGGTTCCTCTTTGCGTTCCCCCACGAACCCGCACCCTTGCTCTTTGCGTTCCCCCACGAACCCGCACGGTTCCTCTTTGCGTTCCCCCACGAACCCGCACCCTTGCTCTTTCCGTTCCCCCACGAAACCGCACCCTAGCACTTTGCGTTCCCCCACGATCCCGCACCCTTGCTCCTTGCGTTCCCCCACGAACCCGCACCCTTCCTCTTTGCGTTCCCCCACGAACCCGCACCCTTGCTCTTTGCGTTCCCCCACGAACCCGCACCCTTGCTCTTTGCGTTCCCCCATGAACCCGCACGGTTCCTCTTTGCGTTCCCCCACGAACCCGCACCCTTGCTCTTTGCGTCCCCCCACGAACCTGCACCCTTGCTCTTTGCGTTCCCCCACGAACCCGCACCCTTGCTCTTTGCGTTCCCCCACGAACCCGCACCCTTGCTCTTTGCGTTCCCCCACGAACCCGCACCCTTGCTCTTTGCGTTCCCCCACGAACCCGCACGGTTCCTCATTGCTTTCCCCCAAGAACCCGCACCCTTGCTCTTTGCGTTCCCCCACGAACCCACACCCTTGCTCTTTGCGTTCCCCCACGAACCCGCACCCTTGCTCTTTGCGTTCCCCCACGAACCCGCACCCTTGCTCTTTGCGTTCCCTCACGAACCCGCACCCTTGCTCTTTGCGTTCCCCCACGAACCCGCACCCTTGCTCTTTGCGTTCCCCCACGAACCCGCAACCTTGCTCTTTGCGTTCCCTCACGAACCCGCACTCTTGCTCTTTGCGTTCCCCCACGAACCCGCACCCTTGCTCTTTGCGTTCCCTCACGAAACCGCACGGTTCCTCTTTGCGTTCCCCCACGAACCCACACCCTTGCTCTTTGCGTTCCCCCACGAACCCGCACGGTTCCTCTTTGTGTTCCCCCACGATCCCGCACCATTGCTCTTTGCGTTCCCCCACGAACCCGCACGGTTCTTCTTTGCGTTCCCCCACAAACCCGCACGGTTCCTCTTTGCGTTCCCCCACGAACCCGCACGGTTCCTCTTTGCGTTCCCCCACGAACCCGCACCCTTTCTCTTTGCGTTCCCCCACGAACCCGCACCCTATCTTTTTGCGTTCCCCCACGAACCCGCACCCTTTCTCTTTGCGTTCCCCCATGAACCCGCACCCTTTCTCTTTGCGTTCCCCCATGAACCCGCACCCTTGCTCTTTGCGTTCCCCCACGAACCCGCACCCTTGCTCTTTGCGTTCCCCCACGAACCCGCACCCTCGCTCTTTGCGTTCCCCCACGAACCCGCATGGTTCCTCTTTGCGTTCCCCAACGAACCCGCACCCTTGCTCTTTCAGTTCCCCCACGAACCCACACCCTTGCTCTTTGCGTTCCCCCACGAACCTGCACCCTTGTTGTCTGCATTCCCCCACGAACCCGCACCCTTGCTCTTTGCGTTCCCCCACGAACCCGCACGGTTCCTCTTTGCGTTCCCTCACGAACCCGCACGGTTCCTCTTTGCGTTCCCCCACGAACCCGCACCCTTGCTCTTTGCGTTCCCCCACGAATCCGCACCCTTGCTCTTTGCGTTCCCCCACGAACCCGCACGGTTCCTCTTTGCGTTCCCCCACGAACCCGCACCCTTGCTCTTTGCGTTCCCCCACGAACCCGCACGTTTCCTCTTTGCGTTCCCCCACGAACCCGCACCCTTGCTCTTTGCGTTCCCCCATGAACCCGCACCCTTGCTCTTTGCGTTCCTCCACGAACCCGCACCCTTGCTCTTTGCGTTCCCCCACGAACCCGCACCCTTGCTCTTTGCGTTCCCCCACGAACCTGCACCCTTGCTCTTTGTGTTCCCCAACGAACCCGCACGGTTCCTCTTTGCGTTCCCCCACGAACCCGCACCCTTGTTGTCTGCATTCCACCACGAACCCGCACCCTTGCTCTTTGCGTTCCCCCACGAACCCGCACGGTTCCTCTTTGCGTTCCCTCACGAACCCGCACGGTTCCTCTTTGCGTTCCCCCACGAACCCGCACCCTTGCTCTTTGCGTTCCCCCACGAATCCGCACCCTTGCTCTTTGCGTTCCCCCACGAACCCGCACGGTTCCTCTTTGCGTTCCCCCACGAACCCGCACCCTTGCTCTTTGCGTTCCCCCACGAACCCGCACGGTTCCTCTTTGCGTTCCCCCACGAACCCGCACCCTTGCTCTTTGCGTTCCCCCATGAACCCGCACCCTTGCTCTTTGCGTTCCTCCACGAACCCGCACCCTTGCTCTTTGCGTTCCCCCACGAACCCGCACCCTTGCTCTTTGCGTTCCCCCACGAACCCGCACGGTTCCTCTTTGCGTTCCCCCACGAACACGCACCCTTGCTCTTTGCGTTCCCACATGAACACGCACCCTTGCTCTTTGCGTTCCCCCACGAACCCGCACCCTTCCTTTTTGCGTTCCCCCACGAACCCGCACCCTTGCTCTTTGCGTTCCCCCACGAACCCTCACGGTTCCTCTTTGCGTTCCCCCACGAACCCGCACCCTTGCTCTTTGCGTTCCCCCACGAACCCGCTCGTTTCCTCTTTGCGTTCCCCCACGAACCCGCACCCTTGCTCTTTGCGTTCCCCTACGAACCCGCATGGTTCCTCTTTGCGTTCCCCCACGAACCTGCACGGTTCCTCTTTGCGTTCCCCCACGAACCCGCCCCCTTACTCTTTGCGTTCCCCCACAAACCCGCACCCTTGCTCTTTGCGTTCCCCCACGAACCCGCACCCTTGCTCTTTGCGTTCCCCCACGAACCCGCACCCTTGCTCTTTGCGTTCCCCCACGAACCCGCACGGTTCCTCTTTGCGTTCCCCCACGAACCCGCACCCTTGCTCTTTGCGATCTCCCACTAAACCGCACCCTTGCTCTTTGCGTTCCCCCACGAACCTGCACCCTTGCTCTTTGCGTTCCCCCACGAACCCGCACCCTTGCTCTTTGCGTTCCCCCACGAACCCGCACGGTTCCTCTTTGCGTTCCCCCACGAACCCGCACCCTTGCTCTTTGCGTTCCCCCACGAACCCGCACGGTTCCTCTTTGCGTTCCCCCACGAACCCGCACGGTTCCTCTTTGCGTTCCCCCACGAACCCGCACGGTTCCTCTTTGCGTTCCCCCACGAACCCGCCCCCTTACTCTTTGCGTTCCCCCACCAACCCGCACCCTTGCTCTTTGCGTTCCCCCACGAACCCGCACCCTTGCTCTTTGTGTTCCCCAACGAACCCGCACCCTTGCTCTTTGCGTTCCCCCACGAACCCGCACGGTTCCTCTTTGCGTTCCCCCACGATCCCGCACCCTTGCTCTTTGCGATCCCCCACTAAACCGCACCCTTGCTCTTTGCGTTCCCCCACGAACCCGCACCCTTGCTCTTTGCGTTCCCCCACGAACCCGCACCCTTGCTCTTTGCGTTCCCCCACAAAACCGCACCCTAGCTCTTTGCGTTCTCCCACGAACCCGCACCCTTGCTCTTTGCGTTCCCCCACGAACCCGCACCCTTGCTCTTTGCGTTCCCCCACGAACCCGCACCCTTGCTCTTTGCGTTCCCCCACGAACCCGCACGGTTCCTCTTTGCGTTCCCCCACGAACCCGCACGGTTCCTCTTTGCGTTCCCCCACGAACCCGCACGGTTCCTCTTTGCGTTCCCCCACGAACCCGCACCCTTGCTCTTTGCGTTCCCCCACGAACCCGCACCCTTGCTCTTTGCGTTCCCCCACGAACCCGCACGGTTCCTCTTTGCGTTCCCCCACGAACCCGCACCCTTGCTCTTTGCGTTCCCCCACGAAACCGCACCCTAGCACTTTGCGTTCCCCCACGATCCCGCACCCTTGCTCCTTGCGTTCCCCCACGAACCCGCACCCTTCCTCTTTGCGTTCCCCCACGAACCCGCACCCTTGCTCTTTGCGTTCCCCCACAAACCCGCACCCTTGCTCTTTGCGTTCCCCCACGAACCCGCACGGTTCCTCTTTGCGTTCCCTCACGAACCCGCACCCTTGCTCTTTGCGTTCCCCCACGAACCCGCACCCTTGCTCTTTGCGTTCCCCCACGAACCCGCACGGTTCCTCTTTGCGTTCCCCCACGAACCCGCACCCTTGCTCTTTGCGTTCCCCCACGAAACCGCACCCTAGCACTTTGCGTTCCCCCACGATCCCGCACCCTTGCTCCTTGCGTTCCCCCACGAACCCGCACCCTTCCTCTTTGCGTTCCCCCACGAACCCGCACGGTTCCTCATTGCTTTCCCCCAAGAACCCGCACCCTTGCTCTTTGCGTTCCCCCACGAACCCACACCCTTGCTCTTTGCGTTCCCCCACGAACCCGCACCCTTGCTCTTTGCGTTCCCCCACGAACCCGCACCCTTGCTCTTTGCGTTCCCTCACGAACCCGCACCCTTGCTCTTTGCGTTCCCCCACGAACCCGCACCCTTGCTCTTTGCGTTCCCCCACGAACCCGCACCCTTGCTCTTTGCGCTCCCCCACGAACCCGCACCCTTGCTCTTTGCGTTCCCCCACGAACCCGCACCCTTGCTCTTTGCGTTCCCTCACGAAACCGCACGGTTCCTCTTTGCGTTCCCCCACGAACCCACACCCTTGCTCTTTGCGTTCCCCCACGAACCCGCACGGTTCCTCTTTGTGTTCCCCCACGATCCCGCACCATTGCTCTTTGCGTTCCCCCACGAACCCGCACGGTTCTTCTTTGCGTTCCCCCACAAACCCGCACGGTTCCTCTTTGCGTTCCCCCACGAACCCGCACCCTTGCTCTTTGCGTTCCCCCACGAACCCGCACCCTTGCTCTTTGCGTTCCCCCACGAACCCGCACCCTATCTCTTTGCGTTCCCCCACGAACCCGCACCCTTTCTCTTTGCGTTCCCCCATGAACCCGCACCCTTGCTCTTTGCGTTCCCCTACGAACCCGCACCCTTGCTCTTTGCGTTCCCCCAAGAACCCGCACCCTTGCTCTTTGCGTTCCCCCACGAACCCGCACCCTCGCTCTTTGCGTTCCCCCACGAACCCGCATGGTTCCTCTTTGCGTTCCCCAACGAACCCGCACCCTTGCTCTTTCCGTTCCCCCACGAACCCACACCCTTGCTCTTTGCGTTCCCCCACGAACCTGCACCCTTGTTGTCTGCATTCCCCCACGAACCCGCACCCTTGCTCTTTGCGTTCCCCCACGAACCCGCACGGTTCCTCTTTGCGTTCCCTCACGAACCCGCACGGTTCCTCTTTGCGTTCCCCCACGAACCCGCACCCTTGCTCTTTGCGTTCCCCCACGAATCCGCACCCTTGCTCTTTGCGTTCCCCCACGAACCCGCACGGTTCCTCTTTGCGTTCCCCCACGAACCCGCACGGTTCCTCTTTGCGTTCCCCCACGAACCCGCACGGTTCCTCTTTGCGTTCCCGCACGAACCCGAACCCTTGCTCTTTGCGTTCCCCCACAAACCCGCACGGTTCCTCTTTGCGTTCCCCCACGAACCCGCACCCTTGCTCTTTGCGTTCCCCCTCGAACCCGCACCCTTTCTCTTTGCGTTCCCCCACGAACCCGCACCCTATCTCTTTGCGTTCCCCCACAAACCCGCACCCTTTCTCTTTGCGTTCCCCCATGAACCCGCACCCTTGCTCTTTGCGTTCCCCTACGAACCCGCACCCTTGCTCTTTGCGTTCCCCCACGAACCCACACCCTTGCTCTTTGCGTTCCCACACGAACCCGCACCCTTGCTCCTTGCGTTCCCCCACGAACCCGCACCGTTGCTCTTTGCGTTCCCCCACGAACCCGCACCCTAGCTCTTTGCGTTCCCCCACGAACCCGCACCCTTGCTCTTTGCGTTCCCCCACGAACCCGCACGGTTCCTCTTTGCGTTCCCCCACGAACCCGCACGGTTCCTCTTTGCGTTCCCCCACGAACCCGCACGGTTCCTCTTTGCGTTCCCCCACGAACCCGCACCCTTGCTCTTTGCGTTCCCCCACGAACCCGCACGGTTCCTCTTTGCGTTCCCCGACGAACCCGCACGGTTCCTCTTTGCGTTCCCCCACGAACCCGCACCCTAGCACTTTGCGTTCCCCCACGAACCCGCACCCTTGCTCCTTGCGTTCCCCCACGAACCCGCACCCTTCCTCTTTGCGTTCCCCCACGAACCCGCACCCTTGCTCTTTGCGTTCCCCCACGAACCCGCACCCTTGCTCTTTGCGTTCCCCCACGAAACCGCACCCTAGCTCTTTGCGTTCCCCCACGAACCCGCACCGTTGCTCTTTGCGTTCCCCCACGAACCCGCACCCTTGCTCTTTGCGTTCCCGACAAACCCGCACGGTTCCTCTTTGCGTTCCCCCACGAACCCGCACGGTTCCTCTTTGCGTTCCCCCACGAACCCGCACGGTTCCTCTTTGCGTTCCCCCACGAACCCGCACGGTTCCTCTTTGCGTTCCCCCACGAACCCGCACGGTTCCTCTTTGCGTTCCCGCACGAACCCGAACCCTTGCTCTTTGCGTTCCCCCACAAACCCGCACGGTTCCTCTTTGCGTTCCCCCACGAACCCGCACCCTTGCTCTTTGCGTTCCCCCACGAACCCGCACCCTTGCTCTTTGCGTTCCCCCACGAAAACGCACCCTAGCTCTTTGCGTTCTCCCACGAACCCGCACCCTTGTTCTTTGCGTTCCCCCACGAACCCGCACCCTTGCTCTTTGCGTTCCCCCACGAACCCGCACGGTTCCTCTTTGCGTTCCCCCACGAACCCGCACGGTTCCTTTTTGCGTTCCCCCACGAACCCGCACGGTTCCTCTTTGCGTTCCCCCACGAACCCGCACCCTTGCTCTTTGCGTTCCCCCACGAACCCGCACCATTGCTCTCTGCGTTCCCCTACGAACCCGCACCCTTGCTCTTTCAGTTCCCCCACGAACCCGCACGGTTCCTCTTTGCGTTCCCCCACGAACCCGCACCCTTGCTCTTTGCGTTCCCCCACGAAACCGCACCCTAGCACTTTGCGTTCCCCCACGAACCCGCACGCTTGCTCCTTGCGTTCCCCCAAAACCCGCACCCTTCCTCTTTGCGTTCCCCCACGAACCCGCACCCCTTGCTCTTTGCGTTCCCCCACGAACCCGCACCCTTGCTCTTTGCGTTCCCCCATGAACCCGCACGGTTCCTCTTTGCGTTCCCCCACGAACCCGCACCCTTGCTCTTTGCATTCCCCCACGAACCCGCTCGTTTCCTCTTTGCGTTCCCCCACGAACCCGCACCCTTGCTCTTTGCGTTCCCCTACGAACCCGCATGGTTCCTCTTTGCGTTCCCCCACGAACCCGCACGGTTCCTCTTTGCGTTCCCCCACGAACCCGCCCCCTTACTCTTTGCGTTCCCCCACAAACCCGCACCCTTGCTCTTTGCGTTCCCCCACGAACCCGCACCCTTGCTCTTTGCGTTCCCCCACGAACCCGCACGGTTCCTCTTTGCGTTCCCCCACGATCCCGCACCCTTGCTCTTTGCGATCCCCCACTAAACCGCACCCTTGCTCTTTGCGTTCCCCCACGAACCCGCACCCTTGCTCTTTGCGTTCCCCCACGAACCCGCACCCTTGCTCTTTGCGTTCCCCCACAAAACCGCACCCTAGCTCTTTGCGTTCTCCCACGAACCCGCACCCTTGCTCTTTGCGTTCCCCCACGAACCCGCACCCTTGCTCTTTGCGTTCCCCCACGAACCCGCACGGTTCCTCTTTGCGTTCCCCCACGAACCCGCACGGTTCCTCTTTGCGTTCCCCCACGAACCCGCACGGTTCCTCTTTGCGTTCCCCCACGAACCCGCCCCCTTACTCTTTGCGTTCCCCCACGAACCCGCACCCTTGCTCTTTGCGTTCCCCCACGAACCCGCACGGTTCCTCTTTGCGTTCCCCCACGAACCCGCACCCTTGCTCTTTGCGTTCCCCCACGAAACCGCACCCTAGCACTTTGCGTTCCCCCACGATCCCGCACCCTTGCTCCTTGCGTTCCCCCACGAACCCGCACCCTTCCTCTTTGCGTTCCCCCACGAACCCGCACCCTTGCTCTTTGCGTTCCCCCACAAACCCGCACCCTTGCTCTTTGCGTTCCCCCACGAACCCGCACGGTTCCTCTTTGCGTTCCCTCACGAACCCGCACCCTTGCTCTTTGCGTTCCCCCACGAACCCGCACCCTTGCTCTTTGCGTTCCCCCACGAACCCGCACGGTTCCTCTTTGCGTTCCCCCACGAACCCGCACCCTTGCTCTTTGCGTTCCCCCACGAAACCGCACCCTAGCACTTTGCGTTCCCCCACGATCCCGCACCCTTGCTCCTTGCGTTCCCCCACGAACCCGCACCCTTCCTCTTTGCGTTCCCCCACGAACCCGCACGGTTCCTCATTGCTTTCCCCCAAGAACCCGCACCCTTGCTCTTTGCGTTCCCCCACGAACCCACACCCTTGCTCTTTGCGTTCCCCCACGAACCCGCACCCTTGCTCTTTGCGTTCCCCCACGAACCCGCACCCTTGCTCTTTGCGTTCCCTCACGAACCCGCACCCTTGCTCTTTGCGTTCCCCCACGAACCCGCACCCTTGCTCTTTGCGTTCCCCCACGAACCCGCACCCTTGCTCTTTGCGCTCCCCCACGAACCCGCACCCTTGCTCTTTGCGTTCCCCCACGAACCCGCACCCTTGCTCTTTGCGTTCCCTCACGAAACCGCACGGTTCCTCTTTGCGTTCCCCCACGAACCCACACCCTTGCTCTTTGCGTTCCCCCACGAACCCGCACGGTTCCTCTTTGTGTTCCCCCACGATCCCGCACCATTGCTCTTTGCGTTCCCCCACGAACCCGCACGGTTCTTCTTTGCGTTCCCCCACAAACCCGCACGGTTCCTCTTTGCGTTCCCCCACGAACCCGCACCCTTGCTCTTTGCGTTCCCCCACGAACCCGCACCCTTGCTCTTTGCGTTCCCCCACGAACCCGCACCCTATCTCTTTGCGTTCCCCCACGAACCCGCACCCTTTCTCTTTGCGTTCCCCCATGAACCCGCACCCTTGCTCTTTGCGTTCCCCTACGAACCCGCACCCTTGCTCTTTGCGTTCCCCCAAGAACCCGCACCCTTGCTCTTTGCGTTCCCCCACGAACCCGCACCCTCGCTCTTTGCGTTCCCCCACGAACCCGCATGGTTCCTCTTTGCGTTCCCCAACGAACCCGCACCCTTGCTCTTTCCGTTCCCCCACGAACCCACACCCTTGCTCTTTGCGTTCCCCCACGAACCTCCACCCTTGTTGTCTGCATTCCCCCACGAACCCGCACCCTTGCTCTTTGCGTTCCCCCACGAACCCGCACGGTTCCTCTTTGCGTTCCCTCACGAACCCGCACGGTTCCTCTTTGCGTTCCCCCACGAACCCGCACCCTTGCTCTTTGCGTTCCCCCACGAATCCGCACCCTTGCTCTTTGCGTTCCCCCACGAACCCGCACGGTTCCTCTTTGCGTTCCCCCACGAACCCGCACGGTTCCTCTTTGCGTTCCCCCACGAACCCGCACGGTTCCTCTTTGCGTTCCCGCACGAACCCGAACCCTTGCTCTTTGCGTTCCCCCACAAACCCGCACGGTTCCTCTTTGCGTTCCCCCACGAACCCGCACCCTTGCTCTTTGCGTTCCCCCACGAACCCGCACCCTTTCTCTTTGCGTTCCCCCACGAACCCGCACCCTATCTCTTTGCGTTCCCCCACAAACCCGCACCCTTTCTCTTTGCGTTCCCCCATGAACCCGCACCCTTGCTCTTTGCGTTCCCCTACGAACCCGCACCCTTGCTCTTTGCGTTCCCCCACGAACCCACACCCTTGCTCTTTGCGTTCCCACACGAACCCGCACCCTTGCTCCTTGCGTTCCCCCACGAACCCGCACCGTTGCTCTTTGCGTTCCCCCACGAACCCGCACCCTTGCTCTTTCCGTTCCCCCACGAACCCGCACCCTCGCTCTATGCGTTCCCCCACGAACCCGCATGGTTCCTCTTTGCGTTCCCCAACGAACCCGCACCCTTGCTCTTTGCGTTCCCCCACGAACCCACACCCTTGCTCTTTGCGTTCCCCCACGAACCTGCACCCTTGTTGTCTGCATTCCCCCACGAACCCGCACCCTTGCTCTTTGCGTTCCCCCACGAACCCGCACGGTTCCTCTTTGCGTTCCCTCACGAACCCGCACGGTTCCTCTTTCCGTTCCCCCACGAACCCGCACCCTTGCTCTTTGCGTTCCCCCACGAATCCGCACCCTTGCTCTTTGCGTTCCCCCACGAACCCGCACGGCTCCTCTTTGCGTTCACCCACGAACCCGCACCCTTGCTCTTTGCGTTCCCCCACGAACCCGCACGGTTCCTCTTTGCGTTCCCCCACGAACCCGCACGGTTCCTCTTTGCGTTCCCCCACGAACCCGCACCCTTGCTCTTTGCGTTCCCCCACGAACCCGCACCCTTGCTCTTTGCGTTCCCCCACGAAACCGCACCCTAGCTCCTTGCGTTCCCCCACGAACCCGCACCGTTGCTCTTTGCGTTCCCCCACGAACCCGCACCCTTGCTCTTCGCGTCCCCCCACGAACCTGCACGGTTCCTCATTGCGTTCCCCCACGAACCCGCAGCCTTGCTCTTTGCGTTCCCCCACGAACCCGCACGGTTCCTCTTTGCGTTCCCCCACGAACCCGCACGGTTCCTCTTTGCGTTCCCCCACGAACCCGCACGGTTCCTCTTTGCGTTCCCCCACGAACCCGCACGGTTCCTCTTTGCGTTCCCTCACGAACCCGCACGGTTCCTCTTTGCGTTCCCGCACGAACCCGAACCCTTGCTCTTTGCGTTCCCCCACAAACCCGCACGGTTCCTCTTTGCGTTCCCCCACGATCCCGCACCCTTGCTCTTTGCGTTCCCCCACGAAACCGCACCCTAGCTCTTTGCGTTCTCCCACGAACCCGCACCCTTGCTCTTTGCGTTCCCCCACGAACCCGCACCCTTGCTCTTTGCGTTCCCCCACGAACCCGCACGGTTCCTCTTTGCGTTCCCCCACGAACCCGCACGGTTCCTCTTTGCGTTCCCCCACGAACCCGCACGGTTCCTCTTTGCGTTCCCCCACGAACCCGCACGGTTCCTCTTTGCGTTCCCCCACGAACCCGCACCCTTGCTCTTTGCGTTCCCCCACGAACCCGCACCCTTGCTCTTTGCGTTCCCCCACGAACCCGCACGGTTCCTCTTTGCGTTCCCCCACGAACCCGCACGGTTCCTCTTTGCGTTCCCCCACGAACCCGCACCCTAGCACTTTGCGTTCCCCCACGAACCCGCACCCTTGCTCCTTGCGTTCCCCCACGAACCCGCACCCTTCCTCTTTGCGTTCCCCCACGAACCCGCACCCTTGCTCTTTGCGTTCCCCCACGAACCCGCACCCTTGCTCTTTGCGTTCCCCCATGAACCCGCACGGTTCCTCTTTGCGTTCCCCCACGAACCCGCACCCTTGCTCTTTGCGTCCCCCCACGAACCTGCACCCTTGCTCTTTGCGTTCCCCCACGAACCCGCACCCTTGCTCTTTGCGTTCCCCCACGAACCCGCACCCTTGCTCTTTGCGTTCCCCCACGAACCCGCCCCCTTGCTCTTTGCGTTCCCCCACGAACCCGCGCGGTTCCTCATTGCTTTCCCCCAAGAACCCGCACCCTTGCTCTTTGCGTTCCCCCACGAACCCGCACCCTTGCTCTTTGCGTTCCCCCACGAACCCGCACCCTTGCTCTTTGCGTTCCCCCACGAACCCGCACCCTTGCTCTTTGCGTTCCCTCACGAACCCGCACCCTTGCTCTTTGCGTTCCCCCACGATCCCGCGCCCTTGCTCTTTGCGTTCCCCCACGAACCCGCACCCTTGCTCTTTGCGTTCCCCCACGAACCCGCACCCTTGCTCTTTGCGTTCCCCCACGAACCCGCACCCTTGCTCTTTGCGTTCCCTCACGAAACCGCACGGTTCCTCTTTGCGTTCCCCCACGAACCCACACCCTTGCTCTTTGCGTTCCCCCACGAACCCGCACGGTTCCTCTTTGTGTTCCCCCACGATCCCGCACCATTGCTCTTTGCGTTCCCCCACGAACCCGCACGGTTCTTCTTTGCGTTCCCCCACAAACCCGAACGGTTCCTCTTTGCGTTCCCCCACGAACACGCACCCTTGCTCTTTGCGTTCCCCCACGAACCCGCACACTTTCTCTTTGCGTTCCCCCACGAACCCGCACCCTATCTCTTTGCGTTCCCCCACAAACCCGCACCCTTTCTCTTTGCGTTCCCCCATGAACCCGCACCCTTGCTCTTTGCGTTCCCCTACGAACCCGCAACCTTGCTCTTTGCGTTCCCCCACGAACCCGCACCCTTGCTCTTTGCGTTCCCCCACGAACCCGCACCCTTGCTCCTTGCGTTCCCCCACGAACCCGCACCGTTGCTCTTTGCGTTCCCCCACGTACCCGCACCCTTGCTCTTTGCGTTCCCCCATGAACCCGCACGGTTCCTCTTTGCGTTCCCCCACGAACCCGCACGGTTCCTCTTTGCGTTCCCCCACGAACCCGCACCCTTGCTCTTTGCGTTCCCCCACGAACCCGCACACCCTTGCTCTTTGCGTTCCCCCACGAAACCGCACCCTAGCTCTTTGCGTTCCCCCACGAACCCGCACCGTTGCTCTTTGCGTTCCCCCACGAACCCGCACCCTTGCTCTTTGCGTTCCCGACAAATCCGCACGGTTCCTCTTTGCGTTCCCATACAAACCCGCACGGTTCCTCTTTGCGTTCCCCCACGAACCCGCACGGTTCCTCTTTGCGTTCCCCCACGAACCCGCACGGTTCCTCTTTGCGTTCCCCCACGAACCCGCACGGTTCCTCTTTGCGTTCCCGCACGAACCCGAACCCTTGCTCTTTGCGTTCCCCCACAAACCCGCACGGTTCCTCTTTGCGTTCCCCCACGAACCCGCACCCTTGCTCTTTGCGTTCCCCCACGAACCCGCACCCTTGCTCTTTGCGTTCCCCCACGAAAACGCACCCTAGCTCTTTGCGTTCTCCCACGAACCCGCACCCTTGCTCTTTGCGTTCCCCCACGAACCCGCACCCTTGCTCTTTGCGTTCCCCCACGAACCCGCACGGTTCCTCTTTGCGTTCCCCCACGAACCCGCACGGTTCCTCTTTGCGTTCCCCCACGAACCCGCACGGTTCCTCTTTGCGTTCCCCCACGAACCCGCACCCTTGCTCTTTGCGTTCCCCCACGAACCCGCACCATTGCTCTCTGCGTTCCCCTACGAACCCGCACCCTTGCTCTTTGCGTTCCCCCACGAACCCGCACGGTTCCTCTTTGCGTTCCCCCACGAACCCGCACCCTTGCTCTTTGCGTTCCCCCACGAAACCGCACCCTAGCACTTTGCGTTCCCCCACGAACCCGCACGCTTGCTCCTTGCGTTCCCCCAAAACCCGCACCCTTCCTCTTTGCGTTCCCCCACGAACCCGCACCCTTGCTCTTTGCGTTCCCCCACGAACCCGCACCCTTGCTCTTTGCGTTCCCCCATGAACCCGCACGGTTCCTCTTTGCGTTCCCCCACGAACCCGCACCCTTGCTCTTTGCGTCCCCCCACGAACCCGCACCCTTGCTCTTTGCGTTCCCCCACGAACCCGCACCCTTGCTCTTTGCGTTCCCCCACGAACCCGCACCCTTGCTCTTTGCGTTCCCCCACGAACCCGCACCCTTGCTCTTTGCGTTCCCCCACGAACCCGCACCCTTGCTCTTTGCGTTCCCCCACGAACCCGCACCCTTGCTCTTTGCGTTCCCCACGAAACCGCACGGTTCCTCTTTGCGTTCCCCCACGAACCCACACCCTTGCTCTTTGCGTTCCCCCACGAACCCGCACGGTTCCTCTTTGTGTTCCCTCACGATCCCGCACCATTGCTCTTTGCGTTCCCCCACCAACCCGCACGGTTCTTCTTTGCGTTCCCCCACAAACCCGCACGGTTCCTCTTTGCGTTCCCCCACGAACCCGCACGGTTCCTCTTTGCGTTCCCCCACGAACCCGCACACTTGCTCTTTGCGATCCCCCACGAACCCGCACCCTTGCTCTTTGCGTTCCCCCACAAACCCGCACCCTTTCTCTTTGCGTTCCCCCATGAACCCGCACCCTTGCTCTTTGCGTTCCCCTACGAACCCGCACCCTTGCTCTTTGCGTTCCCCCACGAACCCGCACCCTTGCTCTTTGCGTTCCCACACGAACCCGCACCCTTGCTCCTTGCGTTCCCCCACGAACCCGCACCGTTGCTCTTTGCGTTCCCCCACGAACCCGCACGGTTCCTCTTTGCGTTCCCCCACGAACCCGCACCCTTGCTCTTTGCGTTCCCCCACGAACCCGCACCCTCGCTCTTTGCGTTCCCCCACGAACCCGCATGGTTCCTCTTTGCGTTCCCCAACGAACCCGCACCCTTGCTCTTTGCGTTCCCCCACGAACCCACACCCTTGCTCTTTGCGTTCCCCCACGAACCTGCACCCTTGTTGTCTGCATTCCCCCACGAACCCGCACCCTTGCTCTTTGCGTTCCCCCACGAACCCGCACGGTTCCTCTTTGCGTTCCCCCACGAACCCGCACCCTTGCTCTTTGCGTTCCCCCACGAACCCGCACCCTTGCTCTTTGCGTTCCCCCACGAAACCGCACCCTAGCTCCTTGCGTTCCCCCACGAACCCGCACCGTTGCTCTTTGCGTTCCCCCACGAACCCGCACCCTTGCTCTTCGCGTCCCCCCACGAACCTGCACGGTTCCTCTTTGCGTTCCCCCACGAACCCGCACCCTTGCTCTTTGCGTTCCCCCACGAACCCGCACGGTTCCTCTTTGCGTTCCCCCACGAACCCGCACGGTTCCTCTTTGCGTTCCCCCACGAACCCGCACGGTTCCTCTTTGCGTTCCCTCACGAACCCGCACGGTTCCTCTTTGCGTTCCCCCACGAACCCGCACCCTTGCTCTTTGCGTTCCCCCACGAATCCGCACCCTTGCTCTTTGTGTTCCCCCACGAACCCGCACCCTTGCTCTTTGCGTTCCCCCACGAACCCGCACGGTTCCTCTTTGCGTTCCCCCACGAACCCGCACGGTTCCTCTTTGCGTTCCCCCACGAACCCGCACGGTTCCTCTTTGCGTTCCCCCACGAACCCGCACCCTTGCTCTTTGCGTTCCCCCACGAACCCGCACCCTTGCTCTTTGCGTTCCCCCACGAAACCGCACCCTAGCTCCTTGCGTTCCCCCACGAACCCGCACCG
Organism: Oreortyx pictus; assembly: GCA_036925125.1. Taxonomy (NCBI): domain Eukaryota; kingdom Metazoa; phylum Chordata; class Aves; order Galliformes; family Odontophoridae; genus Oreortyx; species Oreortyx pictus. Next base: position 19,433 of record JAUPFR010000071.1, read on the forward strand.
TTGCTCTTTGCGTTCCCCCACGAACCCGCACCCTTGCTCTTCGCGTCCCCCCACGAACCTGCACGGTTCCTCTTTGCGTTCCCCCACGAACCCGCAGCCTTGCTCTTTGCGTTCCCCCACGAACCCGCACGGTTCCTCTTTGCGTTCCCCCACGAACCCGCACGGTTCCTCTTTGCGTTCCCCCACGAACCCGCACGGTTCCTCTTTGCGTTCCCCCACGAACCCGCACGGTTCCTCTTTGCGTTCCCGCACGAACCCGAACCCTTGCTCTTTGCGTTCCCCCACAAACCTGCAAGGTTTCTCTTTGCGTTCCCCCACGAACCCGCACCCTTGCTCTTTGCGTTCCCCCACGAACCCGCACCCTTGCTCTTTGCGTTCCCCCACGAAACGGCACCCTAGCTCTTTGCGTTCTCCCACGAACCCGCACCCTTGCTCTTTGCGTTCCCCCACGAAACCGCACCCTAGCTCTTTGCGTTCCCCCACGAACCCGCACCCTTGCTCTTTGCGTTCCCCCACGAACCCGCACGGTTCCTCTTTGCGTTCCCCCACGAACCCGCACCCTTGCTCTTTGCGTTCCCCCACGAACCCGCACGGTTCCTCTTTGCGTTCCCCCACGAACCCGCACCCTTGCTCTTTGCGTTCCCCCACGAACCCGCACCCTTGCTCTTTGCGTTCCCCCACGAACCCGCACGGTTCCTCTTTGCGTTCCCCCACGAACCCGCACCCTTGCTCTTTGCGTTCCCCCACGAAACCGCACTCTAGCACTTTGCGTTCCCCCACGAATCCGCACCCTTGCTCCTTGCGTTCCCCCACGAACCCGCACCCTTCCTCTTTGCGTTACCCACGAACCCGCACCCTTGCTCTTTGCGTTCCCCCACGAACCCGCACCCTTGCTCTTTGCGTTCCCCCATGAACCCGCACGGTTCCTCTTTGCGTTCCCCCACGAACCCGCACCCTTGCTCTTTGCGTCCCCCCACAAACCTGCACCCTTGCTCTTTGCGTTCCCCCACGAACCCGCACCCTTGCTCTTTGCGTTCCCCCACGAACCCGCACCCTTGCTCTTTGCGTTCCCCCACGAACCCGCCCCCTTGCTCTTTGCGTTCCCCCACGAACCCGCACGGTTCCTCATTGCTTTCCCCCAAGAACCCGCACGGTTCCTCTTTGCGTTCCCCCACGATCCCGCACCATTGCTCTTTGCGTTCCCCCATGAACCCGCACAGTTCTTCTTTGCGTTCCCCCACAAACCCGCATGGTTCCTCTTTGCGTTCCCCCACGAACCCGCACCCTTGCTCTTTGCGTTCCCCCACGAACCCGCACCCTTTCTCTTTGCGTTCCCCCACGAACCCGCACCCTATCTCTTTGCGTTCCCCCACAAACCCGCACCCTTTCTCTTTGCGTTCCCCCATGAACCCGCACCCTTGCTCTTTGCGTTCCCCTACGAACCCGCACCCTTGCTCTTTGCGTTCCCCCACGAACCCGCACCCTTGCTCTTTGCGTTCCCACACGAACCCGCACCCTTGCTCCTTGCGTTCCCCCACGAACCCGCACCCTTTCTCTTTGCGTTCCCCCACGAACCCGCACCCTTGCTCTTTGCGTTCCCGCACGAACCCGCACCCTTGCTCTTTGCGTTCCCGCACGAACCCGCACGGTTCCTCTTTGCGTTCCCCCACGAACCCGCATGGTTCCTCTTTGCGTTGCCCAACGAACCCGCACCCTTGCTCTTTCCGTTCCCCCACGAACCCACACCCTTGCTCTTTGCGTTCCCCCACGAACCTGCACCCTTGTTGTCTGCATTCCCCCACGAACCCGCACCCTTGCTCTTTGCGTTCCCCCACGAACCCGCACGGTTCCTCTTTGCGTTCCCTCACGAACCCGCACGGTTCCTCTTTGCGTTCCCCCACGAACCCGCACCCTTGCTCTTTGCGTTCCCCCACGAATCCGCACCCTTGCTCTTTGCGTTCCCCCACGAACCCGCACGGTTCCTCTTTGCGTTCCCCCACGAACCCGCACCCTTGCTCTTTGCGTTCCCCCACGAACCCGCACGTTTCCTCTTTGCGTTCCCCCACGAACCCGCACCCTTGCTCTTTGCGTTCCCCCATGAACCCGCACCCTTGCTCTTTGCGTTCCTCCACGAACCCGCACCCTTGCTCTTTGCGTTCCCCCACGAACCCGCACCCTTGCTCTTTGCGTTCCCCCACGAACCCGCACGGTTCCTCTTTGCGTTCCCCCACGAACACGCACCCTTGCTCTTTGCGTTCCCACATGAACACGCACCCTTGCTCTTTGCGTTCCCCCACGAACCCGCACGTTTCCTCTTTGCGTTCCCCCACAAAACCGCACCTTAGCTCTTTGCGTTCCCCCACGAACCCGCTCCGTTGCTCTTTGCGTTCCCCCACGAATCCGTACCCTTGCTCTTTGCGTTCCCCCACGATCCCGCACCCTTGCTCTTTGCGTTCCCCCACGAACCCGCACGGTTCCTCTTTGCGTTCCCCCACAAACTCGCACCCTTGCTCTTTGAGTTCCCCCACGAACCCGCACCCTTGCTCTTTGCGTTCCCCCACCAACCTGCACGGTTCCTCTTTGCGTTCCCCCACGAACCCGCACCCTTGCTCTTTGCGTTCCCCCACGAACCTGCACCCTTGCTCTTTGCGTTCCCCCACGAACCCGCACCCTTGCTCTTTGCGTTCCCCCACGAACTTGCACGGTTCCTCTTTGCGTTCCCACACGAACCCGCACGGTTCCTCTTTGCGTTCCCCCACGAACCCGCACCCTTGCTCTTTGCGTTCCCCACGAACCCGCACCCTTGCTCTTTGCGTTCCCCCACGAACCCGCACCCTTGCTCTTTGTGTTCCCCCACGAACCCGCACCCTTGCTCTTTGCGTTCCCCCACTAACCCGCACCCTATCTCTTTGCGTTCCCCCACGAAACCGCACCCTAGCTCTTTGCGTTGCCTCACGAACCCGCACCCTTGCTCTTTGCGTTCCCGCACGAACCCGCACCCTTGCTCTTTGCGTTCCCCCACGAACCCGCACCCTGGCTCTTTGCGTTCCCCCACGAACTCACACCCTTGCTCTTTGCGTTCCCCCACGAACCCGCACGGCTCCTCTTTGCGTTCCCCCACGAACCCGCACCCTTGCTCTTTGCGTTCCCCCACGAACCCGCACGGTTCCTCTTTGCGTTCCCCCACGAACCCGCACGGTTCCTCTTTGCGTTCCCCCACGAACCCGCACCCTTGCTCTTTGCGTTCCCCCACGAACCCGCACCCTTGCTCTTTGCGTTCCCCCACGAAACCGCACCCTAGCTCTTTGCGTTCCCCCACGAACCCGCACCGTTGCTCTTTGCGTTCCCCCACGAACCCGCACCCTTGCTCTTTGCGTTCCCGACAAACCCGCACGGTTCCTCTTTGCGTTCCCCCACGAACCCGCACGGTTCCTCTTTGCGTTCCCCCACGAACCCGCACGGTTCCTCTTTGCGTTCCCCCACGAACCCGCACGGTTCCTCTTTGCGTTCCCCCACGAACCCGCACGGTTCCTCTTTGCGTTCCCGCACGAACCCGAACCCTTGCTCTTTGCGTTCCCGCACGAACCCGAACCCTTGCTCTTTGCGTTCCCCCACAAACCCGCACGGTTCCTCTTTGCGTTCCCCCACGAACCCGCACCCTTGCTCTTTGCGTTCCCCCACGAACCCGCACCCTTTCTCTTTGCGTTCCCCCACGAACCCGCACCCTATCTCTTTGCGTTCCCCCACAAACCCGCACCCTTTCTCTTTGCGTTCCCCCATGAACCCGCACCCTTGCTCTTTGCGTTCCCCTACGAACCCGCACCCTTGCTCTTTGCGTTCCCCCACGAACCCACACCCTTGCTCTTTGCGTTCCCACACGAACCCGCACCCTTGCTCCTTGCGTTCCCCCACGAACCCGCACCGTTGCTCTTTGCGTTCCCCCACGAACCCGCACCCTTGCTCTTTGCGTTCCCCCACGAACCCGCACCCTTGCTCTTTCCGTTCCCCCACGAACCCGCACCCTCGCTCTATGCGTTCCCCCACGAACCCGCATGGTTCCTCTTTGCGTTCCCCAACGAACCCGCACCCTTGCTCTTTGCGTTCCCCCACGAACCCACACCCTTGCTCTTTGCGTTCCCCCACGAACCTGCACCCTTGTTGTCTGCATTCCCCCACGAACCCGCACCCTTGCTCTTTGCGTTCCCCCACGAACCCGCACGGTTCCTCTTTGCGTTCCCTCACGAACCCGCACGGTTCCTCTTTCCGTTCCCCCACGAACCCGCACCCTTGCTCTTTGCGTTCCCCCACGAATCCGCACCCTTGCTCTTTGCGTTCCCCCACGAACCCGCACGGCTCCTCTTTGCGTTCACCCACGAACCCGCACCCTTGCTCTTTGCGTTCCCCCACGAACTTGCACGGTTCCTCTTTGCGTTCCCCCACGAACCCGCACGGTTCCTCTTTGCGTTCCCCCACGAACCCGCACCCTTGCTCTTTGCGTTCCCCCACGAACCCGCACCCTTGCTCTTTGCGTTCCCCCACGAAACCGCACCCTAGCTCCTTGCGTTCCCCCACGAACCCGCACCGTTGCTCTTTGCGTTCCCCCACGAACCCGCACCCTTGCTCTTCGCGTCCCCCCACGAACCTGCACGGTTCCTCATTGCGTTCCCCCACGAACCCGCAGCCTTGCTCTTTGCGTTCCCGACAAACCCGCACGGTTCCTCTTTGCGTTCCCCCACGAACCCGCACGGTTCCTCTTTGCGTTCCCCCACGAACCCGCACGGTTCCTCTTTGCGTTCCCCCACGAACCCGCACCCTTGCTCCTTGCGTTCCCCCACGAACCCGCACGGTTCCTCTTTGCGTTCCCCCACGAACCCGCACGGTTCCTCTTTGCGTTCCCCCACGAACCCGCACGGTTCCTCTTTGCGTTCCCCCACGAACCCGCACGGTTCCTCTTTGCGTTCCCGCACGAACCCGAACCCTTGCTCTTTGCGTTCCCCCACAAACCCGCACGGTTCCTCTTTGCGTTCCCCCACGATCCCGCACCCTTGCTCTTTGCGTTCCCCCACGAAACCGCACCCTAGCTCTTTGCGTTCTCCCACGAACCCGCACCCTTGCTCTTTGCGTTCCCCCACGAAACCGCACCCTAGCTCTTTGCGTTCCCCCACGAACCCGCACCCTTGCTCTTTGCGTTCCCCCACGAACCCGCACCCTTGCTCTTTGCGTTCCCCCACGAACCCGCACGGTTCCTCTTTGCGTTCCCCCACGAACCCGCACGGTTCCTCTTTGCGTTCCCCCACGAACCCGCACGGTTCCTCTTTGCGTTCCCCCACGAACCCGCACCCTTGCTCTTTGCGTTCCCCCACGAACCCGCACCCTTGCTCTTTGCGTTCCCCCACGAACCCGCACGGTTCCTCTTTGCGTTCCCCCACGAACCCGCACGGTTCCTCTTTGCGTTCCCCCACGAACCCGCACCCTTGCTCTTTGCGTTCCCCCACGAAACCGCACCCTAGCACTTTGCGTTCCCCCACGAACCCGCACCCTTGCTCCTTGCGTTCCCCCACGAACCCGCACCCTTCCTCTTTGCGTTCCCCCACGAACCCGCACCCTTGCTCTTTGCGTTCCCCCACGAACCCGCACCCTTGCTCTTTGCGTTCCCCCATGAACCCGCACGGTTCCTCTTTGCGTTCCCCCACGAACCCGCACCCTTGCTCTTTGCGTCCCCCCACGAACCTGCACCCTTGCTCTTTGCGTTCCCCCACGAACCCGCACCCTTGCTCTTTGCGTTCCCCCACGAACCCGCACCCTTGCTCTTTGCGTTCCCCCACGAACCCGCCCCCTTGCTCTTTGCGTTCCCCCACGAACCCGCACGGTTCCTCATTGCTTTCCCCCAAGAACCCGCACCCTTGCTCTTTGCGTTCCCCCACGAACCCGCACCCTTGCTCTTTGCGTTCCCCCACGAACCCGCACCCTTGCTCTTTGCGTTCCCCCACGAACCCGCACCCTTGCTCTTTGCGTTCCCTCACGAACCCGCACCCTTGCTCTTTGCGTTCCCCCACGATCCCGCGCCCTTGCTCTTTGCGTTCCCCCACGAACCCGCACCCTTGCTCTTTGCGTTCCCCCACGAACCCGCACCCTTGCTCTTTGCGTTCCCCCACGAACCCGCACCCTTGCTCTTTGCGTTCCCTCACGAAACCGCACGGTTCCTCTTTGCGTTCCCCCACGAACCCACACCCTTGCTCTTTGCGTTCCCCCACGAACCCGCACGGTTCCTCTTTGTGTTCCCCCACGATCCCGCACCATTGCTCTTTGCGTTCCCCCACGAACCCGCACGGTTCTTCTTTGCGTTCCCCCACAAACCCGAACGGTTCCTCTTTGCGTTCCCCCACGAACACGCACCCTTGCTCTTTGCGTTCCCCCACGAACCCGCACCCTTTCTCTTTGCGTTCCCCCACGAACCCGCACCCTATCTCTTTGCGTTCCCCCACAAACCCGCACCCTTTCTCTTTGCGTTCCCCCATGAACCCGCACCCTTGCTCTTTGCGTTCCCCTACGAACCCGCAACCTTGCTCTTTGCGTTCCCCCACGAACCCGCACCCTTGCTCTTTGCGTTCCCCCACGAACCCGCACCCTTGCTCCTTGCGTTCCCCCACGAACCCGCACCGTTGCTCTTTGCGTTCCCCCACGAACCCGCACCCTTGCTCTTTGCGTTCCCCCACGAACCCGCACCCTTCCTTTTTGCGTTCCCCCACGAACCCGCACGGTTCCTCTTTGCGTTCCCCCACGAACCCGCACGGTTCCTCTTTGCGTTCCCCCACGAACCCGCACCCTTGCTCTTTGCGTTCCCCCACGAACCCGCACCCTTGCTCTTTGTGTTCCCCCACGAACCCGCACCCTTGCTCTTTGTGTTCCCCCACGAACCCGCACCCTTGCTCATTGCGTTCCCCCACGAACCCGCACCCTTTCTCTTTGCGTTCCCCCACGAACCCGCACCCTTGCTCTTTGCGTTCCCCCACGAACCCGCACGGTTCCTCTTTGCGTTCCCCCACGAACCCGCACGGTTCCTCTTTGCGTTCCCCCACGAACCCGCACGGTTCCTCTTTGTGTTCCCCCACGAACCCGCACCCTTGCTCTTTGCGTTCCCCCACGATCCCGCACCCTTGCTCTTTGCGTTCCCCCACGAACCCGCACCCTTGCTCTTTGCGTTCCCCACGAACCCGCACCCTTGCTCTTTGCGTTCCCCCACGAACCCGCACGGTTCCTTTTTGCGTTCCCCCACGAACCCACACGGTTCCTCTTTGCGTTCCCCCACGAAACCGCACCCTTGCTCTTTGCGATCCCCCACGAACCCGCACGGTTCCTCTTTGCGTTCCCCCACGAATCCGCACCCTTGCTCTTTGCGTTCCCCCACGAACCCGCACCCTTGCTCTTTGCGTTCCCCCACGATCCCGCACCCTTGCTCTTTGCGTTCCCCCACGAACCCGCGCTCTTGCTCTTTGCGTTCCCCCACGAACCCGCACCCTTGCTCTTTGCGTTCCCCCACGAAACCGCACCCTTGCTCTTTGCGTTCCCCCACGAAACCGCACCCTTGCTCTTTGCGTTCCCCCACGAACCCGCACCCTTGCTCTTTCCGTTCCCCCACGAACCCGCACCCTCGCTCTATGCGTTCCCCCACGAACCCGCATGGTTCCTCTTTGCGTTCCCCAACGAACCCGCACCCTTGCTCTTTGCGTTCCCCCACGAACCCACACCCTTGCTCTTTGCGTTCCCCCACGAACCTGCACCCTTGTTGTCTGCATTCCCCCACGAACCCGCACCCTTGCTCTTTGCGTTCCCCCACGAACCCGCACGGTTCCTCTTTGCGTTCCCTCACGAACCCGCACGGTTCCTCTTTCCGTTCCCCCACGAACCCGCACCCTTGCTCTTTGCGTTCCCCCACGAATCCGCACCCTTGCTCTTTGCGTTCCCCCACGAACCCGCACGGCTCCTCTTTGCGTTCACCCACGAACCCGCACCCTTGCTCTTTGCGTTCCCCCACGAACTTGCACGGTTCCTCTTTGCGTTCCCCCACGAACCCGCACGGTTCCTCTTTGCGTTCCCCCACGAACCCGCACCCTTGCTCTTTGCGTTCCCCCACGAACCCGCACCCTTGCTCTTTGCGTTCCCCCACGAAACCGCACCCTAGCTCCTTGCGTTCCCCCACGAACCCGCACCGTTGCTCTTTGCGTTCCCCCACGAACCCGCACCCTTGCTCTTCGCGTCCCCCCACGAACCTGCACGGTTCCTCATTGCGTTCCCCCACGAACCCGCAGCCTTGCTCTTTGCGTTCCCGACAAACCCGCACGGTTCCTCTTTGCGTTCCCCCACGAACCCGCACGGTTCCTCTTTGCGTTCCCCCACGAACCCGCACGGTTCCTCTTTGCGTTCCCCCACGAACCCGCACCCTTGCTCCTTGCGTTCCCCCACGAACCCGCACGGTTCCTCTTTGCGTTCCCCCACGAACCCGCACGGTTCCTCTTTGCGTTCCCCCACGAACCCGCACGGTTCCTCTTTGCGTTCCCCCACGAACCCGCACGGTTCCTCTTTGCGTTCCCGCACGAACCCGAACCCTTGCTCTTTGCGTTCCCCCACAAACCCGCACGGTTCCTCTTTGCGTTCCCCCACGATCCCGCACCCTTGCTCTTTGCGTTCCCCCACGAAACCGCACCCTAGCTCTTTGCGTTCTCCCACGAACCCGCACCCTTGCTCTTTGCGTTCCCCCACGAAACCGCACCCTAGCTCTTTGCGTTCCCCCACGAACCCGCACCCTTGCTCTTTGCGTTCCCCCACGAACCCGCACCCTTGCTCTTTGCGTTCCCCCACGAACCCGCACGGTTCCTCTTTGCGTTCCCCCACGAACCCGCACGGTTCCTCTTTGCGTTCCCCCACGAACCCGCACGGTTCCTCTTTGCGTTCCCCCACGAACCCGCACCCTTGCTCTTTGCGTTCCCCCACGAACCCGCACCCTTGCTCTTTGCGTTCCCCCACGAACCCGCACGGTTCCTCTTTGCGTTCCCCCACGAACCCGCACGGTTCCTCTTTGCGTTCCCCCACGAACCCGCACCCTTGCTCTTTGCGTTCCCCCACGAAACCGCACCCTAGCACTTTGCGTTCCCCCACGAACCCGCACCCTTGCTCCTTGCGTTCCCCCACGAACCCGCACCCTTCCTCTTTGCGTTCCCCCACGAACCCGCACCCTTGCTCTTTGCGTTCCCCCACGAACCCGCACCCTTGCTCTTTGCGTTCCCCCATGAACCCGCACGGTTCCTCTTTGCGTTCCCCCACGAACCCGCACCCTTGCTCTTTGCGTCCCCCCACGAACCTGCACCCTTGCTCTTTGCGTTCCCCCACGAACCCGCACCCTTGCTCTTTGCGTTCCCCCACGAACCCGCACCCTTGCTCTTTGCGTTCCCCCACGAACCCGCCCCCTTGCTCTTTGCGTTCCCCCACGAACCCGCACGGTTCCTCATTGCTTTCCCCCAAGAACCCGCACCCTTGCTCTTTGCGTTCCCCCACGAACCCGCACCCTTGCTCTTTGCGTTCCCCCACGAACCCGCACCCTTGCTCTTTGCGTTCCCCCACGAACCCGCACCCTTGCTCTTTGCGTTCCCTCACGAACCCGCACCCTTGCTCTTTGCGTTCCCCCACGATCCCGCGCCCTTGCTCTTTGCGTTCCCCCACGAACCCGCACCCTTGCTCTTTGCGTTCCCCCACGAACCCGCACCCTTGCTCTTTGCGTTCCCCCACGAACCCGCACCCTTGCTCTTTGCGTTCCCTCACGAAACCGCACGGTTCCTCTTTGCGTTCCCCCACGAACCCACACCCTTGCTCTTTGCGTTCCCCCACGAACCCGCACGGTTCCTCTTTGTGTTCCCCCACGATCCCGCACCATTGCTCTTTGCGTTCCCCCACGAACCCGCACGGTTCTTCTTTGCGTTCCCCCACAAACCCGAACGGTTCCTCTTTGCGTTCCCCCACGAACACGCACCCTTGCTCTTTGCGTTCCCCCACGAACCCGCACCCTTTCTCTTTGCGTTCCCCCACGAACCCGCACCCTATCTCTTTGCGTTCCCCCACAAACCCGCACCCTTTCTCTTTGCGTTCCCCCATGAACCCGCACCCTTGCTCTTTGCGTTCCCCTACGAACCCGCAACCTTGCTCTTTGCGTTCCCCCACGAACCCGCACCCTTGCTCTTTGCGTTCCCCCACGAACCCGCACCCTTGCTCCTTGCGTTCCCCCACGAACCCGCACCGTTGCTCTTTGCGTTCCCCCACGAACCCGCACCCTTGCTCTTTGCGTTCCCCCACGAACCCGCACCCTTCCTTTTTGCGTTCCCCCACGAACCCGCACGGTTCCTCTTTGCGTTCCCCCACGAACCCGCACGGTTCCTCTTTGCGTTCCCCCACGAACCCGCACCCTTGCTCTTTGCGTTCCCCCACGAACCCGCACCCTTGCTCTTTGTGTTCCCCCACGAACCCGCACCCTTGCTCTTTGTGTTCCCCCACGAACCCGCACCCTTGCTCATTGCGTTCCCCCACGAACCCGCACCCTTTCTCTTTGCGTTCCCCCACGAACCCGCACCCTTGCTCTTTGCGTTCCCCCACGAACCCGCACGGTTCCTCTTTGCGTTCCCCCACGAACCCGCACGGTTCCTCTTTGCGTTCCCCCACGAACCCGCACGGTTCCTCTTTGTGTTCCCCCACGAACCCGCACCCTTGCTCTTTGCGTTCCCCCACGATCCCGCACCCTTGCTCTTTGCGTTCCCCCACGAACCCGCACCCTTGCTCTTTGCGTTCCCCACGAACCCGCACCCTTGCTCTTTGCGTTCCCCCACGAACCCGCACGGTTCCTTTTTGCGTTCCCCCACGAACCCACACGGTTCCTCTTTGCGTTCCCCCACGAAACCGCACCCTTGCTCTTTGCGATCCCCCACGAACCCGCACGGTTCCTCTTTGCGTTCCCCCACGAATCCGCACCCTTGCTCTTTGCGTTCCCCCACGAACCCGCACCCTTGCTCTTTGCGTTCCCCCACGATCCCGCACCCTTGCTCTTTGCGTTCCCCCACGAACCCGCGCTCTTGCTCTTTGCGTTCCCCCACGAACCCGCACCCTTGCTCTTTGCGTTCCCCCACGAAACCGCACCCTTGCTCTTTGCGTTCCCCCACGAAACCGCACCCTTGCTCTTTGCGTTCCCCCACGAAACCGCACCCTTGCTCTTTGCGTTCCCCCTCGAACCCGCACGTTTCCTCTTTGCGTTCCCCCACAAAACCGCACCCTAGCTCTTTGCGTTCCCCCACGAACCCGCACCCTTGCTCTTTGCGTTCCCCCACGAACCAGCACCCTTGCTCTTTGCGTTCCCCCACGAACCCGCACCCTTGCTCTTTGCGTTCCCCCACGAACCCGCACCCTTGCTCTTTGCGTTCCCCCACGAACCCGCACGGTTCCTCTTTGCATTCCCCCACGAACCCGCACCCTTGCTCTTTGCGTTCCCCACGAACCCGCACCCTTGCTCTTTGCGTTCCCCCACGAACCCGCACGATTCCTCTTTGCGTTCCCCCACGAACCCGCACCCTTGCTCTTTGCGTTCCCATACAAACCCGCACGTTTCCTATTTGCGTTCCCCCACGAACCCGCACGGTTCCTCTTTGTGTTCCCCCACGATCCCGCACCATTGCTCTTTCCGTTCCCCCACGAACCCGCACGGTTCTTCTTTGCGTTCCCCCACAAACCCGCACGGTTCCTCTTTGCGTTCCCCCACGAACCCGCACGGTTCCTCTTTGCGTTCCCCCACGAACCCGCACCCTTGCTCTTTGTGTTCCCCCACGAACCCGCACCCTTGCTCTTTGCGTTCCCCCACTAACCCGCACCCTATCTCTTTGCGTTCCCCCACGAAACCGCACCCTAGCTCTTTGCGTTGCCTCACGAACCCGCACCCTTGCTCTTTGCGTTCCCGCACGAACCCGCACCCTTGCTCTTTGCGTTCCCCCACGAACCCGCACCCTGGCTCTTTGCGTTCCCCCACGAACTCACACCCTTGCTCTTTGCGTTCCCCCACGAACCCGCACGGCTCCTCTTTGCGTTCCCCCACGAACCCGCACCCTTGCTCTTTGCGTTCCCCCACGAACCCGCACGGTTCCTCTTTGCGTTCCCCCACGAACCCGCACGGTTCCTCTTTGCGTTCCCCCACGAACCCGCACCCTTGCTCTTTGCGTTCCCCCACGAACCCGCACCCTTGCTCTTTGCGTTCCCCCACGAAACCGCACCCTAGCTCTTTGCGTTCCCCCACGAACCCGCACCGTTGCTCTTTGCGTTCCCCCACGAACCCGCACCCTTGCTCTTTGCGTTCCCGACAAACCCGCACGGTTCCTCTTTGCGTTCCCCCACGAACCCGCACGGTTCCTCTTTGCGTTCCCCCACGAACCCGCACGGTTCCTCTTTGCGTTCCCCCACGAACCCGCACGGTTCCTCTTTGCGTTCCCCCACGAACCCGCACGGTTCCTCTTTGCGTTCCCGCACGAACCCGAACCCTTGCTCTTTGCGTTCCCCCACAAACCCGCACGGTTCCTCTTTGCGTTCCCCCACGAACCCGCACCCTTGCTCTTTGCGTTCCCCCACGAACCCGCACCCTTTCTCTTTGCGTTCCCCCACGAACCCGCACCCTATCTCTTTGCGTTCCCCCACAAACCCGCACCCTTTCTCTTTGCGTTCCCCCATGAACCCGCACCCTTGCTCTTTGCGTTCCCCTACGAACCCGCACCCTTGCTCTTTGCCTTCCCCCACGAACCCACACCCTTGCTCTTTGCGTTCCCACACGAACCCGCACCCTTGCTCCTTGCGTTCCCCCACGAACCCGCACCGTTGCTCTTTGCGTTCCCCAACGAACCCGCACCCTTGCTCTTTGCGTTCCCCCACGAACCCGCACCCTTGCTCTTTCCGTTCCCCCACGAACCCGCACCCTCGCTCTATGCGTTCCCCCACGAACCCGCATGGTTCCTCTTTGCGTTCCCCAACGAACCCGCACCCTTGCTCTTTGCGTTCCCCCACGAACCCACACCCTTGCTCTTTGCGTTCCCCCACGAACCTGCACCCTTGTTGTCTGCATTCCCCCACGAACCCGCACCCTTGCTCTTTGCGTTCCCCCACGAACCCGCACGGTTCCTCTTTGCGTTCCCTCACGAACCCGCACGGTTCCTCTTTCCGTTCCCCCACGAACCCGCACCCTTGCTCTTTGCGTTCCCCCACGAATCCGCACCCTTGCTCTTTGCGTTCCGCCACGAACCCGCACGGCTCCTCTTTGCGTTCACCCACGAACCCGCACCCTTGCTCTTTGCGTTCCCCCACGAACCCGCACGGTTCCTCTTTGCGTTCCCCCACGAACCCGCACGGTTCCTCTTTGCCTTCCCCCACGAACCCGCACCCTTGCTCTTTGCGTTCCCCCACGAACCCGCACCCTTGCTCTTTGCGTTCCCCCACGAAACCGCACCCTAGCTCCTTGCGTTCCCCCACGAACCCGCACCGTTGCTCTTTGCGTTCCCCCACGAACCCGCACCCTTGCTCTTCGCGTCCCCCCACGAACCTGCACGGTTCCTCATTGCGTTCCCCCACGAACCCGCAGCCTTGCTCTTTGCGTTCCCGACAAACCCGCACGGTTCCTCTTTGCGTTCCCCCACGAACCCGCACGGTTCCTCTTTGCGTTCCCCCACGAACCCGCACGGTTCCTCTTTCCGTTCCCCCACGAACCCGCACCCTTGCTCTTTGCGTTCCCCCACGAATCCGCACCCTTGCTCTTTGCGTTCCCCCACAAACCCGCACGGTTCCTCTTTGCGTTCCCCCACGAAACCGCACCCTAGCTCTTTGCGTTCTCCCACGAACCCGCACCCTTGCTCTTTGCGTTCCCCCACGAAACCGCACCCTAGCTCTTTGCGTTCCCCCACGAACCCGCACCCTTGCTCTTTGCGTTCCCCCACGAACCCGCACCCTTGCTCTTTGCGTTCCCCCACGAACCCGCACGGTTCCTCTTTGCGTTCCCCCACGAACCCGCACGGTTCCTCTTTGCGTTCCCCCACGAACCCGCACGGTTCCTCTTTGCGTTCCCCCACGAACCCGCACGGTTCCTCTTTGCGTTCCCCCACGAACCCGCACCCTTGCTCTTTGCGTTCCCCCACGAACCCGCACCCTTGCTCTTTGCGTTCCCCCACGAACCCGCACGGTTCCTCTTTGCGTTCCCCCACGAACCCGCACGGTTCCTCTTTGCGTTCCCCCACGAACCCGCACCCTTGCTCTTTGCGTTCCCCCACGAAACCGCACCCTAGCACTTTGCGTTCCCCCACGAACCCGCACCCTTGCTCCTTGCGTTCCCCCACGAACCCGCACCCTTCCTCTTTGCGTTCCCCCACGAACCCGCACCCTTGCTCTTTGCGTTCCCCCACGAACCCGCACCCTTGCTCTTTGCGTTCCCCCATGAACCCGCACGGTTCCTCTTTGCGTTCCCCCACGAACCCGCACCCTTGCTCTTTGCGTCCCCCCACGAACCTGCACCCTTGCTCTTTGCGTTCCCCCACGAACCCGCACCCTTGCTCTTTGCGTTCCCCCACGAACCCGCACCCTTGCTCTTTGCGTTCCCCCACGAACCCGCCCCCTTGCTCTTTGCGTTCCCCCACGAACCCGCACGGTTCCTCATTGCTTTCCCCCAAGAACCCGCACCCTTGCTCTTTGCGTTCCCCCACGAACCCGCACCCTTGCTCTTTGCGTTCCCCCACGAACCCGCACCCTTGCTCTTTGCGTTCCCCCACGAACCCGCACCCTTGCTCTTTGCGTTCCCTCACGAACCCGCACCCTTGCTCTTTGCGTTCCCCCACGATCCCGCGCCCTTGCTCTTTGCGTTCCCCCACGAACCCGCACCCTTGCTCTTTGCGTTCCCCCACGAACCCGCACCCTTGCTCTTTGCGTTCCCCCACGAACCCGCACCCTTGCTCTTTGCGTTCCCTCACGAAACCGCACGGTTCCTCTTTGCGTTCCCCCACGAACCCACACCCTTGCTCTTTGCGTTCCCCCACGAACCCGCACGGTTCCTCTTTGTGTTCCCCCACGATCCCGCACCATTGCTCTTTGCGTTCCCCCACGAACCCGCACGGTTCTTCTTTGCGTTCCCCCACAAACCCGAACGGTTCCTCTTTGCGTTCCCCCACGAACACGCACCCTTGCTCTTTGCGTTCCCCCACGAACCCGCACCCTTTCTCTTTGCGTTCCCCCACGAACCCGCACCCTACCTCTTTGCGTTCCCCCACAAACCCGCACCCTTTCTCTTTGCGTTCCCCCACGAACCCGCACCCTTGCTCTTTGCGTTCCCCTACGAACCCGCAACCTTGCTCTTTGCGTTCCCCCACGAACCCGCACCCTTGCTCTTTGCGTTCCCCCACGAACCCGCACCCTTGCTCCTTGCGTTCCCCCACGAACCCGCACCGTTGCTCTTTGCGTTCCCCCACGAACCCGCACCCTTGGTCTTTGCGTTCCCCCACGAACCCGCACCCTTCCTTTTTGCGTTCCCCCACGAACCCGCACGGTTCCTCTTTGCGTTCCCCCACGAACCCGCACGGTTCCTCTTTGCGTTCCCCCACGAACCCGCACCCTTGCTCTTTGCGTTCCCCCACGAACCCGCACCCTTGCTCTTTGTGTTCCCCCACGAACCCGCACCCTTGCTCTTTGTGTTCCCCCACGAACCCGCACCCTTGCTCATTGCGTTCCCCCACGAACCCGCACCCTTTCTCTTTGCGTTCCCCCACGAACCCGCACCCTTGCTCTTTGCGTTCCCCCACGAACCCGCACGGTTCCTCTTTGCGTTCCCCCACGAACCCGCACGGTTCCTCTTTGCGTTCCCCCACGAACCCGCACGGTTCCTCTTTGTGTTCCCCCACGAACCCGCACCCTTGCTCTTTGCGTTCCCCCACGATCCCGCACCCTTGCTCTTTGCGTTCCCCCACGAACCCGCACTTTTGCTCTTTGCGTTCCCCACGAACCCGCACCCTTGCTCTTTGCGTTCCCCCACGAACCCGCACGGTTCCTTTTTGCGTTCCCCCACGAACCCGCACGGTTCCTCTTTGCGTTCCCCCACGAAACCGCACCCTTGCTCTTTGCGATCCCCCACGAACCCGCACGGTTCCTCTTTGCGTTCCCCCACGAATCCGCACCCTTGCTCTTTGCGTTCCCCCACGAACCCGCACCCTTGCTCTTTGCGTTCCCCCACGATCCCGCGCCCTTGCTCTTTGCGTTCCCCCACGAACCCGCGCTCTTGCTCTTTGCGTTCCCCCACGAACCCGCACCCTTGCTCTTTGCGTTCCCCCACGAAACCGCACCCTTGCTCTTTGCGTTCCCCCACGAAACCGCACCCTTGCTCTTTGCGTTCCCCCTCGAACCCGCACGTTTCCTCTTTGCGTTCCCCCACAAAACCGCACCCTAGCTCTTTGCGTTCCCCCACGAACCCGCACCCTTGCTCTTTGCGTTCCCCCACGAACCAGCACCCTTGCTCTTTGCGTTCCCCCACGAACCCGCACCCTTGCTCTTTGCGTTCCCCCACGAACCCGCACCCTTGCTCTTTGCGTTCCCCCACGAACCCGCACGGTTCCTCTTTGCATTCCCCCACGAACCCGCACCCTTGCTCTTTGCGATCCCCCACGAACCCGCACCCTTGCTCTTTGCGTTCCCCCACGAACCCGCACGATTCCTCTTTGCGTTCCCCCACGAACCCGCACCCTTGCTCTTTGCGTTCCCATACAAACCCGCACGTTTCCTATTTGCGTTCCCCCACGAACCCGCACGGTTCCTCTTTGTGTTCCCCCACGATCCCGCACCATTGCTCTTTCCGTTCCCCCACGAACCCGCACGGTTCTTCTTTGCGTTCCCCCACAAACCCGCACGGTTCCTCTTTGCGTTCCCCCACGAACCCGCACGGTTCCTCTTTGCGTTCCCCCACGAACCCACACCCTTGCTCTTTGCGTTCCCCCACGAACCCGCACGGTTCCTCTTTGTGTTCCCCCACGATCCCGCACCATTGCTCTTTCCGTTCCCCCACGAACCCGCACGGTTCTTCTTTGCGTTCCCCCACAAACCCGCACGGTTCCTCTTTGCGTTCCCCCACGAACCCGCACCCTTGCTCTTTGCGTTCCCCCACGAACCCGCACCCTTTCTCTTTGCGTTCCCCCATGAACCCGCACCCTATCTCTTTGCGTTCCCCCACAAACCCGCACCCTTTCTCTTTGCGTTCCCACACAAACCCGCACCCTTGCTCCTTGCGTTCCCCCACGAACCCGCACCGTTGCTCTTTGCGTTCCCCCACGAACCCGCACCCTTGCTCTTTGCGTTCCCATACTAACCCGCACCCTTCCTTTTTGCGTTCCCCCACGAACCCGCATGGTTCCTCTTTGCGTTCCCCCACGAACCCGCACGGTTCCTCTTTGCGTTCCCCCACGAACCCGCACCCTTGCTCTTTGCGTTCCCCCACGAACCCGCACCCTTGCTCTTTCCGTTCCCCCACGAACCCGCACCCTTGCTCTTTGCGTTCCCCCATGAACCCGCACCCTTGCTCATTGCGTTCCCCCACGAACCCGCACCCTTTCTCTTTGCGTTCCCCCACGAACCCGCACCCTTGCTCTTTGCGTTCCCCCACGAACCCGCACCCTTGCTCTTTGCGTTCCCCCACGAACCCGCACGGTTCCTCTTTGCGTTCCCCCACGAACCCGCACCCTTGCTCTTTGCGTTCCCCCACGAACCCGCACCCTTACTCTTTGCGTTCCCCCACGAACCCGCACCGTTGCTCTTTGCGTTCCCCCACGAACCCGCACCCTTGCTCTTTGCGTTCCCCTACGAACCCGCACGGTTCCTCTTTGCGTTCCCCCACGAACCCGCACGGTTCCTCTTTGCGTTCCCCCACGAACCCGCACCCTTGCTCTTTGCGTTCCCCCACGAACCCGCACCCTTGCTCTTTGCGTTCCCCACGAACCCGCACCCTTGCTCTTTGCGTTCCCCCATGAACCCGCACGGTTCCTCTTTGCGTTCCCCCACGAACCCGCACGGTTCCTCTTTGCGTTCCCCCACGAAACCGCACCCTTGCTCTTTGCGATCCCCCACGAACCTGCACGGTTCCTCTTTGCGTTCCCCCACGAATCCGCACCCTTGCTCTTTGCGTTCCCCCACGAACCCGCACCCTTGCTCTTTGCGTTCCCCCACGATCCCGCGCCCTTGCTCTTTGCGTTCCCCCACGAACCCGCGCCCTTGCTCTTTGCGTTCCCCCACGAACCCGCACCCTTGCTCCTTGCGTTCCCCCACAAAACCGCACCCTTGCTCTTTGCGTTCCCCCACGAAACCGCACCCTTGCTCTTTGCGTTCCCCCACGAAACCGCACCCTTGCTCTTTGCGTTCCCCCTCGAACCCGCACGTTTCCTCTTTGCGTTCCCCCACAAAACCGCACCCTAGCTCTTTGCGTTCCCCCACGAACCCGCACCCTTGCTCTTTGCGTTCCCCCACGAACCCGCACGGTTCCTCTTTGCATTCCCCCACGAACCCGCACCCTTCCTCTTTGCGATCCCCCACGAACCCGCACCCTTGCTCTTTGCGTTCCCCCACGAACCCGCACGGTTCCTCTTTGCGTTCCCCCACGAACCCGCACGGTTCCTCTTTGCGTTCCCCCACGAACCCGCACGGTTCCTCTTTGCGTTCCCCCACGAACCCGCACGGTTCCTCTTTGCGTTCCCCCACGAACCCGCACCCTTGCTCTTTGCGTTCCCCCACGAACCCGCACCCTTGCTCTTTGCGTTCCCCCACGAACCCGCACCCTTGCTCTTTGCGTTCCCTCACGAACCCGCACCCTTGCTCTTTGCGTTCCCCCACGATCCCGCGCCCTTGCTCTTTGCGTTCCCCCACGAACCCGCACCCTTGCTCTTTGCGTTCCCCCACGAACCCGCACCCTTGCTCTTTGCGTTCCCCCACGAACCCGCACCCTTGCTCTTTGCGTTCCCTCACGAAACCGCACGGTTCCTCTTTGCGTTCCCCCACGAACCCACACCCTTGCTCTTTGCGTTCCCCCACGAACCCGCACGGTTCCTCTTTGTGTTCCCCCACGATCCCGCACCATTGCTCTTTGCGTTCCCCCACGAACCCGCACGGTTCTTCTTTGCGTTCCCCCACAAACCCGAACGGTTCCTCTTTGCGTTCCCCCACGAACACGCACCCTTGCTCTTTGCGTTCCCCCACGAACCCGCACCCTTTCTCTTTGCGTTCCCCCACGAACCCGCACCCTATCTCTTTGCGTTCCCCCACAAACCCGCACCCTTTCTCTTTGCGTTCCCCCACGAACCCGCACCCTTGCTCTTTGCGTTCCCCTACGAACCCGCACCCTTGCTCTTTGCGTTCCCCCACGAACCCGCACGGTTCCTCTTTGCGTTCCCCCACGAACCCGCACGGTTCCTCTTTGCGTTCCCCCACGAACCCGCACGGTTCCTCTTTGTGTTCCCCCACGAACCCGCACCCTTGCTCTTTGCGTTCCCCCACGATCCCGCACCCTTGCTCTTTGCGTTCCCCCACGAACCCGCACTTTTGCTCTTTGCGTTCCCCACGAACCCGCACCCTTGCTCTTTGCGTTCCCCCACGAACCCGCACGGTTCCTTTTTGCGTTCCCCCACGAACCCGCACGGTTCCTCTTTGCGTTCCCCCACGAAACCGCACCCTTGCTCTTTGCGATCCCCCACGAACCCGCACGGTTCCTCTTTGCGTTCCCCCACGAATCCGCACCCTTGCTCTTTGCGTTCCCCCACGAACCCGCACCCTTGCTCTTTGCGTTCCCCCACGATCCCGCGCCCTTGCTCTTTGCGTTCCCCCACGAACCCGCGCTCTTGCTCTTTGCGTTCCCCCACGAACCCGCACCCTTGCTCTTTGCGTTCCCCCACGAAACCGCACCCTTGCTCTTTGCGTTCCCCCACGAAACCGCACCCTTGCTCTTTGCGTTCCCCCTCGAACCCGCACGTTTCCTCTTTGCGTTCCCCCACAAAACCGCACCCTAGCTCTTTGCGTTCCCCCACGAACCCGCACCCTTGCTCTTTGCGTTCCCCCACGAACCAGCACCCTTGCTCTTTGCGTTCCCCCACGAACCCGCACCCTTGCTCTTTGCGTTCCCCCACGAACCCGCACCCTTGCTCTTTGCGTTCCCCCACGAACCCGCACGGTTCCTCTTTGCATTCCCCCACGAACCCGCACCCTTGCTCTTTGCGATCCCCCACGAACCCGCACCCTTGCTCTTTGCGTTCCCCCACGAACCCGCACGATTCCTCTTTGCGTTCCCCCACGAACCCGCACCCTTGCTCTTTGCGTTCCCATACAAACCCGCACGTTTCCTATTTGCGTTCCCCCACGAACCCGCACGGTTCCTCTTTGTGTTCCCCCACGATCCCGCACCATTGCTCTTTCCGTTCCCCCACGAACCCGCACGGTTCTTCTTTGCGTTCCCCCACAAACCCGCACGGTTCCTCTTTGCGTTCCCCCACGAACCCGCACGGTTCCTCTTTGCGTTCCCCCACGAACCCACACCCTTGCTCTTTGCGTTCCCCCACGAACCCGCACGGTTCCTCTTTGTGTTCCCCCACGATCCCGCACCATTGCTCTTTCCGTTCCCCCACGAACCCGCACGGTTCTTCTTTGCGTTCCCCCACAAACCCGCACGGTTCCTCTTTGCGTTCCCCCACGAACCCGCACCCTTGCTCTTTGCGTTCCCCCACGAACCCGCACCCTTTCTCTTTGCGTTCCCCCATGAACCCGCACCCTATCTCTTTGCGTTCCCCCACAAACCCGCACCCTTTCTCTTTGCGTTCCCACACAAACCCGCACCCTTGCTCCTTGCGTTCCCCCACGAACCCGCACCGTTGCTCTTTGCGTTCCCCCACGAACCCGCACCCTTGCTCTTTGCGTTCCCATACTAACCCGCACCCTTCCTTTTTGCGTTCCCCCACGAACCCGCATGGTTCCTCTTTGCGTTCCCCCACGAACCCGCACGGTTCCTCTTTGCGTTCCCCCACGAACCCGCACCCTTGCTCTTTGCGTTCCCCCACGAACCCGCACCCTTGCTCTTTCCGTTCCCCCACGAACCCGCACCCTTGCTCTTTGCGTTCCCCCATGAACCCGCACCCTTGCTCATTGCGTTCCCCCACGAACCCGCACCCTTTCTCTTTGCGTTCCCCCACGAACCCGCACCCTTGCTCTTTGCGTTCCCCCACGAACCCGCACCCTTGCTCTTTGCGTTCCCCCACGAACCCGCACGGTTCCTCTTTGCGTTCCCCCACGAACCCGCACCCTTGCTCTTTGCGTTCCCCCACGAACCCGCACCCTTACTCTTTGCGTTCCCCCACGAACCCGCACCGTTGCTCTTTGCGTTCCCCCACGAACCCGCACCCTTGCTCTTTGCGTTCCCCTACGAACCCGCACGGTTCCTCTTTGCGTTCCCCCACGAACCCGCACGGTTCCTCTTTGCGTTCCCCCACGAACCCGCACCCTTGCTCTTTGCGTTCCCCCACGAACCCGCACCCTTGCTCTTTGCGTTCCCCACGAACCCGCACCCTTGCTCTTTGCGTTCCCCCATGAACCCGCACGGTTCCTCTTTGCGTTCCCCCACGAACCCGCACGGTTCCTCTTTGCGTTCCCCCACGAAACCGCACCCTTGCTCTTTGCGATCCCCCACGAACCTGCACGGTTCCTCTTTGCGTTCCCCCACGAATCCGCACCCTTGCTCTTTGCGTTCCCCCACGAACCCGCACCCTTGCTCTTTGCGTTCCCCCACGATCCCGCGCCCTTGCTCTTTGCGTTCCCCCACGAACCCGCGCCCTTGCTCTTTGCGTTCCCCCACGAACCCGCACCCTTGCTCCTTGCGTTCCCCCACAAAACCGCACCCTTGCTCTTTGCGTTCCCCCACGAAACCGCACCCTTGCTCTTTGCGTTCCCCCACGAAACCGCACCCTTGCTCTTTGCGTTCCCCCTCGAACCCGCACGTTTCCTCTTTGCGTTCCCCCACAAAACCGCACCCTAGCTCTTTGCGTTCCCCCACGAACCCGCACCCTTGCTCTTTGCGTTCCCCCACGAACCCGCACGGTTCCTCTTTGCATTCCCCCACGAACCCGCACCCTTCCTCTTTGCGATCCCCCACGAACCCGCACCCTTGCTCTTTGCGTTCCCCCACGAACCCGCACGGTTCCTCTTTGCGTTCCCCCACGAACCCGCACCCTTGCTCTTTGCGTTCCCATACTAACCCGCACGTTTCCTATTTGCGTTCCCCCACGAACCCACACGGTTCCTCTTTGCGTTCCCCCAGGAACCCGCACCGTTGCTCTTTGCGTTCCCCCACGAACCCGCACCCTTGCTCTTTGCGTTCCCATACTAACCCGCACGTTTCCTATTTGCGTTCCCCCACGAACCCACACGGTTCCTCTTTGCGTTCCCCCATGAACCCGCACCGTTGCTCTTTGCGTTCCCCCACGAAACCGCACCCTAGCACTTTGCGTTCCCCCACGAACCCGCACCCTTGCTCCTTGCGTTCCCCCACGAACCCGCACCCTTCCTCTTTGCGTTCCCCCACGAACCCGCACCCTTGCTCTTTGCGTTCCCCCACGAACCCGCACCCTTGCTCTTTGCGTTCCCCCATGAACCCGCACGGTTCCTCTTTGCGTTCCCCCACGAACCCGCACCCTTGCTCTTTGCGTCCCCCCACGAACCTGCACCCTTGCTCTTTGCGTTCCCCCACGAACCCGCACCCTTGCTCTTTGCGTTCCCCCACGAACCCGCACCCTTGCTCTTTGCGTTCCCCCACGAACCCGCCTCCTTGCTCTTTGCGTTCCCCCACGAACCCGCACGGTTCCTCATTGCTTTCCCCCAAGAACCCGCACCCTTGCTCTTTGCGTTCCCCCACGAACCCGCACCCTTGCTCTTTGCGTTCCCCCACGAACCCGCACCCTTGCTCTTTGCGTTCCCCCACGAACCCGCACCCTTGCTCTTTGCGTTCCCTCACGAACCCGCACCCTTGCTCTTTGCGTTCCCCCACGATCCCGCGCCCTTGCTCTTTGCGTTCCCCCACGAACCCGCACCCTTGCTCTTTGCGTTCCCCCACGAACCCGCACCCTTGCTCTTTGCGTTCCCCCACGAACCCGCACCCTTGCTCTTTGCGTTCCCTCACGAAACCGCACGGTTCCTCTTTGCGTTCCCCCACGAACCCACACCCTTGATCTTTGCGTTCCCCCACGAACCCGCACGGTTCCTCTTTGTGTTCCCCCACGATCCCGCACCATTGCTCTTTGCGTTCCCCCACGAACCCGCACGGTTCTTCTTTGCGTTCCCCCACAAACCCGAACGGTTCCTCTTTGCGTTCCCCCACGAACACGCACCCTTGCTCTTTGCGTTCCCCCACGAACCCGCACCCTTTCTCTTTGCGTTCCCCCACGAACCCGCACCCTATCTCTTTGCGTTCCCCCACAAACCCGCACCCTTTCTCTTTGCGTTCCCCCATGAACCGGCACCCTTGCTCTTTGCGTTCCCCTACGAACCCGCACCCTTGCTCTTTGCGTTCCCCCACGAACCCGCACCCTTGCTCTTTGCGTTCCCCCACGAACCCGCACCCTTGCTCCTTGCGTTCCCCCACGAACCCGCACCGTTGCTCTTTGCGTTCCCCCACGAACCCGCACCCTTGCTCTTTGCGTTCCCCCACGAACCCGCACCCTTCCTTTTTGCGTTCCCCCACGAACCCGCACGGTTCCTCTTTGCGTTCCCCCACGAACCCGCACGGTTCCTCTTTGCGTTCCCCCACGAACCCGCACCCTTGCTCTTTGCGTTCCCCCACGAACCCGCACCCTTGCTCTTTGCGTTCCCCCACGAACCCGCACCCTTGCTCTTTGTGTTCCCCCACGAACCCGCACCCTTGCTCATTGCGTTCCCCCACGAACCCGCACCCTTTCTCTTTGCGTTCCCCCACGAACCCGCACCCTTGCTCTTTGCGTTCCCCCACGAACCCGCACCCTTGCTCTTTGCGTTCCCCCACGAACCCGCACCCTTGCTCTTTGCGTTCCCCCACGAACCCGCACGGTTCCTCTTTGTGTTCCCCCACGAACCCGCACCCTTGCTCTTTGCGTTCCCCCACGAACCCGCACCCTTGCTCTTTGCGTTCCCCCACGAACCCGCACCCTTGCTCTTTGCGTTCCCCACGAACCCGCACCCTTGCTCTTTGCGTTCCCCCACGAACCCGCACGGTTCCTCTTTGCGTTCCCCCACGAACCCGCACGGTTCCTCTTTGCGTTCCCCCACGAAACCGCACCCTTGCTCTTTGCGATCCCCCACGAACCCGCACGGTTCCTCTTTGCGTTCCCCCACGAATCCGCACCCTTGCTCTTTGCGTTCCCCCACGAACCCGCACCCTTGCTCTTTGCGTTCCCCGACGATCCCGCGCCCTTGCTCTTTGCGTTCCCCCACGAACCCGCGCCCTTGCTCTTTGCGTTCCCCCACGAACCCGCACCCTTGCTCTTTGCGTTCCCCCACGAAACCGCACCCTTGCTCTTTGCGTTCCCCCACGAAACCGCACCCTTGCTCTTTGCGTTCCCCCACGAAACCGCACCCTTGCTCTTTGCGTTCCCCCTCGAACCCGCACGTTTCCTCTTTGCGTTCCCCCGCAAAACCGCACCCTAGCTCTTTGCGTTCCCCCACGAACCCGCACCCTTGCTCTTTGCGTTCCCCCACGAACCCGCACCCTTGCTCTTTGCGTTCCCCCACGAACCCGCACGGTTCCTCTTTGTGTTCCCCCACGAACCCGCACCCTTGCTCTTTGCGTTCCCCCACGAACCCGCACCCTTGCTCTTTGCGTTCCCCCACGAACCCGCACCCTTGCTCTTTGCGTTCCCCCACGAACCCGCACCCTTGCTCTTTGCGTTCCCCACGAACCCGCACCCTTGCTCTTTGCGTTCCCCCACGAACCCGCACGGTTCCTCTTTGCGTTCCCCCACGAACCCGCACGGTTCCTCTTTGCGTTCCCCCACGAAACCGCACCCTTCCTCTTTGCGATCCCCCACGAACCCGCACGGTTCCTCTTTGCGTTCCCCCACGAATCCGCACCCTTGCTCTTTGCGTTCCCCCACGAACCCGCACCCTTGCTCTTTGCGTTCCCCCACGATCCCGCGCCCTTGCTCTTTGCGTTCCCCCACGAACCCGCACCCTTGCTCTTTGCGTTCCCCCACGAACCCGCACCCTTGCTCTTTGCGTTCCCCCACGAAACCGCACCCTTGCTCTTTGCGTTCCCCCACGAAACCGCACCCTTGCTCTTTGCGTTCCCCCACGAAACCGCACCCTTGCTCTTTGCGTTCCCCCTCGAACCCGCACGTTTCCTCTTTGCGTTCCCCCGCAAAACCGCACCCTAGCTCTTTGCGTTCCCCCACGAACCCGCACCCTTGCTCTTTGCGTTCCCCCACGAACCCGCACGGTTCCTCTTTGCATTCCCCCACGAACCCGCACCCTTGCTCTTTGCGATCCCCCACGAACCCGCACCCTTGCTCTTTGCGTTCCCCCACGAACCCGCACGATTCCTCTTTGCGTTCCCCCACGAACCCGCACCCTTGCTCTTTGCGTTCCCATACAAACCCGCACGTTTCCTATTTGCGTTCCCCCACGAACCCGCACGGTTCCTCTTTGTGTTCCCCCACGATCCCGCACCATTGCTCTTTCCGTTCCCCCACGAACCCGCACGGTTCTTCTTTGCGTTCCCCCACAAACCCGCACGGTTCCTCTTTGCGTTCCCCCACGAACCCGCACGGTTCCTCTTTGCGTTCCCCCACGAACCCACACCCTTGCTCTTTGCGTTCCCCCACGAACCCGCACGGTTCCTCTTTGTGTTCCCCCACGATCCCGCACCATTGCTCTTTCCGTTCCCCCACGAACCCGCACGGTTCTTCTTTGCGTTCCCCCACAAACCCGCACGGTTCCTCTTTGCGTTCCCCCACGAACCCGCACCCTTGCTCTTTGCGTTCCCCCACGAACCCGCACCCTTTCTCTTTGCGTTCCCCCATGAACCCGCACCCTATCTCTTTGCGTTCCCCCACAAACCCGCACCCTTTCTCTTTGCGTTCCCACACAAACCCGCACCCTTGCTCCTTGCGTTCCCCCACGAACCCGCACCGTTGCTCTTTGCGTTCCCCCACGAACCCGCACCCTTGCTCTTTGCGTTCCCATACTAACCCGCACCCTTCCTTTTTGCGTTCCCCCACGAACCCGCATGGTTCCTCTTTGCGTTCCCCCACGAACCCGCACGGTTCCTCTTTGCGTTCCCCCACGAACCCGCACCCTTGCTCTTTGCGTTCCCCCACGAACCCGCACCCTTGCTCTTTCCGTTCCCCCACGAACCCGCACCCTTGCTCTTTGCGTTCCCCCATGAACCCGCACCCTTGCTCATTGCGTTCCCCCACGAACCCGCACCCTTTCTCTTTGCGTTCCCCCACGAACCCGCACCCTTGCTCTTTGCGTTCCCCCACGAACCCGCACCCTTGCTCTTTGCGTTCCCCCACGAACCCGCACGGTTCCTCTTTGCGTTCCCCCACGAACCCGCACCCTTGCTCTTTGCGTTCCCCCACGAACCCGCACCCTTACTCTTTGCGTTCCCCCACGAACCCGCACCGTTGCTCTTTGCGTTCCCCCACGAACCCGCACCCTTGCTCTTTGCGTTCCCCTACGAACCCGCACGGTTCCTCTTTGCGTTCCCCCACGAACCCGCACGGTTCCTCTTTGCGTTCCCCCACGAACCCGCACCCTTGCTCTTTGCGTTCCCCCACGAACCCGCACCCTTGCTCTTTGCGTTCCCCACGAACCCGCACCCTTGCTCTTTGCGTTCCCCCATGAACCCGCACGGTTCCTCTTTGCGTTCCCCCACGAACCCGCACGGTTCCTCTTTGCGTTCCCCCACGAAACCGCACCCTTGCTCTTTGCGATCCCCCACGAACCTGCACGGTTCCTCTTTGCGTTCCCCCACGAATCCGCACCCTTGCTCTTTGCGTTCCCCCACGAACCCGCACCCTTGCTCTTTGCGTTCCCCCACGATCCCGCGCCCTTGCTCTTTGCGTTCCCCCACGAACCCGCGCCCTTGCTCTTTGCGTTCCCCCACGAACCCGCACCCTTGCTCCTTGCGTTCCCCCACAAAACCGCACCCTTGCTCTTTGCGTTCCCCCACGAAACCGCACCCTTGCTCTTTGCGTTCCCCCACGAAACCGCACCCTTGCTCTTTGCGTTCCCCCTCGAACCCGCACGTTTCCTCTTTGCGTTCCCCCACAAAACCGCACCCTAGCTCTTTGCGTTCCCCCACGAACCCGCACCCTTGCTCTTTGCGTTCCCCCACGAACCCGCACGGTTCCTCTTTGCATTCCCCCACGAACCCGCACCCTTCCTCTTTGCGATCCCCCACGAACCCGCACCCTTGCTCTTTGCGTTCCCCCACGAACCCGCACGGTTCCTCTTTGCGTTCCCCCACGAACCCGCACCCTTGCTCTTTGCGTTCCCATACTAACCCGCACGTTTCCTATTTGCGTTCCCCCACGAACCCACACGGTTCCTCTTTGCGTTCCCCCATGAACCCGCACCGTTGCTCTTTGCGTTCCCCCACGAACCCGCACCCTTGCTCTTTGCGTTCCCATACTAACCCGCACGTTTCCTATTTGCGTTCCCCCACGAACCCACACGGTTCCTCTTTGCGTTCCCCCATGAACCCGCACCGTTGCTCTTTGCGTTCCCCCACGAAACCGCACCCTAGCACTTTGCGTTCCCCCACGAACCCGCACCCTTGCTCCTTGCGTTCCCCCACGAACCCGCACCCTTCCTCTTTGCGTTCCCCCACGAACCCGCACCCTTGCTCTTTGCGTTCCCCCACGAACCCGCACCCTTGCTCTTTGCGTTCCCCCATGAACCCGCACGGTTCCTCTTTGCGTTCCCCCACGAACCCGCACCCTTGCTCTTTGCGTCCCCCCACGAACCTGCACCCTTGCTCTTTGCGTTCCCCCACGAACCCGCACCCTTGCTCTTTGCGTTCCCCCACGAACCCGCACCCTTGCTCTTTGCGTTCCCCCACGAACCCGCCTCCTTGCTCTTTGCGTTCCCCCACGAACCCGCACGGTTCCTCATTGCTTTCCCCCAAGAACCCGCACCCTTGCTCTTTGCGTTCCCCCACGAACCCGCACCCTTGCTCTTTGCGTTCCCCCACGAACCCGCACCCTTGCTCTTTGCGTTCCCCCACGAACCCGCACCCTTGCTCTTTGCGTTCCCTCACGAACCCGCACCCTTGCTCTTTGCGTTCCCCCACGATCCCGCGCCCTTGCTCTTTGCGTTCCCCCACGAACCCGCACCCTTGCTCTTTGCGTTCCCCCACGAACCCGCACCCTTGCTCTTTGCGTTCCCCCACGAACCCGCACCCTTGCTCTTTGCGTTCCCTCACGAAACCGCACGGTTCCTCTTTGCGTTCCCCCACGAACCCACACCCTTGATCTTTGCGTTCCCCCACGAACCCGCACGGTTCCTCTTTGTGTTCCCCCACGATCCCGCACCATTGCTCTTTGCGTTCCCCCACGAACCCGCACGGTTCTTCTTTGCGTTCCCCCACAAACCCGAACGGTTCCTCTTTGCGTTCCCCCACGAACACGCACCCTTGCTCTTTGCGTTCCCCCACGAACCCGCACCCTTTCTCTTTGCGTTCCCCCACGAACCCGCACCCTATCTCTTTGCGTTCCCCCACAAACCCGCACCCTTTCTCTTTGCGTTCCCCCATGAACCGGCACCCTTGCTCTTTGCGTTCCCCTACGAACCCGCACCCTTGCTCTTTGCGTTCCCCCACGAACCCGCACCCTTGCTCTTTGCGTTCCCCCACGAACCCGCACCCTTGCTCCTTGCGTTCCCCCACGAACCCGCACCGTTGCTCTTTGCGTTCCCCCACGAACCCGCACCCTTGCTCTTTGCGTTCCCCCACGAACCCGCACCCTTCCTTTTTGCGTTCCCCCACGAACCCGCACGGTTCCTCTTTGCGTTCCCCCACGAACCCGCACGGTTCCTCTTTGCGTTCCCCCACGAACCCGCACCCTTGCTCTTTGCGTTCCCCCACGAACCCGCACCCTTGCTCTTTGCGTTCCCCCACGAACCCGCACCCTTGCTCTTTGTGTTCCCCCACGAACCCGCACCCTTGCTCATTGCGTTCCCCCACGAACCCGCACCCTTTCTCTTTGCGTTCCCCCACGAACCCGCACCCTTGCTCTTTGCGTTCCCCCACGAACCCGCACCCTTGCTCTTTGCGTTCCCCCACGAACCCGCACCCTTGCTCTTTGCGTTCCCCCACGAACCCGCACGGTTCCTCTTTGTGTTCCCCCACGAACCCGCACCCTTGCTCTTTGCGTTCCCCCACGAACCCGCACCCTTGCTCTTTGCGTTCCCCCACGAACCCGCACCCTTGCTCTTTGCGTTCCCCACGAACCCGCACCCTTGCTCTTTGCGTTCCCCCACGAACCCGCACGGTTCCTCTTTGCGTTCCCCCACGAACCCGCACGGTTCCTCTTTGCGTTCCCCCACGAAACCGCACCCTTGCTCTTTGCGATCCCCCACGAACCCGCACGGTTCCTCTTTGCGTTCCCCCACGAATCCGCACCCTTGCTCTTTGCGTTCCCCCACGAACCCGCACCCTTGCTCTTTGCGTTCCCCGACGATCCCGCGCCCTTGCTCTTTGCGTTCCCCCACGAACCCGCGCCCTTGCTCTTTGCGTTCCCCCACGAACCCGCACCCTTGCTCTTTGCGTTCCCCCACGAAACCGCACCCTTGCTCTTTGCGTTCCCCCACGAAACCGCACCCTTGCTCTTTGCGTTCCCCCACGAAACCGCACCCTTGCTCTTTGCGTTCCCCCTCGAACCCGCACGTTTCCTCTTTGCGTTCCCCCGCAAAACCGCACCCTAGCTCTTTGCGTTCCCCCACGAACCCGCACCCTTGCTCATTGCATTCCCCCACGAACCAGCACCCTTGCTCTTTGCGTTCCCCCACGAACCCGCACCCTTGCTCTTTGCGTTCCCCCACGAACCCGCACGGTTCCTCTTTGCGTTCCCCCACGAACCCGCACCCTTGCTCTTTGCGTTCCCATACAAACCCGCACGTTTCCTATTTGCGTTCCCCCACGAACCCGCACGGTTCCTCTTTGTGTTCCCCCACGATCCCGCACCATTGCTCTTTTCGTTCCCCCACGAACCCGCACGGTTCTTCTTTGCGTTCCCCCACAAACCCGCACGGTTCCTCTTTGCGTTCCCCCACGAACCCGCACGGTTCCTCTTTGCGTTCCCCCACGAACCCACACCCTTGCTCTTTGCGTTCCCCCACGAACCCGCACGGTTCCTCTTTGTGTTCCCCCACGATCCCGCACCATTGCTCTTTCCGTTCCCCCACGAACCCGCACGGTTCTTCTTTGCGTTCCCCCACAAACCCGCACGGTTCCTCTTTGCGTTCCCCCACGAACCCGCACCCTTGCTCTTTGCGTTCCCCCACGAACCCGCACCCTTTCTCTTTGCGTTCCCCCACGAACCCGCACCCTATCTCTTTGCGTTCCCCCACAAACCCGCACCCTTTCTCTTTGCGTTCCCCCATGAACCCGCACCCTTGCTCTTTGCGTTCCCCTACGAACCCGCACCCTTGCTCTTTGCGTTCCCCCACGAACTTGCACGGTTCCTCTTTGCGTTCCCACACAAACCCGCACCCTTGCTCCTTGCGTTCCCCCACGAACCCGCACCGTTGCTCTTTGCGTTCCCCCACGAACCCGCACCCTTGCTCTTTGCGTTCCCCCACGAACCCGCACCCTTCCTTTTTGCGTTCCCCCACGAACCCGCACGGTTCCTCTTTGCGTTCCCCCACGAACCCGCACGGTTCCTCTTTGCGTTCCCCCACGAACCCGCACCCTTGCTCTTTGCGTTCCCCCACGAACCCGCACCCTTGCTCTTTGCGTTCCCCCACGAACCCGCACCGTTGCTCTTTGCGTTCCCCCACGAACCCGCACCCTTGCTCATTGCGTTCCCCCACGATCCCGCACCATTGCTCTTTGCGTTCCCCCACGAACCTGCACGGTTCTTCTTTGCGTTCCCCCACAAACCCGAACGGTTCCTCTTTGCGTTCCCCCACGAACACGCACCCTTGCTCTTTGCGTTCCCCCACGAACCCGCACCCTTTCTCTTTGCGTTCCCCCACGAACCCGCACCCTATCTCTTTGCGTTCCCCCACAAACCCGCACCCTTTCTCTTTGCGTTCCCCCATGCACCCGCACCCTTGCTCTTTGCGTTCCCCTACGAACCCGCACCCTTGCTCTTTGCGTTCCCCCACGAACCCGCACCCTTGCTCTTTGCGTTCCCCCACGAACCCGCACGGTTCCTCTTTGCATTCCCCCACGAACCCGCACCCTTCCTCTTTGCGATCCCCCACGAACCCGCACCCTTGCTCTTTGCGTTCCCCCACGAACCCGCACGGTTCCTCTTTGCGTTCCCCCACGAACCCGCACCCTTGCTCTTTGCGTTCCCATACTAACCCGCACGTTTCCTATTTGCGTTCCCCCACGAACCCACACGGTTCCTCTTTGCGTTCCCCCATGAACCCGCACCGTTGCTCTTTGCGTTCCCCCACGAACCCGCACCCTTGCTCTTTGTGTTCCCCCACGAACCCGCACGGTTCCTCTTTGAGTCCCCCCACGAACCCGCACCCTTGCTCTTTGCGTTCCCCCACGAACCCGCACCCTTGCTCTTTGCGTTCCCCCACGAACCCGCACGGTTCCTCTTTGCGTTCCCCCACGAACCCGCACGGTTCCTCTTTGCGTTCCCCCACGAACCCGCACCCTTGCTCTTTGCGTTCCCCCACGAAACCGCACCCTAGCACTTTGCGTTCCCCCACGAACCCGCACCCTTGCTCCTTGCGTTCCCCCACGAACCCGCACCCTTCCTCTTTGCGTTCCCCCACGAACCCGCACCCTTGCTCTTTGCGTTCCCCCACGAACCCGCACCCTTGCTCTTTGCGTTCCACCATGAACCCGCACGGTTCCTCTTTGCGTTCCCCCACGAACCCGCACCCTTGCTCTTTGCGTCCCCCCACGAACCTGCACCCTTGCTCTTTGCGTTCCCCCACGAACCCGCACCCTTGCTCTTTGCGTTCCCCCACGAACCCGCACCCTTGCTCTTTGCGTTCCCCCACGAACCCGCCTCCTTGCTCTTTGCGTTCCCCCACGAACCCGCACGGTTCCTCATTGCTTTCCCCCAAGAACCCGCACCCTTGCTCTTTGCGTTCCCCCACGAACCCGCACCCTTGCTCTTTGCGTTCCCCCACGAACCCGCACCCTTGCTCTTTGCGTTCCCCCACGAACCCGCACCCTTGCTCTTTGCGTTCCCTCACGAACCCGCACCCTTGCTCTTTGCGTTCCCCCACGATCCCGCGCCCTTGCTCTTTGCGTTCCCCCACGAACCCGCACCCTTGCTCTTTGCGTTCCCCCACGAACCCGCACCCTTGCTCTTTGCGTTCCCCCACGAACCCGCACCCTTGCTCTTTGCGTTCCCTCACGAAACCGCACGGTTCCTCTTTGCGTTCCCCCACGAACCCACACCCTTGATCTTTGCGTTCCCCCACGAACCCGCACGGTTCCTCTTTGTGTTCCCCCACGATCCCACACCATTGCTCTTTGCGTTCCCCCACGAACCCGCACGGTTCTTCTTTGCGTTCCCCCACAAACCCGAACGGTTCCTCTTTGCGTTCCCCCACGAACACGCACCCTTGCTCTTTGCGTTCCCCCACGAACCCGCACCCTTTCTCTTTGCGTTCCCCCACGAACCCGCACCCTATCTCTTTGCGTTCCCCCACAAACCCGCACCCTTTCTCTTTGCGTTCCCCCATGAACCGGCACCCTTGCTCTTTGCGTTCCCCTACGAACCCGCACCCTTGCTCTTTGCGTTCCCCCACGAACCCGCACCCTTGCTCTTTGCGTTCCCCCACGAACCCGCACCCTTGCTCCTTGCGTTCCCCCACGAACCCGCACCGTTGCTCTTTGCGTTCCCCCACGAACCCGCACCCTTGCTCTTTGCGTTCCCCCACGAACCCGCACCCTTCCTTTTTGCGTTCCCCCACGAACCCGCACGGTTCCTCTTTGCGTTCCCCCACGAACCCGCACGGTTCCTCTTTGCGTTCCCCCACGAACCCGCACCCTTGCTCTTTGCGTTCCCCCACGAACCCGCACCCTTGCTCTTTGCGTTCCCCCACGAACCCGCACCCTTGCTCTTTGTGTTCCCCCACGAACCCGCACCCTTGCTCATTGCGTTCCCCCACGAACCCGCACCCTTGCTCTTTGCGTTCCCCCACGAACCCGCACCCTTGCTCTTTGCGTTCCCCCACGAACCCGCACCCTTGCTCTTTGCGTTCCCCCACGAACCCGCACCCTTGCTCTTTGCGTTCCCCCACGAACCCGCACGGTTCCTCTTTGTGTTCCCCCACGAACCCGCACCCTTGCTCTTTGCGTTCCCCCACGAACCCGCACCCTTGCTCTTTGCGTTCCCCCACGAACCCGCACCCTTGCTCTTTGCGTTCCCCCACGAACCCGCACCCTTGCTCTTTGCGTTCCCCACGAACCCGCACCCTTGCTCTTTGCGTTCCCCCACGAACCCGCACGGTTCCTCTTTGCGTTCCCCCACGAACCCGCACGGTTCCTCTTTGCGTTCCCCCACGAAACCGCACCCTTCCTCTTTGCGATCCCCCACGAACCCGCACGGTTCCTCTTTGCGTTCCCCCACGAATCCGCACCCTTGCTCTTTGCGTTCCCCCACGAACCCGCACCCTTGCTCTTTGCGTTCCCCCACGATCCCGCGCCCTTGCTCTTTGCGTTCCCCCACGAACCCGCACCCTTGCTCTTTGCGTTCCCCCACGAACCCGCACCCTTGCTCTTTGCGTTCCCCCACGAAACCGCACCCTTGCTCTTTGCGTTCCCCCACGAAACCGCACCCTTGCTCTTTGCGTTCCCCCACGAAACCGCACCCTTGCTCTTTGCGTTCCCCCTCGAACCCGCACGTTTCCTCTTTGCGTTCCCCCGCAAAACCGCACCCTAGCTCTTTGCGTTCCCCCACGAACCCGCACCCTTGCTCATTGCATTCCCCCACGAACCAGCACCCTTGCTCTTTGCGTTCCCCCACGAACCCGCACCCTTGCTCTTTGCGTTCCCCCACGAACCCGCACGGTTCCTCTTTGCGTTCCCCCACGAACCCGCACCCTTGCTCTTTGCGTTCCCATACAAACCCGCACGTTTCCTATTTGCGTTCCCCCACGAACCCGCACGGTTCCTCTTTGTGTTCCCCCACGATCCCGCACCATTGCTCTTTCCGTTCCCCCACGAACCCGCACGGTTCTTCTTTGCGTTCCCCCACAAACCCGCACGGTTCCTCTTTGCGTTCCCCCACGAACCCGCACGGTTCCTCTTTGCGTTCCCCCACGAACCCACACCCTTGCTCTTTGCGTTCCCCCACGAACCCGCACGGTTCCTCTTTGTGTTCCCCCACGGTCCCGCACCATTGCTCTTTCCGTTCCCCCACGAACCCGCACGGTTCTTCTTTGCGTTCCCCCACAAACCCGCACGGTTCCTCTTTGCGTTCCCCCACGAACCCGCACCCTTGCTCTTTGCGTTCCCCCACGAACCCGCACCCTTTCTCTTTGCGTTCCCCCACGAACCCGCACCCTATCTCTTTGCGTTCCCCCACAAACCCGCACCCTTTCTCTTTGCGTTCCCCCATGAACCCGCACCCTTGCTCTTTGCGTTCCCCTACGAACCCGCACCCTTGCTCTTTGCGTTCCCCCACGAACCCGCACCCTTGCTCCTTGCGTTCCCACACAAACCCGCACCCTTGCTCCTTGCGTTCCCCCACGAACCCGCACCGTTGCTCTTTGCGTTCCCCCACGAACCCGCACCCTTGCTCTTTGCGTTCCCCCACGAACCCGCAACCTTCCTTTTTGCGTTCCCCCACGAACCCGCACGGTTCCTCTTTGCGTTCCCCCACGAACCCGCACGGTTCCTCTTTGCGTTCCCCCACGAACCCGCACCCTTGCTCTTTGCGTTCCCCCACGAACCCGCACCCTTGCTCTTTGCGTTCCCCCACGAACCCGCACCCTTGCTCTTTGCGTTCCCCCACGAACCCGCACCCTTGCTCATTGCGTTCCCCCACGATCCCGCACC
Organism: Oreortyx pictus; assembly: GCA_036925125.1. NCBI lineage: Eukaryota > Metazoa > Chordata > Aves > Galliformes > Odontophoridae > Oreortyx > Oreortyx pictus. Next base: position 54,723 of record JAUPFR010000071.1, read on the forward strand.
ATTGCTCTTTGCGTTCCCCCACGAACCCGCACGGTTCTTCTTTGCGTTCCCCCACAAACCCGAACGGTTCCTCTTTGCGTTCCCCCACGAACACGCACCCTTGCTCTTTGCGTTCCCCCACGAACCCGCACCCTTGCTCTTTGCGTTCCCCCACGAACCCGCACGGTTCCTCTTTGCGTTCCCCCACGAACCCGCACGGTTCCTCTTTGCATTCCCCCACGAACCCGCACCCTTGCTCTTTGCGATCCCCCACGAACCCGCACCCTTGCTCTTTGCGTTCCCCCACGAACCCGCACGATTCCTCTTTGCGTTCCCCCACGAACCCGCACCCTTGCTCTTTGCGTTCCCATACAAACCCGCACGTTTCCTATTTGCGTTCCCCCACGAACCCGCACGGTTCCTCTTTTTGTTCCCCCACGATCCCGCACCATTGCTCTTTCCGTTCCCCCACGAACCCGCACGGTTCTTCTTTGCGTTCCCCCACAAACCCGCACGGTTCCTCTTTGCGTTCCCCCACGAACCCGCACGGTTCCTCTTTGCGTTCCCCCACGAACCCACACCCTTGCTCTTTGCGTTCCCCCACGAACCCGCACGGTTCCTCTTTGTGTTCCCCCACGATCCCGCACCATTGCTCTTTCCGTTCCCCCACGAACCCGCACGGTTCTTCTTTGCGTTCCCCCACAAACCCGCACGGTTCCTCTTTGCGTTCCCCCACGAACCCGCACCCTTGCTCTTTGCGTTCCCCCACGAACCCGCACCCTTTCTCTTTGCGTTCCCCCATGAACCCGCACCCTATCTCTTTGCGTTCCCCCACAAACCCGCACCCTTTCTCTTTGCGTTCCCCCATGAACCCGCACCCTTGCTCTTTGCGTTCCCCTACGAACCCGCACCCTTGCTCTTTGCGTTCCCCCACGAACCCGCACCCTTGCTCTTTGCGTTCCCACACAAACCCGCACCCTTGCTCCTTGCGTTCCCCCACGAACCCGCACCGTTGCTCTTTGCGTTCCCCCACGAACCCGCACCCTTGCTCTTTGCGTTCCCATACTAACCCGCACCCTTCCTTTTTGCGTTCCCCCACGAACCCGCATGGTTCCTCTTTGCGTTCCCCCACGAACCCGCACGGTTCCTCTTTGCGTTCCCCCACGAACCCGCACCCTTGCTCTTTGCGTTCCCCCACGAACCCGCACCCTTGCTCTTTGCGTTCCCCCACGAACCCGCACCCTTGCTCTTTGCGTTCCCCCATGAACCCGCACCCTTGCTCATTGCGTTCCCCCACGAACCCGCACCCTTTCTCTTTGCGTTCCCCCACGAACCCGCACCCTTGCACTTTGCGTTCCCCCACGAACCCGCACCCTTGCTCTTTGCGTTCCCCCACGAACCCGCACGGTTCCTCTTTGCGTTCCCCCACGAACCCGCACGGTTCCTCTTTGCGTTCCCCCACGAACCCGCACCCTTGCTCTTTGCGTTCCCCCACGAACCCGCACCGTTGCTCTTTGCGTTCCCCCACGAACCCGCACCCTTGCTCTTTGCGTTCCCCTACGAACCCGCACGGTTCCTCTTTGCGTTCCCCCACGAACCCGCACGGTTCCTCTTTGCGTTCCCCCACGAACCCGCACCCTTGCTCTTTGCGTTCCCCCACGAACCCGCACCCTTGCTCTTTGCGTTCCCCACGAACCCGCACCCTTGCTCTTTGCGTTCCCCCATGAACCCGCACGGTTCCTCTTTGCGTTCCCCCACGAACCCGCACGGTTCCTCTTTGCGTTCCCCCACGAAACCGCACCCTTGCTCTTTGCGATCCCCCACGAACCCGCACGGTTCCTCTTTGCGTTCCCCCACGAATCCGCACCCTTGCTCTTTGCGTTCCCCCACGAACCCGCACCCTTGCTCTTTGCGTTCCCCCACGATCCCGCGCCCTTGCTCTTTGCGTTCCCCCACGAACCCGCGCCCTTGCTCTTTGCGTTCGCCAAGAACCCGCACCCTTGCTCTTTGCGTTCCCCCACAAAACCGCACCCTTGCTCTTTGCGTTCCCCCACGAAACCGCACCCTTGCTCTTTGCGTTCCCCCACGAAACCGCACCCTTGCTCTTTGCGTTCCCCCTCGAACCCGCACGTTTCCTCTTTGCGTTCCCCCACAAAACCGCTCCCTAGCTCTTAGCGTTCCCCCACGAACCCGCACCCTTGCTCTTTGCGTTCCCCCACGAACCAGCACCCTTGATCTTTGCGTTCCCCCACGAACCCTCACCCTTGCTCTTTGCGTTCCCCCACGAACCCGCACCCTTGCTCTTTGCGTTCCCCCACGAACCCGCACGGTTCCTCTTTGCATTCCCCCACGAACCCGCACCCTTCCTCTTTGCGATCCCCCACGAACCCGCACCCTTGCTCTTTGCGTTCCCCCACGAACCCGCACGGTTCCTCTTTGCGTTCCCCCACGAACCCGCACGGTTCCTCTTTGCATTCCCCCACGAACCCGCACCCTTGCTCTTTGCGATCCCCCACGAACCCGCACCCTTGCTCTTTGCGTTCCCCCACGAACCCGCACGATTCCTCTTTGCGTTCCCCCACGAACCCGCACCCTTGCTCTTTGCGTTCCCATACAAACCCGCACGTTTCCTATTTGCGTTCCCCCACGAACCCGCACGGTTCCTCTTTGTGTTCCCCCACGATCCCGCACCATTGCTCTTTCCGTTCCCCCACGAACCCGCACGGTTCTTCTTTGCGTTCCCCCACAAACCCGCACGGTTCCTCTTTGCGTTCCCCCACGAACCCGCACGGTTCCTCTTTGCGTTCCCCCACGAACCCACACCCTTGCTCTTTGCGTTCCCCCACGAACCCGCACGGTTCCTCTTTGTGTTCCCCCACGATCCCGCACCATTGCTCTTTCCGTTCCCCCACGAACCCGCACGGTTCTTCTTTGCGTTCCCCCACAAACCCGCACGGTTCCTCTTTGCGTTCCCCCACGAACCCGCACCCTTGCTCTTTGCGTTCCCCCACGAACCCGCACCCTTTCTCTTTGCGTTCCCCCATGAACCCGCACCCTATCTCTTTGCGTTCCCCCACAAACCCGCACCCTTTCTCTTTGCGTTCCCCCATGAACCGGCACCCTTGCTCTTTGCGTTCCCCTACGAACCCGCACCCTTGCTCTTTGCGTTCCCCCACGAACCCGCACCCTTGCTCTTTGCGTTCCCACACAAACCCGCACCCTTGCTCCTTGCGTTCCCCCACGAACCCGCACCGTTGCTCTTTGCGTTCCCCCACGAACCCGCACCCTTGCTCTTTGCGTTCCCATACTAACCCGCACCCTTCCTTTTTGCGTTCCCCCACGAACCCGCATGGTTCCTCTTTGCGTTCCCCCACGAACCCGCACGGTTCCTCTTTGCGTTCCCCCACGAACCCGCACCCTTGCTCTTTGCGTTCCCCCACGAACCCGCACCCTTGCTCTTTGCGTTCCCCCACGAACCCGCACCCTTGCTCTTTGCGTTCCCCCATGAACCCGCACCCTTGCTCATTGCGTTCCCCCACGAACCCGCACCCTTTCTCTTTGCGTTCCCCCACGAACCCGCACCCTTGCACTTTGCGTTCCCCCACGAACCCGCACCCTTGCTCTTTGCGTTCCCCCACGAACCCGCACGGTTCCTCTTTGCGTTCCCCCACGAACCCGCACGGTTCCTCTTTGCGTTCCCCCACGAACCCGCACCCTTGCTCTTTGCGTTCCCCCACGAACCCGCACCGTTGCTCTTTGCGTTCCCCCACGAACCCGCACCCTTGCTCTTTGCGTTCCCCTACGAACCCGCACGGTTCCTCTTTGCGTTCCCCCACGAACCCGCACGGTTCCTCTTTGCGTTCCCCCACGAACCCGCACCCTTGCTCTTTGCGTTCCCCCACGAACCCGCACCCTTGCTCTTTGCGTTCCCCACGAACCCGCACCCTTGCTCTTTGCGTTCCCCCATGAACCCGCACGGTTCCTCTTTGCGTTCCCCCACGAACCCGCACGGTTCCTCTTTGCGTTCCCCCACGAAACCGCACCCTTGCTCTTTGCGATCCCCCACGAACCCGCACGGTTCCTCTTTGCGTTCCCCCACGAATCCGCACCCTTGCTCTTTGCGTTCCCCCACGAACCCGCACCCTTGCTCTTTGCGTTCCCCCACGATCCCGCGCCCTTGCTCTTTGCGTTCCCCCACGAACCCGCGCCCTTGCTCTTTGCGTTCGCCAAGAACCCGCACCCTTGCTCTTTGCGTTCCCCCACAAAACCGCACCCTTGCTCTTTGCGTTCCCCCACGAAACCGCACCCTTGCTCTTTGCGTTCCCCCACGAAACCGCACCCTTGCTCTTTGCGTTCCCCCTCGAACCCGCACGTTTCCTCTTTGCGTTCCCCCACAAAACCGCTCCCTAGCTCTTAGCGTTCCCCCACGAACCCGCACCCTTGCTCTTTGCGTTCCCCCACGAACCAGCACCCTTGATCTTTGCGTTCCCCCACGAACCCTCACCCTTGCTCTTTGCGTTCCCCCACGAACCCGCACCCTTGCTCTTTGCGTTCCCCCACGAACCCGCACGGTTCCTCTTTGCATTCCCCCACGAACCCGCACCCTTCCTCTTTGCGATCCCCCACGAACCCGCACCCTTGCTCTTTGCGTTCCCCCACGAACCCGCACGGTTCCTCTTTGCGTTCCCCCACGAACCCGCACCCTTGCTCTTTGCGTTCCCATACTAACCCGCACGTTTCGTATTTGCGTTCCCCCACGAACCCACACGGTTCCTCTTTGCGTTCCCCCATGAACCCGCACCGTTGCTCTTTGCGTTCCCCCACGAACCCGCACCCTTGCTCTTTGTGTTCCCCCACGAACCCGCACGGTTCCTCTTTGCGTCCCCCCACGAACCCGCACCCTTGCTCTTTGCGTTCCCCCACGAACCCGCACCCTTGCTCTTTGCGTTCCCCCACGAACCCGCACGGTTCCTCTTTGCGTTCCCCCACGAACCCGCACCCTTGCTCTTTGCGTTCCCCCACGAACCCGCACGGTTCCTCTTTGCGTTCCCCCACGAACCCGCACCCTTGCTCTTTGCGTTCCCCCACGAAACCGCACCCTAGCACTTTGCGTTCCCCCACGAACCCGCACCCTTGCTCCTTGCGTTCCCCCACGAACCCGCACCCTTCCTCTTTGCGTTCCCCCACGAACCCGCACCCTTGCTCTTTGCGTTCCCCCACGAACCCGCACCCTTGCTCTTTGCGTTCCCCCATGAACCCGCACGGTTCCTCTTTGCGTTCCCCCACGAACCCGCACCCTTGCTCTTTGCGTCCCCCCACGAACCTGCACCCTTGCTCTTTGCGTTCCCCCACGAGCCCGCACCCTTGCTCTTTGCGTTCCCCCACGAACCCGCACCCTTGCTCTTTGCGTTCCCCCACGAACCCGCCCCCTTGCTCTTTGCGTTCCCCCACGAACCCGCACGGTTCCTCATTGCTTTCCCCCAAGAACCCGCACCCTTGCTCTTTGCGTTCCCCCACGAACCCGCACCCTTGCTCTTTGCGTTCCCCCACAAACCCGCACGGTTCCTCTTTGCGTTCCCCCACGAACCCGCACCCTTGCTCTTTGCGTTCCCCCACGATCCCGCGCCCTTGCTCTTTGCGTTCCCCCACGAACCCGCACCCTTGCTCTTTGCGTTCCCCCACGAACCCGCACCCTTGCTCTTTGCGTTCCCCCACGAACCCGCACCCTTGCTCTTTGCGTTCCCTCACGAAACCGCACGGTTCCTCTTTGCATTCCCCCACGAACCCACACCCTTGCTCTTTGCGTTCCCCCACGAACCCGCACGGTTCCTCTTTGTGTTCCCCCACGATCCCGCACCATTGCTCTTTGCGTTCCCCCACGAACCCGCACCCTTTCTCTTTGCGTTCCCCCACGAACCCGCACCCTATCTCTTTGCGTTCCCCCACGAACCCGCACCCTTGCTCTTTGCGTTCCCCCACGAACCCGCACCCTTGCTCCTTGCGTTCCCCCACGAACCCGCACCGTTGCTCTTTGCGTTCCCCCACGAACCCGCACCCTTGCTCTTTGCGTTCCCCCACGAACCCGCACCCTTCCTTTTTGCGTTCCCCCACGAACCCGCACGGTTCCTCTTTGCGTTCCCCCACGAACCCGCACGGTTCCTCTTTGCGTTCCCCCACGAACCCGCACCCTTGCTCTTTGCGTTCCCCCACGAACCCGCACCCTTGCTCTTTGCGTTCCCCCACGAACCCGCACCCTTGCTCTTTGTGTTCCCCCACGAACCCGCACCCTTGCTCATTGCGTTCCCCCACGAACCCGCACCCTTTCTCTTTGCGTTCCCCCACGAACCCGCACCCTTGCTCTTTGCGTTCCCCCACGAACCCGCACCCTTGCTCTTTGCGTTCCCCCACGAACCCGCACCCTTGCTCTTTGCGTTCCCCCACGAACCCGCACGGTTCCTCTTTGTGTTCCCCCACGAACCCGCACCCTTGCTCTTTGCGTTCCCCCACGAACCCGCACCCTTGCTCTTTGCGTTCCCCCACGAACCCGCACCCTTGCTCTTTGCGTTCCCCACGAACCCGCACCCTTGCTCTTTGCGTTCCCCCACGAACCCGCACGGTTCCTCTTTGCGTTCCCCCACGAACCCGCACGGTTCCTCTTTGCGTTCCCCCACGAAACCGCACCCTTGCTCTTTGCGATCCCCCACGAACCCGCACGGTTCCTCTTTGCGTTCCCCCACGAATCCGCACCCTTGCTCTTTGCGTTCCCCCACGAACCCGCACCCTTGCTCTTTGCGTTCCCCGACGATCCCGCGCCCTTGCTCTTTGCGTTCCCCCACGAACCCGCGCCCTTGCTCTTTGCGTTCCCCCACGAACCCGCACCCTTGCTCTTTGCGTTCCCCCACGAAACCGCACCCTTGCTCTTTGCGTTCCCCCACGAAACCGCACCCTTGCTCTTTGCGTTCCCCCACGAAACCGCACCCTTGCTCTTTGCGTTCCCCCTCGAACCCGCACGTTTCCTCTTTGCGTTCCCCCGCAAAACCGCACCCTAGCTCTTTGCGTTCCCCCACGAACCCGCACCCTTGCTCATTGCATTCCCCCACGAACCAGCACCCTTGCTCTTTGCGTTCCCCCACGAACCCGCACCCTTGCTCTTTGCGTTCCCCCACGAACCCGCACGGTTCCTCTTTGCGTTCCCCCACGAACCCGCACCCTTGCTCTTTGCGTTCCCATACAAACCCGCACGTTTCCTATTTGCGTTCCCCCACGAACCCGCACGGTTCCTCTTTGTGTTCCCCCACGATCCCGCACCATTGCTCTTTCCGTTCCCCCACGAACCCGCACGGTTCTTCTTTGCGTTCCCCCACAAACCCGCACGGTTCCTCTTTGCGTTCCCCCACGAACCCGCACGGTTCCTCTTTGCGTTCCCCCACGAACCCACACCCTTGCTCTTTGCGTTCCCCCACGAACCCGCACGGTTCCTCTTTGTGTTCCCCCACGATCCCGCACCATTGCTCTTTCCGTTCCCCCACGAACCCGCACGGTTCTTCTTTGCGTTCCCCCACAAACCCGCACGGTTCCTCTTTGCGTTCCCCCACGAACCCGCACCCTTGCTCTTTGCGTTCCCCCACGAACCCGCACCCTTTCTCTTTGCGTTCCCCCACGAACCCGCACCCTATCTCTTTGCGTTCCCCCACAAACCCGCACCCTTTCTCTTTGCGTTCCCCCATGAACCCGCACCCTTGCTCTTTGCGTTCCCCTACGAACCCGCACCCTTGCTCTTTGCGTTCCCCCACGAACTTGCACGGTTCCTCTTTGCGTTCCCACACAAACCCGCACCCTTGCTCCTTGCGTTCCCCCACGAACCCGCACCGTTGCTCTTTGCGTTCCCCCACGAACCCGCACCCTTGCTCTTTGCGTTCCCCCACGAACCCGCACCCTTCCTTTTTGCGTTCCCCCACGAACCCGCACGGTTCCTCTTTGCGTTCCCCCACGAACCCGCACGGTTCCTCTTTGCGTTCCCCCACGAACCCGCACCCTTGCTCTTTGCGTTCCCCCACGAACCCGCACCCTTGCTCTTTGCGTTCCCCCACGAACCCGCACCGTTGCTCTTTGCGTTCCCCCACGAACCCGCACCCTTGCTCATTGCGTTCCCCCACGATCCCGCACCATTGCTCTTTGCGTTCCCCCACGAACCTGCACGGTTCTTCTTTGCGTTCCCCCACAAACCCGAACGGTTCCTCTTTGCGTTCCCCCACGAACACGCACCCTTGCTCTTTGCGTTCCCCCACGAACCCGCACCCTTTCTCTTTGCGTTCCCCCACGAACCCGCACCCTATCTCTTTGCGTTCCCCCACAAACCCGCACCCTTTCTCTTTGCGTTCCCCCATGCACCCGCACCCTTGCTCTTTGCGTTCCCCTACGAACCCGCACCCTTGCTCTTTGCGTTCCCCCACGAACCCGCACCCTTGCTCTTTGCGTTCCCCCACGAACCCGCACGGTTCCTCTTTGCATTCCCCCACGAACCCGCACCCTTCCTCTTTGCGATCCCCCACGAACCCGCACCCTTGCTCTTTGCGTTCCCCCACGAACCCGCACGGTTCCTCTTTGCGTTCCCCCACGAACCCGCACCCTTGCTCTTTGCGTTCCCATACTAACCCGCACGTTTCCTATTTGCGTTCCCCCACGAACCCACACGGTTCCTCTTTGCGTTCCCCCATGAACCCGCACCGTTGCTCTTTGCGTTCCCCCACGAACCCGCACCCTTGCTCTTTGTGTTCCCCCACGAACCCGCACGGTTCCTCTTTGCGTCCCCCCACGAACCCGCACCCTTGCTCTTTGCGTTCCCCCACGAACCCGCACCCTTGCTCTTTGCGTTCCCCCACGAACCCGCACGGTTCCTCTTTGCGTTCCCCCACGAACCCGCACGGTTCCTCTTTGCGTTCCCCCACGAACCCGCACCCTTGCTCTTTGCGTTCCCCCACGAAACCGCACCCTAGCACTTTGCGTTCCCCCACGAACCCGCACCCTTGCTCCTTGCGTTCCCCCACGAACCCGCACCCTTCCTCTTTGCGTTCCCCCACGAACCCGCACCCTTGCTCTTTGCGTTCCCCCACGAACCCGCACCCTTGCTCTTTGCGTTCCCCCATGAACCCGCACGGTTCCTCTTTGCGTTCCCCCACGAACCCGCACCCTTGCTCTTTGCGTCCCCCCACGAACCTGCACCCTTGCTCTTTGCGTTCCCCCACGAACCCGCACCCTTGCTCTTTGCGTTCCCCCACGAACCCGCACCCTTGCTCTTTGCGTTCCCCCACGAACCCGCCTCCTTGCTCTTTGCGTTCCCCCACGAACCCGCACGGTTCCTCATTGCTTTCCCCCAAGAACCCGCACCCTTGCTCTTTGCGTTCCCCCACGAACCCGCACCCTTGCTCTTTGCGTTCCCCCACGAACCCGCACCCTTGCTCTTTGCGTTCCCCCACGAACCCGCACCCTTGCTCTTTGCGTTCCCTCACGAACCCGCACCCTTGCTCTTTGCGTTCCCCCACGATCCCGCGCCCTTGCTCTTTGCGTTCCCCCACGAACCCGCACCCTTGCTCTTTGCGTTCCCCCACGAACCCGCACCATTGCTCTTTGCGTTCCCCCACGAACCCGCACCCTTGCTCTTTGCGTTCCCTCACGAAACCGCACGGTTCCTCTTTGCGTTCCCCCACGAACCCACACCCTTGATCTTTGCGTTCCCCCACGAACCCGCACGGTTCCTCTTTGTGTTCCCCCACGATCCCACACCATTGCTCTTTGCGTTCCCCCACGAACCCGCACGGTTCTTCTTTGCGTTCCCCCACAAACCCGAACGGTTCCTCTTTGCGTTCCCCCACGAACACGCACCCTTGCTCTTTGCGTTCCCCCACGAACCCGCACCCTTTCTCTTTGCGTTCCCCCACGAACCCGCACCCTATCTCTTTGCGTTCCCCCACAAACCCGCACCCTTTCTCTTTGCGTTCCCCCATGAACCGGCACCCTTGCTCTTTGCGTTCCCCTACGAACCCGCACCCTTGCTCTTTGCGTTCCCCCACGAACCCGCACCCTTGCTCTTTGCGTTCCCCCACGAACCCGCACCCTTGCTCCTTGCGTTCCCCCACGAACCCGCACCGTTGCTCTTTGCGTTCCCCCACGAACCCGCACCCTTGCTCTTTGCGTTCCCCCACGAACCCGCACCCTTCCTTTTTGCGTTCCCCCACGAACCCGCACGGTTCCTCTTTGCGTTCCCCCACGAACCCACACGGTTCCTCTTTGCGTTCCCCCACGAACCCGCACCCTTGCTCTTTGCGTTCCCCCACGAACCCGCACCCTTGCTCTTTGCGTTCCCCCACGAACCCGCACCCTTGCTCTTTGTGTTCCCCCACGAACCCGCACCCTTGCTCATTGCGTTCCCCCACGAACCCGCACCCTTGCTCTTTGCGTTCCCCCACGAACCCGCACCCTTGCTCTTTGCGTTCCCCCACGAACCCGCACCCTTGCTCTTTGCGTTCCCCCACGAACCCGCACCCTTGCTCTTTGCGTTCCCCCACGAACCCGCACGGTTCCTCTTTGTGTTCCCCCACGAACCCGCACCCTTGCTCTTTGCGTTCCCCCACGAACCCGCACCCTTGCTCTTTGCGTTCCCCCACGAACCCGCACCCTTGCTCTTTGCGTTCCCCCACGAACCCGCACCCTTGCTCTTTGCGTTCCCCACGAACCCGCACCCTTGCTCTTTGCGTTCCCCCACGAACCCGCACGGTTCCTCTTTGCGTTCCCCCACGAACCCGCACGGTTCCTCTTTGCGTTCCCCCACGAAACCGCACCCTTCCTCTTTGCGAACCCCCACGAACCCGCACGGTTCCTCTTTGCGTTCCCCCACGAATCCGCACCCTTGCTCTTTGCGTTCCCCCACGAACCCGCACCCTTGCTCTTTGCGTTCCCCCACGATCCCGCGCCCTTGCTCTTTGCGTTCCCCCACGAACCCGCACCCTTGCTCTTTGCGTTCCCCCACGAACCCGCACCCTTGCTCTTTGCGTTCCCCCACGAAACCGCACCCTTGCTCTTTGCGTTCCCCCACGAAACCGCACCCTTGCTCTTTGCGTTCCCCCACGAAACCGCACCCTTGCTCTTTGCGTTCCCCCTCGAACCCGCACGTTTCCTCTTTGCGTTCCCCCGCAAAACCGCACCCTAGCTCTTTGCGTTCCCCCACGAACCCGCACCCTTGCTCATTGCATTCCCCCACGAACCAGCACCCTTGCTCTTTGCGTTCCCCCACGAACCCGCACCCTTGCTCTTTGCGTTCCCCCACGAACCCGCACGGTTCCTCTTTGCGTTCCCCCACGAACCCGCACCCTTGCTCTTTGCGTTCCCATACAAACCCGCACGTTTCCTATTTGCGTTCCCCCACGAACCCGCACGGTTCCTCTTTGTGTTCCCCCACGATCCCGCACCATTGCTCTTTCCGTTCCCCCACGAACCCGCACGGTTCTTCTTTGCGTTCCCCCACAAACCCGCACGGTTCCTCTTTGCGTTCCCCCACGAACCCGCACGGTTCCTCTTTGCGTTCCCCCACGAACCCGCACCCTTGCTCTTTGCGTTCCCCCACGAACCCGCACGGTTCCTCTTTGTGTTCCCCCACGGTCCCGCACCATTGCTCTCCGTTCCCCCACGAACCCGCACGGTTCTTCTTTGCGTTCCCCCACAAACCCGCACGGTTCCTCTTTGCGTTCCCCCACGAACCCGCACCCTTGCTCTTTGCGTTCCCCCACGAACCCGCACCCTTTCTCTTTGCGTTCCCCCACGAACCCGCACCCTATCTCTTTGCGTTCCCCCACAAACCCGCACCCTTTCTCTTTGCGTTCCCCCATGAACCCGCACCCTTGCTCTTTGCGTTCCCCTACGAACCCGCACCCTTGCTCTTTGCGTTCCCCCACGAACCCGCACCCTTGCTCCTTGCGTTCCCACACAAACCCGCACCCTTGCTCCTTGCGTTCCCCCACGAACCCGCACCGTTGCTCTTTGCGTTCCCCCACGAACCCGCACCCTTGCTCTTTGCGTTCCCCCACGAACCCGCAACCTTCCTTTTTGCGTTCCCCCACGAACCCGCACGGTTCCTCTTTGCGTTCCCCCACGAACCCGCACGGTTCCTCTTTGCGTTCCCCCACGAACCCGCACCCTTGCTCTTTGCGTTCCCCCACGAACCCGCACCCTTGCTCTTTGCGTTCCCCCACGAACCCGCACCCTTGCTCCTTGCGTTCCCCCACGAACCCGCACCCTTGCTCATTGCGTTCCCCCACGATCCCGCACCATTGCTCTTTGCGTTCCCCCACGAACCCGCACGGTTCTTCTTTGCGTTCCCCCACAAACCCGAACGGTTCCTCTTTGCGTTCCCCCACGAACACGCACCCTTGCTCTTTGCGTTCCCCCACGAACCCGCACCCTTGCTCTTTGCGTTCCCCCACGAACCCGCACGGTTCCTCTTTGCGTTCCCCCACGAACCCGCACGGTTCCTCTTTGCATTCCCCCACGAACCCGCACCCTTGCTCTTTGCGATCCCCCACGAACCCGCACCCTTGCTCTTTGCGTTCCCCCACGAACCCGCACGATTCCTCTTTGCGTTCCCCCACGAACCCGCACCCTTGCTCTTTGCGTTCCCATACAAACCCGCACGTTTCCTATTTGCGTTCCCCCACGAACCCGCACGGTTCCTCTTTGTGTTCCCCCACGATCCCGCACCATTGCTCTTTCCGTTCCCCCACGAACCCGCACGGTTCTTCTTTGCGTTCCCCCACAAACCCGCACGGTTCCTCTTTGCGTTCCCCCACGAACCCGCACGGTTCCTCTTTGCGTTCCCCCACGAACCCACACCCTTGCTCTTTGCGTTCCCCCACGAACCCGCACGGTTCCTCTTTGTGTTCCCCCACGATCCCGCACCATTGCTCTTTCCGTTCCCCCACGAACCCGCACGGTTCTTCTTTGCGTTCCCCCACAAACCCGCACGGTTCCTCTTTGCGTTCCCCCACGAACCCGCACCCTTGCTCTTTGCGTTCCCCCACGAACCCGCACCCTTTCTCTTTGCGTTCCCCCATGAACCCGCACCCTATCTCTTTGCGTTCCCCCACAAACCCGCACCCTTTCTCTTTGCGTTCCCCCATGAACCCGCACCCTTGCTCTTTGCGTTCCCCTACGAACCCGCACCCTTGCTCTTTGCGTTCCCCCACGAACCCGCACCCTTGCTCTTTGCGTTCCCACACAAACCCGCACCCTTGCTCCTTGCGTTCCCCCACGAACCCGCACCGTTGCTCTTTGCGTTCCCCCACGAACCCGCACCCTTGCTCTTTGCGTTCCCATACTAACCCGCACCCTTCCTTTTTGCGTTCCCCCACGAACCCGCATGGTTCCTCTTTGCGTTCCCCCACGAACCCGCACGGTTCCTCTTTGCGTTCCCCCACGAACCCGCACCCTTGCTCTTTGCGTTCCCCCACGAACCCGCACCCTTGCTCTTTGCGTTCCCCCACGAACCCGCACCCTTGCTCTTTGCGTTCCCCCATGAACCCGCACCCTTGCTCATTGCGTTCCCCCACGAACCCGCACCCTTTCTCTTTGCGTTCCCCCACGAACCCGCACCCTTGCACTTTGCGTTCCCCCACGAACCCGCACCCTTGCTCTTTGCGTTCCCCCACGAACCCGCACGGTTCCTCTTTGCGTTCCCCCACGAACCCGCACGGTTCCTCTTTGCGTTCCCCCACGAACCCGCACCCTTGCTCTTTGCGTTCCCCCACGAACCCGCACCGTTGCTCTTTGCGTTCCCCCACGAACCCGCACCCTTGCTCTTTGCGTTCCCCTACGAACCCGCACGGTTCCTCTTTGCGTTCCCCCACGAACCCGCACGGTTCCTCTTTGCGTTCCCCCACGAACCCGCACCCTTGCTCTTTGCGTTCCCCCACGAACCCGCACCCTTGCTCTTTGCGTTCCCCACGAACCCGCACCCTTGCTCTTTGCGTTCCCCCATGAACCCGCACGGTTCCTCTTTGCGTTCCCCCACGAACCCGCACGGTTCCTCTTTGCGTTCCCCCACGAAACCGCACCCTTGCTCATTGCGATCCCCCACGAACCCGCACGGTTCCTCTTTGCGTTCCCCCACGAATCCGCACCCTTGCTCTTTGCGTTCCCCCACGAACCCGCACCCTTGCTCTTTGCGTTCCCCCACGATCCCGCGCCCTTGCTCTTTGCGTTCCCCCACGAACCCGCGCCCTTGCTCTTTGCGTTCGCCAAGAACCCGCACCCTTGCTCTTTGCGTTCCCCCACAAAACCGCACCCTTGCTCTTTGCGTTCCCCCACGAAACCGCACCCTTGCTCTTTGCGTTCCCCCACGAAACCGCACCCTTGCTCTTTGCGTTCCCCCTCGAACCCGCACGTTTCCTCTTTGCGTTCCCCCACAAAACCGCTCCCTAGCTCTTAGCGTTCCCCCACGAACCCGCACCCTTGCTCTTTGCGTTCCCCCACGAACCAGCACCCTTGATCTTTGCGTTCCCCCACGAACCCTCACCCTTGCTCTTTGCGTTCCCCCACGAACCCGCACCCTTGCTCTTTGCGTTCCCCCACGAACCCGCACGGTTCCTCTTTGCATTCCCCCACGAACCCGCACCCTTCCTCTTTGCGATCCCCCACGAACCCGCACCCTTGCTCTTTGCGTTCCCCCACGAACCCGCACGGTTCCTCTTTGCGTTCCCCCACGAACCCGCACGGTTCCTCTTTGCATTCCCCCACGAACCCGCACCCTTGCTCTTTGCGATCCCCCACGAACCCGCACCCTTGCTCTTTGCGTTCCCCCACGAACCCGCACGATTCCTCTTTGCGTTCCCCCACGAACCCGCACCCTTGCTCTTTGCGTTCCCATACAAACCCGCACGTTTCCTATTTGCGTTCCCCCACGAACCCGCACGGTTCCTCTTTGTGTTCCCCCACGATCCCGCACCATTGCTCTTTCCGTTCCCCCACGAACCCGCACGGTTCTTCTTTGCGTTCCCCCAGAAACCCGCACGGTTCCTCTTTGCGTTCCCCCACGAACCCGCACGGTTCCTCTTTGCGTTCCCCCACGAACCCACACCCTTGCTCTTTGCGTTCCCCCACGAACCCGCACGGTTCCTCTTTGTGTTCCCCCACGATCCCGCACCATTGCTCTTTCCGTTCCCCCACGAACCCGCACGGTTCTTCTTTGCGTTCCCCCACAAACCCGCACGGTTCCTCTTTGCGTTCCCCCACGAACCCGCACCCTTGCTCTTTGCGTTCCCCCACGAACCCGCACCCTTTCTCTTTGCGTTCCCCCATGAACCCGCACCCTATCTCTTTGCGTTCCCCCACAAACCCGCACCCTTTCTCTTTGCGTTCCCCCATGAACCCGCACCCTTGCTCTTTGCGTTCCCCTACGAACCCGCACCCTTGCTCTTTGCGTTCCCCCACGAACCCGCACCCTTGCTCTTTGCGTTCCCACACAAACCCGCACCCTTGCTCCTTGCGTTCCCCCACGAACCCGCACCGTTGCTCTTTGCGTTCCCCCACGAACCCGCACCCTTGCTCTTTGCGTTCCCATACTAACCCGCACCCTTCCTTTTTGCGTTCCCCCACGAACCCGCATGGTTCCTCTTTGCGTTCCCCCACGAACCCGCACGGTTCCTCTTTGCGTTCCCCCACGAACCCGCACCCTTGCTCTTTGCGTTCCCCCACGAACCCGCACCCTTGCTCTTTGCGTTCCCCCACGAACCCGCACCCTTGCTCTTTGCGTTCCCCCATGAACCCGCACCCTTGCTCATTGCGTTCCCCCACGAACCCGCACCCTTTCTCTTTGCGTTCCCCCACGAACCCGCACCCTTGCACTTTGCGTTCCCCCACGAACCCGCACCCTTGCTCTTTGCGTTCCCCCACGAACCCGCACGGTTCCTCTTTGCGTTCCCCCACGAACCCGCACGGTTCCTCTTTGCGTTCCCCCACGAACCCGCACCCTTGCTCTTTGCGTTCCCCCACGAACCCGCACCGTTGCTCTTTGCGTTCCCCCACGAACCCGCACCCTTGCTCTTTGCGTTCCCCTACGAACCCGCACGGTTCCTCTTTGCGTTCCCCCACGAACCCGCACGGTTCCTCTTTGCGTTCCCCCACGAACCCGCACCCTTGCTCTTTGCGTTCCCCCACGAACCCGCACCCTTGCTCTTTGCGTTCCCCACGAACCCGCACCCTTGCTCTTTGCGTTCCCCCATGAACCCGCACGGTTCCTCTTTGCGTTCCCCCACGAACCCGCACGGTTCCTCTTTGCGTTCCCCCACGAAACCGCACCCTTGCTCTTTGCGATCCCCCACGAACCCGCACGGTTCCTCTTTGCGTTCCCCCACGAATCCGCAGCCTTGCTCTTTGCGTTCCCCCACGAACCCGCACCCTTGCTCTTTGCGTTCCCCCACGATCCCGCGCCCTTGCTCTTTGCGTTCCCCCACGAACCCGCGCCCTTGCTCTTTGCGTTCGCCAAGAACCCGCACCCTTGCTCTTTGCGTTCCCCCACAAAACCGCACCCTTGCTCTTTGCGTTCCCCCACGAAACCGCACCCTTGCTCTTTGCGTTCCCCCACGAAACCGCACCCTTGCTCTTTGCGTTCCCCCTCGAACCCGCACGTTTCCTCTTTGCGTTCCCCCACAAAACCGCTCCCTAGCTCTTAGCGTTCCCCCACGAACCCGCACCCTTGCTCTTTGCGTTCCCCCACGAACCAGCACCCTTGATCTTTGCGTTCCCCCACGAACCCTCACCCTTGCTCTTTGCGTTCCCCCACGAACCCGCACCCTTGCTCTTTGCGTTCCCCCACGAACCCGCACGGTTCCTCTTTGCATTCCCCCACGAACCCGCACCCTTCCTCTTTGCGATCCCCCACGAACCCGCACCCTTGCTCTTTGCGTTCCCCCACGAACCCGCACGGTTCCTCTTTGCGTTCCCCCACGAACCCGCACCCTTGCTCTTTGCGTTCCCATACTAACCCGCACGTTTCGTATTTGCGTTCCCCCACGAACCCACACGGTTCCTCTTTGCGTTCCCCCATGAACCCGCACCGTTGCTCTTTGCGTTCCCCCACGAACCCGCACCCTTGCTCTTTGTGTTCCCCCACGAACCCGCACGGTTCCTCTTTGCGTCCCCCCACGAACCCGCACCCTTGCTCTTTGCGTTCCCCCACGAACCCGCACCCTTGCTCTTTGCGTTCCCCCACGAACCCGCACGGTTCCTCTTTGCGTTCCCCCACGAACCCGCACCCTTGCTCTTTGCGTTCCCCCACGAACCCGCACGGTTCCTCTTTGCGTTCCCCCACGAACCCGCACCCTTGCTCTTTGCGTTCCCCCACGAAACCGCACCCTAGCACTTTGCGTTCCCCCACGAACCCGCACGGTTCCTCTTTGCGTTCCCCCACGAACCCGCACCCTTGCTCTTTGCGTTCCCCCACGAACCCGCACCCTTGCTCTTTGCGTTCCCCCACGAACCCGCACCCTTGCTCTTTGCGTTCCCCCATGAACCCGCACGGTTCCTCTTTGCGTTCCCCCACGAACCCGCACCCTTGCTCTTTGCGTCCCCCCACGAACCTGCACCCTTGCTCTTTGCGTTCCCCCACGAACCCGCACCCTTGCTCTTTGCGTTCCCCCACGAACCCGCACCCTTGCTCTTTGCGTTCCCCCACGAACCCGCCCCCTTGCTCTTTGCGTTCCCCCACGAACCCGCACGGTTCCTCATTGCTTTCCCCCAAGAACCCGCACCCTTGCTCTTTGCGTTCCCCCACGAACCCGCACCCTTGCTCTTTGCGTTCCCCCACAAACCCGCACGGTTCCTCTTTGCGTTCCCCCACGAACCCGCACCCTTGCTCTTTGCGTTCCCCCACGATCCCGCGCCCTTGCTCTTTGCGTTCCCCCACGAACCCGCACCCTTGCTCTTTGCGTTCCCCCACGAACCCGCACCCTTGCTCTTTGCGTTCCCCCACGAACCCGCACCCTTGCTCTTTGCGTTCCCTCACGAAACCGCACGGTTCCTCTTTGCGTTCCCCCACGAACCCACACCCTTGCTCTTTGCGTTCCCCCACGAACCCGCACGGTTCCTCTTTGTGTTCCCCCACGATCCCGCACCATTGCTCTTTGCGTTCCCCCATGAACCCGCACGGTTCTTCTTTGCGTTCCCCCACAAACCCGAACGGTTCCTCTTTGCGTTCCCCCACGAACACGCACCCTTGCTCTTTGCGTTCCCCCACGAACCCGCACCCTTTCTCTTTGCGTTCCCCCACGAACCCGCACCCTATCTCTTTGCGTTCCCCCACGAACCCGCACCCTTGCTCTTTGCGTTCCCCCACGAACCCGCACCCTTGCTCCTTGCGTTCCCCCACGAACCCGCACCGTTGCTCTTTGCGTTCCCCCACGAACCCGCACCCTTGCTCTTTGCGTTCCCCCACGAACCCGCACCCTTCCTTTTTGCGTTCCCCCACGAACCCGCACGGTTCCTCTTT
The DNA here is from genome assembly GCA_036925125.1 of Oreortyx pictus. NCBI lineage: Eukaryota > Metazoa > Chordata > Aves > Galliformes > Odontophoridae > Oreortyx > Oreortyx pictus. The sequence continues at coordinate 73,234 of JAUPFR010000071.1, forward strand.
GCGTTCCCCCACGAACCCGCACGGTTCCTCTTTGCGTTCCCCCACGAACCCGCACCCTTGCTCTTTGCGTTCCCCCACGAACCCGCACCCTTGCTCTTTGCGTTCCCCCACGAACCCGCACCCTTGCTCTTTGTGTTCCCCCACGAACCCGCACCCTTGCTCATTGCGTTCCCCCACGAACCCGCACCCTTTCTCTTTGCGTTCCCCCACGAACCCGCACCCTTGCTCTTTGCGTTCCCCCACGAACCCGCACCCTTGCTCTTTGCGTTCCCCCACGAACCCGCACGGTTCCTCTTTGCGTTCCCCCACGAACCCGTACGGTTCCTCTTTGTGTTCCCCCACGAACCCGCACCCTTGCTCTTTGCGTTCCCCCACGAACCCGCACCCTTGCTCTTTGCGTTCCCCCACGAACCCGCACCCTTGCTCTTTGCGTTCCCCACGAACCCGCACCCTTGCTCTTTGCGTTCCCCCACGAACCCGCACGGTACCTCTTTGCGTTCCCCCACGAACCCGCACGGTTCCTCTTTGCGTTCCCCCACGAAACCGCACCCTTGCTCTTTGCGATCCCCCACGAACCCGCACGGTTCCTCTTTGCGTTCCCCCACGAATCCGCACCCTTGCTCTTTGCGCTCCCCCACGAACCCGCACCCTTGCTCTTTGCGTTCCCCCACGATCCCGCGCCCTTGCTCTTTGCGTTCCCCCACGAACCCGCGCCCTTGCTCTTTGCGTTCCCCCACGAAACCGCACCCTTGCTCTTTGCGTTCCCCCACGAAACCGCACCCTTGCTCTTTGCGTTCCCCCACGAAACCGCACCCTTGCTCTTTGCGTTCCCCCTCGAACCCGCACGTTTCCTCTTTGCGTTCCCCCACAAAACCGCACCCTAGCTCTTTGCGTTCCCCCACGAACCCGCACCCTTGCTCTTTGCGTTCCCCCACGAACCCGCACCCTTTCTCTTTGCATTCCCCCACGAACCCGCACCCTATCTCTTTGCGTTCCCCCACAAACCCGCACCCTTTCTCTTTGCGTTCCCCCATGAACCCGCACCCTTGCTCTTTGCGTTCCCCTACGAACCCGCACCCTTGCTCTTTGCGTTCCCCCACGAACCCGCACCCTTGCTCTTTGCGTTCCCACACAAACCCGCACCCTTGCTCCTTGCGTTCCCCCACGAACCCGCACCGTTGCTCTTTGCGTTCCCCCACGAACCCGCACCCTTGCTCTTTGCGTTCCCCCACGAACCCGCACCCTTGCTCTTTGCGTTCCCCCACGAACCCGCACGGTTCCTCTTTGCGTTCCCCCACGAACCCGCACGGTTCCTCTTTGTGTTCCCCCACGATCCCGCACCATTGCTCTTTCCGTTCCCCCACGAACCCGCACGGTTCTTCTTTGCGTTCCCCCACAAACCCGCACGGTTCCTCTTTGCGTTCCGCCACGAACCCGCACGGTTCCTCTTTGCGTTCCCCCACGAACCCACACCCTTGCTCTTTGCGTTCCCCCACGAACCCGCACGGTTCCTCTTTGTGTTCCCCCACGATCCCGCACCATTGCTCTTTCCGTTCCCCCACGAACCCGCACGGTTCTTCTTTGCGTTCCCCCACAAACCCGCACGGTTCCTCTTTGCGTTCCCCCACGAACCCGCACCCTTGCTCTTTGCGTTCCCCCACGAACTTGCACCCTTTCTCTTTGCGTTCCCCCACGAACCCGCACCCTATCTCTTTGCGTTCCCCCACAAACCCGCACCCTTTCTCTTTGCGTTCCCCCATGAACCCGCACCCTTGCTCTTTGCGTTCCCCTACGAACCCGCACCCTTGCTCTTTGCGTTCCCCCACGAACCCGCACCCTTGCTCTTTGCGTTCCCACACAAACCCGCACCCTTGCTCCTTGCGTTCCCCCACGAACCCGCACCGTTGCTCTTTGCGTTCCCCCACGAACCCGCACCCTTGCTCTTTGCGTTCCCCCACGAACCCGCACCCTTGCTCTTTGCGTTCCCCCACGAACCCGCACGGTTCCTCTTTGCGTTCCCCCACGAAACCGCACGGTTCCTCTTTGCGTTCCCCCACGAACCCGCACCCTTGCTCTTTGCGTTCCCCCACGAACCCGCACCCTTGCTCTTTGCGTTCCCCCACGAACCCGCACCCTTGCTCTTTGCGTTCCCCCACGAACCCGCACCCTTGCTCATTGCGTTCCCCCACGAACCCGCACCCTTTCTCTTTGCGTTCCCCCACGAAACAGCACCCTTGCTCTTTGCGTTCCCCCACGAACCCGCACCCTTGCTCTTTGCGTTCCCCCACGAACCCGCACGGTTCCTCTTTGCGTTCCCCCACGAACCCGCACGGTTCCTCTTTGCGTTCCCCCACGAACCCGCACCCTTACTCTTTGCGTTCCCCCACGAACCCGCACCGTTGCTCTTTGCGTTCCCCCACGAACCCGCACCCTTGCTCTTTGCGTTCCCCTACAAACCCGCACGGTTCCTCTTTGCGTTCCCCCACGAACCCGCACGGTTCCTCTTTGCGTTCCCCCACGAACCCGCACCCTTGCTCTTTGCGTTTCCCCACGAACCCGCACCCTTGCTCTTTGCGTTCCCCACGAACCCGCACCCTTGCTCTTTGCGTTCCCCCACGAACCCGCACGGTTCCTCTTTGCGTTCCCCCACGAACCCGCATGGTTCCTCTTTGCGTTCCCCCACGAAACCGCACCCTTGCTCTTTGCGATCCCCCACGAACCCGCACGGTTCCTCTATGCGTTCCCCCACGAATCCGCACCCTTGCTCTTTGCGTTCCCCCACGAACCCGCACCCTTGCTCTTTGCGTTCCCCCACGATCCCGCGCCCTTGCTCTTTGCGTTCCCCCACGAACCCGCGCCCTTGCTCTTTGCGTTCCCCCACGAACCCGCACCCTTGCTCTTTGCGTTCCCCCACAAAACCGCACCCTTGCTCTTTGCATTCCCACACGAAACCGCACCCTTGCTCTTTGCGTTCCCCCACGAACCCGCACGGTTCCTCTTTGCGTTCCCCCTCGAACCCGCACGTTTCCTCTTTGCGTTCCCCCACAAAACCGCACCCTAGCTCTTAGCGTTCCCCCACGAACCCGCACCCTTGCTCTTTGCGTTCCCCCACGAACCAGCACCCTTGCTCTTTGCGTTCCCCCACGAACCCGCACCCTTGCTCTTTGCGTTCCCCCACGAACCCGCACGGTTCCTCTTTGCATTCCCCCACGAACCCGCACCCTTCCTCTTTGCGATCCCCCGCGAACCCGCACCCTTGCTCTTTGCGTTCCCCCACGAACCCGCACGGTTCCTCTTTGCGTTCCCCCACGAACCCGCACGGTTCCTCTTTGCGTTCCCCCACGAACCCGCACCCTTGCTCTTTGCGTTCCCCCACGAACCCGCACCCTTGCTCTTTGCGTTCCCCCACGAAACCGCACCCTAGCTCTTTGCGTTCCCCCACGAACCCGCACCGTTGCTCTTTGCGTTCCCCCACGAACCCGCACCCTTGCTCTTTGCGTTCCCGACAAACCCGCACGGTTCCTCTTTGCGTTCCCCCACGAACCCGCACGGTTCCTCTTTGCGTTCCCCCACGAACCCGCACGGTTCCTCTATGCGTTCCCCCACGAACCCGCACGGTTCCTCTTTGCGTTCCCCCACGAACCCGCACGGTTCCTCTTTGCGTTCCCGCACGAACCCGAACCCTTGCTCTTTGCGTTCCCCCACAAACCCGCACGGTTCCTCTTTGCATTCCCCCACGAACCCGCACGGTTCCTCTTTGCGTTCCCCCACGAACCCGCACCCTTGCTCTTTGCGTTCCCCCACGAACCCGCACCCTTGCTCTTTGCGTTCCCCCACGAAACCGCACCCTAGCTCTTTGCGTTCTCCCACGAACCCGCACCCTTGCTCTTTGCGTTCCCCCACGAACCCGCACCCTTGCTCTTTGCGTTCCCCCACGAACCCGCACGGTTCCTCTTTGCGTTCCCCCACGAACCCGCACGGTTCCTCTTTGCGTTCCCCCACGAACCCGCACGGTTCCTCTTTGCGTTCCCCCACGAACCCGCACCCTTGCTCTTTCCGTTCCCCCACGAACCCGCACCATTGCTCTCTGCGTTCCCCTACGAACCCGCACCCTTGCTCTTTGCGTTCCCCCACGAACCCGCACGGTTCCTCTTTGCGTTCCCCCACGAACCCGCACCCTTGCTCTTTGCGTTCCCCCACGAAACCGCACCCTAGCACTTTGCGTTCCCCCACGAACCCGCACGCTTGCTCCTTGCGTTCCCCCACGAACCCGCACCCTTCCTCTTTGCGTTCCCCCACGAACCCGCACCCTTGCTCTTTGCGTTCCCCCACGAACCCGCACCATTGCTCTCTGCGTTCCCCTACGAACCCGCACCCTTGCTCTTTGCGTTCCCCCACGAACCCGCACGGTTCCTCTTTGTGTTCCCCCACGATCCCGCACCATTGCTCTTTCCGTTCCCCCACGAACCCGCACGGTTCTTCTTTGCGTTCCCCCACAAACCCGCACGGTTCCTCTTTGCGTTCCCCCACGAACCCGCACCCTTGCTCTTTGCGTTCCCCCACGAACCCGCACCCTTTCTCTTTGCGTTCCCCCACGAACCCGCACCCTATCTCTTTGCGTTCCCCCACAAACCCGCACCCTTTCTCTTTGCGTTCCCCCATGAACCCGCACCCTTGCTCTTTGCGTTCCCCTACGAACCCGCACCCTTGCTCTTTGCGTTCCCCCACGAACCCGCACCCTTGCTCTTTGCGTTCCCACACAAACCCGCACCCTTGCTCCTTGCGTTCCCCCACGAACCCGCACCGTTGCTCTTTGCGTTCCCCCACGAACCCGCACGCTTGCTCCTTGCGTTCCCCCACGAACCCGCACCCTTCCTCTTTGCGTTCCCCCACGAACCAGCACCGTTGCTCTTTGCGTTACCCCACGAACCCGCACCGTTGCTCTTTGCGTTCCCCCACGAACCCGCACCCTTGCTCTTTGCGTTCCCCTACGAACCCGCACGGTTCCTCTTTGCGTTCCCCCACGAACCCGCACGGTTCCTCTTTGCGTTCCCCCACGAACCCGCACCCTTGCTCTTTGCGTTCCCCCACGAACCCGCACCCTTGCTCTTTGCGTTCCCCACGAACCCGCACCCTTGCTCTTTGCGTTCCCCCACGAACCCGCACGGTTCCTCTTTGCGTTCCCCCACGAACCCGCACGGTTCCTCTTTGCGTTCCCCCACGAAACCGCACCCTTGCTCTTTGCGATCCCCCACGAACCCGCACGGTTCCTCTTTGCGTTCCCCCACGAATCCGCACCCTTGCTCTTTGCGTTCCCCCACGAACCCGCACCCTTGCTCTTTGCGTTCCCCCACGATCCCGCGCCCTTGCTCTTTGCGTTCCCCCACGAACCCGCGCCCTTGCTCTTTGCGTTCCCCCACGAACCCGCACCCTTGCTCTTTGCGTTCCCCCACAAAACCGCACCCTTGCTCTTTGCGTTCCCCCACGAAACCGCACCCTTGCTCTTTGCGTTCCCCCACGAAACCGCACCCTTGCTCTTTGCGTTCCCCCTCGAACCCGCACGTTTCCTCTTTGCGTTCCCCCACAAAACCGCACCCTAGCTCTTAGCGTTCCCCCACGAACCCGCACCCTTGCTCTTTGCGTTCCCCCACGAACCAGCACCCTTGCTCTTTGCGTTCCCCCACGAACCCGCACCCTTGCTTTTTGCGTTCCCCCACGAACCCGCACCCTTGCTCTTTGCGTTCCCCCACGAACCCGCACGGTTCCTCTTTGCATTCCCCCACGAACCCGCACCCTTCCTCTTTGCGATCCCCCGCGAACCCGCACCCTTGCTCTTTGCGTTCCCCCACGAACCCGCACGGTTCCTCTTTGCGTTCCCCCACGAACCCGCACGGTTCCTCTTTGCGTTCCCCCACGAACCCGCACCCTTGCTCTTTGCGTTCCCCCACGAACCCGCACCCTTGCTCTTTGCGTTCCCCCACGAAACCGCACCCTAGCTCTTTGCGTTCCCCCACGAACCCGCACCGTTGCTCTTTGCGTTCCCCCACGAACCCGCACCCTTGCTCTTTGCGTTCCCGACAAACCCGCACAGTTCCTCTTTGCGTTCCCCCACGAACCCGCACGGTTCCTCTTTGCGTTCCCCCACGAACCCGCACGGTTCCTCTTTGCGTTCCCCCACGAACCCGCACGGTTCCTCTTTGCGTTCCCCCACGAACCCGCACGGTTCCTCTTTGCGTTCCCGCACGAACCCGAACCCTTGCTCTTTGCGTTCCCCCACAAACCCGCACGGTTCCTCTTTGCGTTCCCCCACGAACCCGCACCCTTGCTCTTTGCGTTCCCCCACGAACCCGCACGGTTCCTCTTTGCGTTCCCCCACGAATCCGCACCCTTGCTCTTTGCGTTCCCCCACGAACCCGCACCCTTGCTCTTTGCGTTCCCCCACGATCCCGCGCCCTTGCTCTTTGCGTTCCCCCACGAACCCGCGCCCTTGCTCTTTGCGTTCCCCCACGAACCCGCACCCTTGCTCTTTGCGTTCCCCCACGAAACCGCACCCTTGCTCTTTGCGTTCCCCCACGAAACCGCACCCTTGCTCTTTGCGTTCCCCCACGAAACCGCACCCTTGCTCTTTGCGTTCCCCCTCGAACCCGCACGTTTCCTCTTTGCGTTCCCCCACAAAACCGCACCCTAGCTCTTTGCGTTCCCCCACGAACCCGCACCCTTGCTCTTTGCGTTCCCCCACGAACCCGCACCCTTTCTCTTTGCGTTCCCCCACGAACCCGCACCCTATCTCTTTGCGTTCCCCCACAAACCCGCACCCTTTCTCTTTGCGTTCCCCCATGAACCCGCACCCTTGCTCTTTGCGTTCCCCTACGAATCCGCACCCTTGCTCTTTGCGTTCCCCCACGAACCCGCACCCTTGCTCTTTGCGTTCCCACACAAACCCGCACCCTTGCTCCTTGCGTTCCCCCACGAACCCGCACCGTTGCTCTTTGCGTTCCCCCACGAACCCGCACCCTTGCTCTTTGCGTTCCCCCACGAACCCGCACCCTTGCTCTTTGCGTTCCCCCACGAACCCGCACGGTTCCTCTTTGCGTTCCCCCACGAACCCGCACGGTTCCTCTTTGTGTTCCCCCACGATCCCGCACCATTGCTCTTTCCGTTCCCCCACGAACCCGCACGGTTCTTCTTTGCGTTCCCCCACAAACCCGCACGGTTCCTCTTTGCGTTCCCCCACGAACCCGCACGGTTCCTCTTTGCGTTCCCCCACGAACCCACACCCTTGCTCTTTGCGTTCCCCCACGAACCCGCACGGTTCCTCTTTGTGTTCCCCCACGATCCCGCACCATTGCTCTTTCCGTTCCCCCACGAACCCGCACGGTTCTTCTTTGCGTTCCCCCACAAACCCGCACGGTTCCTCTTTGCGTTCCCCCACGAACCCGCACCCTTGCTCTTTGCGTTCCCCCACGAACTTGCACCCTTTCTCTTTGCGTTCCCCCACGAACCCGCACCCTATCTCTTTGCGTTCCCCCACAAACCCGCACCCTTTCTCTTTGCGTTCCCCCACGAACCCGCACCCTTGCTCTTTGCGTTCCCCCACGAACCCGCACCCTTGCTCTTTGCGTTCCCACACAAACCCGCACCTTTGCTCCTTGCATTCCCCCACGAACCCGCACCGTTGCTCTTTGCGTTCCCCCACGAACCCGCACCCTTGCTCTTTGCGTTCCCCCACGAACCCGCACCCTTGCTCTTTGCGTTCCCCCACGAACCCGCACGGTTCCTCTTTGCGTTCCCCCACGAACCCGCACCCTTGCTCCTTGCGATCCCCCACGAGCCCGCACCCTTGCTCTTTGCGTTCCCCCACGAACCCGCACCCTTGCTCTTTGCGTTCCCCCACGAACCCGCACCCTTGCTCTTTGCGTTCCCCCACGAACCCGCACGGTTCCTCTTTGCGTTCCCCCACGAACCCGCACGGTTCCTCTTTGCGTTCCCCCACGAACCCGCACCCTTGCTCTTTGCGTTCCCCCACGAACCCGCACCCTTGCTCTTTGCGTTCCCCCACGAAACCGCACGGTTCCTCTTTGCGTTCCCCCACGAACCCGCACGGTTCCTCTTTGCGTTCCCGCACGAACCCGCACCCTTACTCTTTGCGTTCCCCCACGAACCCGCACCGTTGCTCTTTGCGTTCCCCCACGAACCCGCACCCTTGCTCTTTGCGTTCCCCTACAAACCCGCACGGTTCCTCTTTGCGTTCCCCCACGAACCCGCACGGTTCCTCTTTGCGTTCCCCCACGAACCCGCACCCTTGCTCTTTGCGTTCCCCCACGAACCCGCACCCTTGCTCTTTGCGTTCCCCACGAACCCGCACCCTTGCTCTTTGCGTTCCCCCACGAACCCGCACGGTTCCTCTTTGCGTTCCCCCACGAACCCGCATGGTTCCTCTTTGCGTTCCCCCACGAAACCGCACCCTTGCTCTTTGCGATCCCCCACGAACCCGCACGGTTCCTCTATGCGTTCCCCCACGAATCCGCACCCTTGCTCTTTGCGTTCCCCCACGAACCCGCACCCTTGCTCTTTGCGTTCCCCCACGATCCCGCGCCCTTGCTCTTTGCGTTCCCCCACGAACCCGCGCCCTTGCTCTTTGCGTTCCCCCACGAACCCGCACCCTTGCTCTTTGCGTTCCCCCACAAAACCGCACCCTTGCTCTTTGCATTCCCACACGAAACCGCACCCTTGCTCTTTGCGTTCCCCCACGAACCCGCACGGTTCCTCTTTGCGTTCCCCCTCGAACCCGCACGTTTCCTCTTTGCGTTCCCCCACAAAACCGCACCCTAGCTCTTAGCGTTCCCCCACGAACCCGCACCCTTGCTCTTTGCGTTCCCCCACGAACCAGCACCCTTGCTCTTTGCGTTCCCCCACGAACCCGCACCCTTGCTCTTTGCGTTCCCCCACGAACCCGCACGGTTCCTCTTTGCATTCCCCCACGAACCCGCACCCTTCCTCTTTGCGATCCCCCGCGAACCCGCACCCTTGCTCTTTGCGTTCCCCCACGAACCCGCACGGTTCCTCTTTGCGTTCCCCCACGAACCCGCACGGTTCCTCTTTGCGTTCCCCCACGAACCCGCACCCTTGCTCTTTGCGTTCCCCCACGAACCCGCACCCTTGCTCTTTGCGTTCCCCCACGAAACCGCACCCTAGCTCTTTGCGTTCCCCCACGAACCCGCACCGTTGCTCTTTGCGTTCCCCCACGAACCCGCACCCTTGCTCTTTGCGTTCCCGACAAACCCGCACGGTTCCTCTTTGCGTTCCCCCACGAACCCGCACGGTTCCTCTTTGCGTTCCCCCACGAACCCGCACGGTTCCTCTTTGCGTTCCCCCACGAACCCGCACGGTTCCTCTTTGCGTTCCCCCACGAACCCGCACGGTTCCTCTTTGCGTTCCCGCACGAACCCGAACCCTTGCTCTTTGCGTTCCCCCACGAAACCGCACCCTAGCTCTTTGCGTTCTCCCACGAACCCGCACCCTTGCTCTTTGCGTTCCCCCACGAACTCGCACCCTTGCTCTTTGCGTTCCCCCACGAACCCGCACGGTTCCTCTTTGCGTTCCCCCACGAACCCGCACGGTTCCTCTTTGCGTTCCCCCACGAACCCGCACGGTTCCTCTTTGCGTTCCCCCACGAACCCGCACCCTTGCTCTTTGCGTTCCCCCACGAACCCGCACCATTGCTCTCTGCGTTCCCCTACGAACCCGCACCCTTGCTCTTTGCGTTCCCCCACGAACCCGCACGGTTCCTCTTTGCGTTCCCCCACGAACCCGCACCCTTGCTCTTTGCGTTCCCCCACGAAACCGCACCCTAGCACTTTGCGTTCCCCCACGAACCCGCACGCTTGCTCCTTGCGTTCCCCCACGAACCCGCACCCTTCCTCTTTGCGTTCCCCCACGAACCCGCACCCTTGCTCTTTGCGTTCCCCCACGAACCCGCACCATTGCTCTCTGCGTTCCCCTACGAACCCGCACCCTTGCTCTTTGCGTTCCCCCACGAACCCGCACGGTTCCTCTTTGTGTTCCCCCACGATCCCGCACCATTGCTCTTTCCGTTCCCCCACGAACCCGCACGGTTCTTCTTTGCGTTCCCCCACAAACCCGCACGGTTCCTCTTTGCGTTCCCCCACGAACCCGCACCCTTGCTCTTTGCGTTCCCCCACGAACCCGCACCCTTTCTCTTTGCGTTCCCCCACGAACCCGCACCCTATCTCTTTGCGTTCCCCCACAAACCCGCACCCTTTCTCTTTGCGTTCCCCCATGCACCCGCACCCTTGCTCTTTGCGTTCCCCTACGAACCCGCACCCTTGCTCTTTGCGTTCCCCCACGAACCCGCACCCTTGCTCTTTGCGTTCCCACACAAACCCGCACCCTTGCTCCTTGCGTTCCCCCACGAACCCGCACCGTTGCTCTTTGCGTTCCCCCACGAACCCGCACGCTTGCTCCTTGCGTTCCCCCACGAACCCGCACCCTTCCTCTTTGCGTTCCCCCACGAACCCGCACCGTTGCTCTTTGCGTTACCCCACGAACCCGCACCGTTGCTCTTTGCGTTCCCCCACGAACCCGCACCCTTGCTCTTTGCGTTCCCCTACGAACCCGCACGGTTCCTCTTTGCGTTCCCCCACGAACCCGCACGGTTCCTCTTTGCGTTCCCCCACGAACCCGCACGGTTCCTCTTTGCGTTCCCCCACGAACCCGCACGGTTCCTCTTTGCGTTCCCCCACGAACCCGCACCCTTGCTCTTTGCGTTCCCCCACGAACCCGCACGGTTCCTCTTTGCGTTCCCCCACGAACCCGCACGGTTCCTCTTTGCGTTCCCCCACGAAACCGCACCCTTGCTCTTTGCGATCCCCCACGAACCCGCACGGTTCCTCTTTGCGTTCCCCCACGAATCCGCACCCTTGCTCTTTGCGTTCCCCCACGAACCCGCACCCTTGCTCTTTGCGTTCCCCCACGAACCCGCGCCCTTGCTCTTTGCGTTCCCCCACGAACCCGCGCCCTTGCTCTTTGCGTTCCCCCACGAACCCGCACCCTTGCTCTTTGCGTTCCCCCACAAAACCGCACCCTTGCTCTTTGCGTTCCCCCACGAAACCGCACCCTTGCTCTTTGCGTTCCCCCACGAAACCGCACCCTTGCTCTTTGCGTTCCCCCTCGAACCCGCACGTTTCCTCTTTGCGTTCCCCCACAAAACCGCACCCTAGCTCTTAGCGTTCCCCCACGAACCCGCACCCTTGCTCTTTGCGTTCCCCCACGAACCCGCACCCTTGCTTTTTGCGTTCCCTCACGAACCCGCACCCTTGCTCTTTGCGTTCCCCCACGAACCCGCACGGTTCCTCTTTGCATTCCCCCACGAACCCGCACCCTTCCTCTTTGCGATCCCCCGCGAACCCGCACCCTTGCTCTTTGCGTTCCCCCACGAACCCGCACGGTTCCTCTTTGCGTTCCCCCACGAACCCGCACGGTTCCTCTTTGCGTTCCCCCACGAACCCGCACCCTTGCTCTTTGCGTTCCCCCACGAACCCGCACCCTTGCTCTTTGCGTTCCCCCACGAAACCGCACCCTAGCTCTTTGCGTTCCCCCACGAACCCGCACCGTTGCTCTTTGCGTTCCCCCACGAACCCGCACCCTTGCTCTTTGCGTTCCCGACAAACCCGCACGGTTCCTCTTTGCGTTCCCCCACGAACCCGCACGGTTCCTCTTTGCGTTCCCCCACGAACCCGCACGGTTCCTCTTTGCGTTCCCCCACGAACCCGCACGGTTCCTCTTTGCGTTCCCCCACGAACCCGCACGGTTCCTCTTTGCGTTCCCGCACGAACCCGAACCCTTGCTCTTTGCGTTCCCCCACAAACCCGCACGGTTCCTCTTTGCGTTCCCCCACGAACCCGCACCCTTGCTCTTTGCGTTCCCCCACGAACCCGCACCCTTGCTCTTTGCGTTCCCCCACGAAACCGCACCCTAGCTCTTTGCGTTCTCCCACGAACCCGCACCCTTGCTCTTTGCGTTCCCCCACGAACCCGCACCCTTGCTCTTTGCGTTCCCCCACGAACCCGCACGGTTCCTCTTTGCGTTCCCCCACGAACCCGCACGGTTCCTCTTTGCGTTCCCCCACGAACCCGCACCCTTGCTCTTTGCGTTCCCCCACGAACCCGCAGCATTGCTCTCTGCGTTCCCCTACGAACCCGCACCCTTGCTCTTTGCGTTCCCCCACGAACCCGCACGGTTCCTCTTTGCGTTCCCCCACGAACCCGCACCCTTGCTCTTTGCGTTCCCCCACGAAACCGCACCCTAGCACTTTGCGTTCCCCCACGAACCCGCACGCTTGCTCCTTGCGTTCCCCCACGAACCCGCACCCTTGCTCTTTGCGTTCCCCCACGTACCCGCACCCTTGCTCTTTGCGTTCCCCCTCGAACCCGCACGTTTCCTCTTTGCGTTCCCCCACAAAACCGCACCCTAGCTCTTAGCGTTCCCCCACGAACCCGCACCCTTGCTCTTTGCGTTCCCCCACGAACCAGCACCCTTGCTCTTTGCGTTCCCCCACGAACCCGCACCCTTGCTTTTTGCGTTCCCCCACGAACCCGCACCCTTGCTCTTTGCGTTCCCCCACGAACCCGCACGGTTCCTCTTTGCATTCCCCCACGAACCCGCACCCTTCCTCTTTGCGATCCCCCGCGAACCCGCACCCTTGCTCTTTGCGTTCCCCCACGAACCCGCACGGTTCCTCTTTGCGTTCCCCCACGAACCCGCACGGTTCCTCTTTGCGTTCCCCCACGAACCCGCACCCTTGCTCTTTGCGTTCCCCCACGAACCCGCACCCTTGCTCTTTGCGTTCCCCCACGAAACCGCACCCTAGCTCTTTGCGTTCCCCCACGAACCCGCACCGTTGCTCTTTGCGTTCCCCCACGAACCCGCACCCTTGCTCTTTGCGTTCCCGACAAACCCGCACGGTTCCTCTTTGCGTTCCCCCACGAACCCGCACGGTTCCTCTTTGCGTTCCCCCACGAACCCGCACGGTTCCTCTTTGCGTTCCCCCACGAACCCGCACGGTTCCTCTTTGCGTTCCCCCACGAACCCGCACGGTTCCTCTTTGCGTTCCCGCACGAACCCGAACCCTTGCTCTTTGCGTTCCCCCACAAACCCGCACGGTTCCTCTTTGCGTTCCCCCACGAACCCGCACCCTTGCTCTTTGCGTTCCCCCACGAACCCGCACCCTTGCTCTTTGCGTTCCCCCACGAAACCGCACCCTAGCTCTTTGCGTTCTCCCACGAACCCGCACCCTTGCTCTTTGCGTTCCCCCACGAACCCGCACCCTTGCTCTTTGCGTTCCCCCACGAACCCGCACGGTTCCTCTTTGCGTTCCCCCACGAACCCGCACGGTTCCTCTTTGCGTTCCCCCACGAACCCGCACCCTTGCTCTTTGCGTTCCCCCACGAACCCGCAGCATTGCTCTCTGCGTTCCCCTACGAACCCGCACCCTTGCTCTTTGCGTTCCCCCACGAACCCGCACGGTTCCTCTTTGCGTTCCCCCACGAACCCGCACCCTTGCTCTTTGCGTTCCCCCACGAAACCGCACCCTAGCACTTTGCGTTCCCCCACGAACCCGCACGCTTGCTCCTTGCGTTCCCCCACGAACCCGCACCCTTCCTCTTTGCGTTCCCCCACGTACCCGCACCCTTGCTCTTTGCGTTCCCCCACGAACCCGCACCATTGCTCTCTGCGTTCCCCTACGAACCCGCACCCTTGCTCTTTGCGTTCCCACACGAACCCGCACGGTTCCTCTTTGTGTTCCCCCACGATCCCGCACCATTGCTCTTTCCGTTCCCCCACGAACCCGCACGGTTCTTCTTTGCGTTCCCCCACAAACCCGCACCCTTGCTCTTTGCGTTCCCCCACGAACCCGCACCCTTGCTCTTTGCGTTCCCCCACGAACCCGCACCCTTGCTCTTTGCGTTCCCCCACGAACCCGCACCCTTGCTCTTTGAGTTCCCCCACAAACCCGCACCCTTTCTCTTTGCGTTCCCCCATGAACCCGCACCCTTGCTCTTTGCGTTCCCCTACGAACCCGCACCCTTGCTCTTTGCGTTCCCCCACGAACCCGCACCCTTGCTCTTTGCGTTCCCACACAAACCCGCACCCTTGCTCCTTGCGTTCCCCCACGAACCCGCACCGTTGCTCTTTGCGTTCCCCCACGAACCCGCACGCTTGCTCCTTGCGTTCCCCCACGAACCCGCACCCTTGCTCTTTGCGTTCCCCCACGAACCCGCACCCTTGCTCTTTGCGTTCCCCCACGAACCCGCACCGTTGCTCTTTGCGTTCCCCCACGAACCCGCACCCTTGCTCTTTGCGTTCCCCTACGAACCCGCACGGTTCCTCTTTGCGTTCCCCCACGAACCCGCACGGTTCCTCTTTGCGTTCCCCCACGAACCCGCACCCTTGCTCTTTGCGTTCCCCCACGAACCCGCACCCTTGCTCTTTGCGTTCCCCACGAACCCGCACCCTTGCTCTTTGCGTTCCCCCACGAACCCGCACGGTTCCTCTTTGCGTTCCCCCACGAACCCGCACGGTTCCTCTTTGCGTTCCCCCACGAAACCGCACCCTTGCTCTTTGCGATCCCCCACGAACCCGCACGGTTCCTCTTTGCGTTCCCCCACGAATCCGCACCCTTGCTCTTTGCGTTCCCCCACGAACCCGCACCCTTGCTCTTTGCGTTCCCCCACGATCCCGCGCCCTTGCTCTTTGCGTTCCCCCACGAACCCGCGCCCTTGCTCTTTGCGTTCCCCCACGAACCCGCACCCTTGCTCTTTGCGTTCCCCCACAAAACCGCACCCTTGCTCTTTGCGTTCCCCCACGAAACCGCACCCTTGCTCTTTGCGTTCCCCCACGAAACCGCACCCTTGCTCTTTGCGTTCCCCCTCGAACCCGCACGTTTCCTCTTTGCGTTCCCCCACAAAACCGCACCCTAGCTCTTAGCGTTCCCCCACGAACCCGCACCCTTGCTCTTTGCGTTCCCCCACGAACCAGCACCCTTGCTCTTTGCGTTCCCCCACGAACCCGCACCCTTGCTCTTTGCGTTCCCCCACGAACCCGCACCCTTGCTCTTTGCGTTCCCCCACGAACCCGCACGGTTCCTCTTTGCATTCCCCCACGAACCCGCACCCTTCCTCTTTGCGATCCCCCGCGAACCCACACCCTTGCTCTTTGCGTTCCCCCACGAACCCGCACGGTTCCTCTTTGCGTTCCCCCACGAACCCGCACGGTTCCTCTTTGCGTTCCCCCACGAACCCGCACCCTTGCTCTTTGCGTTCCCCCACGAACCCGCACCCTTGCTCTTTGCGTTCCCCCACGAAACCGCACCCTAGCTCTTTGCGTTCCCCCACGAACCCGCACCCTTGCTCTTTGCGTTCCCCCACGAAACCGCACCCTAGCTCTTTGCGTTCCCCCACGAACCCGCACCGTTGCTCTTTGCGTTCCCCCACGAACCCGCACCCTTGCTCTTTGCGTTCCCGACAAACCCGCACGGTTCCTCTTTGCGTTCCCCCACGAACCCGCACGGTTCCTCTTTGCGTTCCCCCACGAACCCGCACGGTTCCTCTTTGCGTTCCCCCACGAACCCGCACGGTTCCTCTTTGCGTTCCCCCACGAACCCGCACGGTTCCTCTTTGCGTTCCCGCACGAACCCGAACCCTTGCTCTTTGCGTTCCCCCACGAACCCGCACCCTTGCTCTTTGCGTTCCCCTACAAACCCGCACGGTTCCTCTTTGCGTTCCCCCACGAACCCGCACGGTTCCTCTTTGCGTTCCCCCACGAACCCGCACCCTTGCTCTTTGCGTTCCCCCACGAACCCGCACCCTTGCTCTTTGCGTTCCCCACGAACCCGCACCCTTGCTCTTTGCGTTCCCCCACGAACCCGCACGGTTCCTCTTTGCGTTCCCCCACGAACCCGCATGGTTCCTCTTTGCGTTCCCCCACGAAACCGCACCCTTGCTCTTTGCGATCCCCCACGAACCCGCACGGTTCCTCTATGCGTTCCCCCACGAATCCGCACCCTTGCTCTTTGCGTTCCCCCACGAACCCGCACCCTTGCTCTTTGCGTTCCCCCACGATCCCGCGCCCTTGCTCTTTGCGTTCCCCCACGAACCCGCGCCCTTGCTCTTTGCGTTCCCCCACGAACCCGCACCCTTGCTCTTTGCGTTCCCCCACAAAACCGCACCCTTGCTCTTTGCATTCCCACACGAAACCGCACCCTTGCTCTTTGCGTTCCCCCACGAACCCGCACGGTTCCTCTTTGCGTTCCCCCTCGAACCCGCACGTTTCCTCTTTGCGTTCCCCCACAAAACCGCACCCTAGCTCTTAGCGTTCCCCCACGAACCCGCACCCTTGCTCTTTGCGTTCCCCCACGAACCAGCACCCTTGCTCTTTGCGTTCCCCCACGAACCCGCACCCTTGCTCTTTGCGTTCCCCCACGAACCCGCACGGTTCCTCTTTGCATTCCCCCACGAACCCGCACCCTTCCTCTTTGCGATCCCCCGCGAACCCGCACCCTTGCTCTTTGCGTTCCCCCACGAACCCGCACGGTTCCTCTTTGCGTTCCCCCACGAACCCGCACGGTTCCTCTTTGCGTTCCCCCACGAACCCGCACCCTTGCTCTTTGCGTTCCCCCACGAACCCGCACCCTTGCTCTTTGCGTTCCCCCACGAAACCGCACCCTAGCTCTTTGCGTTCCCCCACGAACCCGCACCGTTGCTCTTTGCGTTCCCCCACGAACCCGCACCCTTGCTCTTTGCGTTCCCGACAAACCCGCACGGTTCCTCTTTGCGTTCCCCCACGAACCCGCACGGTTCCTCTTTGCGTTCCCCCACGAACCCGCACGGTTCCTCTTTGCGTTCCCCCACGAACCCGCACGGTTCCTCTTTGCGTTCCCCCACGAACCCGCACGGTTCCTCTTTGCGTTCCCGCACGAACCCGAACCCTTGCTCTTTGCGTTCCCCCACGAAACCGCACCCTAGCTCTTTGCGTTCTCCCACGAACCCGCACCCTTGCTCTTTGCGTTCCCCCACGAACTCGCACCCTTGCTCTTTGCGTTCCCCCACGAACCCGCACGGTTCCTCTTTGCGTTCCCCCACGAACCCGCACGGTTCCTCTTTGCGTTCCCCCACGAACCCGCACGGTTCCTCTTTGCGTTCCCCCACGAACCCGCACCCTTGCTCTTTGCGTTCCCCCACGAACCCGCACCATTGCTCTCTGCGTTCCCCTACGAACCCGCACCCTTGCTCTTTGCGTTCCCCCACGAACCCGCACGGTTCCTCTTTGCGTTCCCCCACGAACCCGCACCCTTGCTCTTTGCGTTCCCCCACGAAACCGCACCCTAGCACTTTGCGTTCCCCCACGAACCCGCACGCTTGCTCCTTGCGTTCCCCCACGAACCCGCACCCTTCCTCTTTGCGTTCCCCCACGAACCCGCACCCTTGCTCTTTGCGTTCCCCCACGAACCCGCACCATTGCTCTCTGCGTTCCCCTACGAACCCGCACCCTTGCTCTTTGCGTTCCCCCACGAACCCGCACGGTTCCTCTTTGTGTTCCCCCACGATCCCGCACCATTGCTCTTTCCGTTCCCCCACGAACCCGCACGGTTCTTCTTTGCGTTCCCCCACAAACCCGCACGGTTCCTCTTTGCGTTCCCCCACGAACCCGCACCCTTGCTCTTTGCGTTCCCCCACGAACCCGCACCCTTTCTCTTTGCGTTCCCCCACGAACCCGCACCCTATCTCTTTGCGTTCCCCCACAAACCCGCACCCTTTCTCTTTGCGTTCCCCCATGCACCCGCACCCTTGCTCTTTGCGTTCCCCTACGAACCCGCACCCTTGCTCTTTGCGTTCCCCCACGAACCCGCACCCTTGCTCTTTGCGTTCCCACACAAACCCGCACCCTTGCTCCTTGCGTTCCCCCACGAACCCGCACCGTTGCTCTTTGCGTTCCCCCACGAACCCGCACGCTTGCTCCTTGCGTTCCCCCACGAACCCGCACCCTTCCTCTTTGCGTTCCCCCACGAACCCGCACCGTTGCTCTTTGCGTTACCCCACGAACCCGCACCGTTGCTCTTTGCGTTCCCCCACGAACCCGCACCCTTGCTCTTTGCGTTCCCCTACGAACCCGCACGGTTCCTCTTTGCGTTCCCCCACGAACCCGCACGGTTCCTCTTTGCGTTCCCCCACGAACCCGCACGGTTCCTCTTTGCGTTCCCCCACGAACCCGCACGGTTCCTCTTTGCGTTCCCCCACGAACCCGCACCCTTGCTCTTTGCGTTCCCCCACGAACCCGCACGGTTCCTCTTTGCGTTCCCCCACGAACCCGCACGGTTCCTCTTTGCGTTCCCCCACGAAACCGCACCCTTGCTCTTTGCGATCCCCCACGAACCCGCACGGTTCCTCTTTGCGTTCCCCCACGAATCCGCACCCTTGCTCTTTGCGTTCCCCCACGAACCCGCACCCTTGCTCTTTGCGTTCCCCCACGAACCCGCGCCCTTGCTCTTTGCGTTCCCCCACGAACCCGCGCCCTTGCTCTTTGCGTTCCCCCACGAACCCGCACCCTTGCTCTTTGCGTTCCCCCACAAAACCGCACCCTTGCTCTTTGCGTTCCCCCACGAAACCGCACCCTTGCTCTTTGCGTTCCCCCACGAAACCGCACCCTTGCTCTTTGCGTTCCCCCTCGAACCCGCACGTTTCCTCTTTGCGTTCCCCCACAAAACCGCACCCTAGCTCTTAGCGTTCCCCCACGAACCCGCACCCTTGCTCTTTGCGTTCCCCCACGAACCAGCACCCTTGCTCTTTGCGTTCCCCCACGAACCCGCACCCTTGCTTTTTGCGTTCCCCCACGAACCCGCACCCTTGCTCTTTGCGTTCCCCCACGAACCCGCACGGTTCCTCTTTGCATTCCCCCACGAACCCGCACCCTTCCTCTTTGCGATCCCCCGCGAACCCGCACCCTTGCTCTTTGCGTTCCCCCACGAACCCGCACGGTTCCTCTTTGCGTTCCCCCACGAACCCGCACGGTTCCTCTTTGCGTTCCCCCACGAACCCGCACCCTTGCTCTTTGCGTTCCCCCACGAACCCGCACCCTTGCTCTTTGCGTTCCCCCACGAAACCGCACCCTAGCTCTTTGCGTTCCCCCACGAACCCGCACCGTTGCTCTTTGCGTTCCCCCACGAACCCGCACCCTTGCTCTTTGCGTTCCCGACAAACCCGCACGGTTCCTCTTTGCGTTCCCCCACGAACCCGCACGGTTCCTCTTTGCGTTCCCCCACGAACCCGCACGGTTCCTCTTTGCGTTCCCCCACGAACCCGCACGGTTCCTCTTTGCGTTCCCCCACGAACCCGCACGGTTCCTCTTTGCGTTCCCGCACGAACCCGAACCCTTGCTCTTTGCGTTCCCCCACAAACCCGCACGGTTCCTCTTTGCGTTCCCCCACGAACCCGCACCCTTGCTCTTTGCGTTCCCCCACGAACCCGCACCCTTGCTCTTTGCGTTCCCCCATGAAACCGCACCCTAGCTCTTTGCGTTCTCCCACGAACCCGCACCCTTGCTCTTTGCGTTCCCCCACGAACCCGCACCCTTGCTCTTTGCGTTCCCCCACGAACCCGCACGGTTCCTCTTTGCGTTCCCCCACGAACCCGCACGGTTCCTCTTTGCGTTCCCCCACGAACCCGCACCCTTGCTCTTTGCGTTCCCCCACGAACCCGCAGCATTGCTCTCTGCGTTCCCCTACGAACCCGCACCCTTGCTCTTTGCGTTCCCCCACGAACCCGCACGGTTCCTCTTTGCGTTCCCCCACGAACCCGCACCCTTGCTCTTTGCGTTCCCCCACGAAACCGCACCCTAGCACTTTGCGTTCCCCCACGAACCCGCACGCTTGCTCCTTGCGTTCCCCCACGAACCCGCACCCTTGCTCTTTGCGTTCCCCCACGTACCCGCACCCTTGCTCTTTGCGTTCCCCCTCGAACCCGCACGTTTCCTCTTTGCGTTCCCCCACAAAACCGCACCCTAGCTCTTAGCGTTCCCCCACGAACCCGCACCCTTGCTCTTTGCGTTCCCCCACGAACCAGCACCCTTGCTCTTTGCGTTCCCCCACGAACCCGCACCCTTGCTTTTTGCGTTCCCCCACGAACCCGCACCCTTGCTCTTTGCGTTCCCCCACGAACCCGCACGGTTCCTCTTTGCATTCCCCCACGAACCCGCACCCTTCCTCTTTGCGATCCCCCGCGAACCCGCACCCTTGCTCTTTGCGTTCCCCCACGAACCCGCACGGTTCCTCTTTGCGTTCCCCCACGAACCCGCACGGTTCCTCTTTGCGTTCCCCCACGAACCCGCACCCTTGCTCTTTGCGTTCCCCCACGAACCCGCACCCTTGCTCTTTGCGTTCCCCCACGAAACCGCACCCTAGCTCTTTGCGTTCCCCCACGAACCCGCACCGTTGCTCTTTGCGTTCCCCCACGAACCCGCACCCTTGCTCTTTGCGTTCCCGACAAACCCGCACGGTTCCTCTTTGCGTTCCCCCACGAACCCGCACGGTTCCTCTTTGCGTTCCCCCACGAACCCGCACGGTTCCTCTTTGCGTTCCCCCACGAACCCGCACGGTTCCTCTTTGCGTTCCCCCACGAACCCGCACGGTTCCTCTTTGCGTTCCCGCACGAACCCGAACCCTTGCTCTTTGCGTTCCCCCACAAACCCGCACGGTTCCTCTTTGCGTTCCCCCACGAACCCGCACCCTTGCTCTTTGCGTTCCCCCACGAACCCGCACCCTTGCTCTTTGCGTTCCCCCACGAAACCGCACCCTAGCTCTTTGCGTTCTCCCACGAACCCGCACCCTTGCTCTTTGCGTTCCCCCACGAACCCGCACCCTTGCTCTTTGCGTTCCCCCACGAACCCGCACGGTTCCTCTTTGCGTTCCCCCACGAACCCGCACGGTTCCTCTTTGCGTTCCCCCACGAACCCGCACCCTTGCTCTTTGCGTTCCCCCACGAACCCGCAGCATTGCTCTCTGCGTTCCCCTACGAACCCGCACCCTTGCTCTTTGCGTTCCCCCACGAACCCGCACGGTTCCTCTTTGCGTTCCCCCACGAACCCGCACCCTTGCTCTTTGCGTTCCCCCACGAAACCGCACCCTAGCACTTTGCGTTCCCCCACGAACCCGCACGCTTGCTCCTTGCGTTCCCCCACGAACCCGCACCCTTCCTCTTTGCGTTCCCCCACGTACCCGCACCCTTGCTCTTTGCGTTCCCCCACGAACCCGCACCATTGCTCTCTGCGTTCCCCTACGAACCCGCACCCTTGCTCTTTGCGTTCCCACACGAACCCGCACGGTTCCTCTTTGTGTTCCCCCACGATCCCGCACCATTGCTCTTTCCGTTCCCCCACGAACCCGCACGGTTCTTCTTTGCGTTCCCCCACAAACCCGCACCCTTGCTCTTTGCGTTCCCCCACGAACCCGCACCCTTGCTCTTTGCGTTCCCCCACGAACCCGCACCCTTGCTCTTTGCGTTCCCCCACGAACCCGCACCCTTGCTCTTTGAGTTCCCCCACAAACCCGCACCCTTTCTCTTTGCGTTCCCCCATGAACCCGCACCCTTGCTCTTTGCGTTCCCCTACGAACCCGCACCCTTGCTCTTTGCGTTCCCCCACGAACCCGCACCCTTGCTCTTTGCGTTCCCACACAAACCCGCACCCTTGCTCCTTGCGTTCCCCCACGAACCCGCACCGTTGCTCTTTGCGTTCCCCCACGAACCCGCACGCTTGCTCCTTGCGTTCCCCCACGAACCCGCACCCTTGCTCTTTGCGTTCCCCCACGAACCCGCACCCTTGCTCTTTGCGTTCCCCCACGAACCCGCACCGTTGCTCTTTGCGTTCCCCCACGAACCCGCACCCTTGCTCTTTGCGTTCCCCTACGAACCCGCACGGTTCCTCTTTGCGTTCCCCCACGAACCCGCACGGTTCCTCTTTGCGTTCCCCCACGAACCCGCACCCTTGCTCTTTGCGTTCCCCCACGAACCCGCACCCTTGCTCTTTGCGTTCCCCACGAACCCGCACCCTTGCTCTTTGCGTTCCCCCACGAACCCGCACGGTTCCTCTTTGCGTTCCCCCACGAACCCGCACGGTTCCTCTTTGCGTTCCCCCACGAAACCGCACCCTTGCTCTTTGCGATCCCCCACGAACCCGCACGGTTCCTCTTTGCGTTCCCCCACGAATCCGCACCCTTGCTCTTTGCGTTCCCCCACGAACCCGCACCCTTGCTCTTTGCGTTCCCCCACGATCCCGCGCCCTTGCTCTTTGCGTTCCCCCACGAACCCGCGCCCTTGCTCTTTGCGTTCCCCCACGAACCCGCACCCTTGCTCTTTGCGTTCCCCCACAAAACCGCACCCTTGCTCTTTGCGTTCCCCCACGAAACCGCACCCTTGCTCTTTGCGTTCCCCCACGAAACCGCACCCTTGCTCTTTGCGTTCCCCCTCGAACCCGCACGTTTCCTCTTTGCGTTCCCCCACAAAACCGCACCCTAGCTCTTAGCGTTCCCCCACGAACCCGCACCCTTGCTCTTTGCGTTCCCCCACGAACCAGCACCCTTGCTCTTTGCGTTCCCCCACGAACCCGCACCCTTGCTCTTTGCGTTCCCCCACGAACCCGCACCCTTGCTCTTTGCGTTCCCCCACGAACCCGCACGGTTCCTCTTTGCATTCCCCCACGAACCCGCACCCTTCCTCTTTGCGATCCCCCGCGAACCCACACCCTTGCTCTTTGCGTTCCCCCACGAACCCGCACGGTTCCTCTTTGCGTTCCCCCACGAACCCGCACGGTTCCTCTTTGCGTTCCCCCACGAACCCGCACCCTTGCTCTTTGCGTTCCCCCACGAACCCGCACCCTTGCTCTTTGCGTTCCCCCACGAAACCGCACCCTAGCTCTTTGCGTTCCCCCACGAACCCGCACCCTTGCTCTTTGCGTTCCCCCACGAAACCGCACCCTAGCTCTTTGCGTTCCCCCACGAACCCGCACCGTTGCTCTTTGCGTTCCCCCACGAACCCGCACCCTTGCTCTTTGCGTTCCCGACAAACCCGCACGGTTCCTCTTTGCGTTCCCCCACGAACCCGCACGGTTCCTCTTTGCGTTCCCCCACGAACCCGCACGGTTCCTCTTTGCGTTCCCCCACGAACCCGCACGGTTCCTCTTTGCGTTCCCGCACGAACCCGAACCCTTGCTCTTTGCGTTCCCCCACAAACCCGCACGGTTCCTCTTTGCGTTCCCCCACGAACCCGCACCCTTGCTCTTTGCGTTCCCCCACGAACCCGCACCCTTGCTCTTTGCGTTCCCCCACGAAACCGCACCCTAGCTCTTTGCGTTCTCCCACGAACCCGCACCCTTGCTCTTTGCGTTCCCCCACGAACCCGCACCCTTGCTCTTTGCGTTCCCCCACGAACCCGCACGGTTCCTCTTTGCGTTCCCCCACGAACCCGCACGGTTCCTCTTTGCGTTCCCCCACGAACCCGCACCCTTGCTCTTTGCGTTCCCCCACGAACCCGCACCATTGCTCTCTGCGTTCCCCTACGAACCCGCACCCTTGCTCTTTGCGTTCCCCCACGAACCCGCACGGTTCCTCTTTGCGTTCCCCCACGAACCCGCACCCTTGCTCTTTGCGTTCCCCCACGAAACCGCACCCTAGCACTTTGCGTTCCCCCACGAACCCGCACGCTTGCTCCTTGCGTTCCCCCACGAACCCGCACCCTTCCTCTTTGCGTTCCCCCACGTACCCGCACCCTTGCTCTTTGCGTTGCCCCACGAACCCGCACCATTGCTCTCTGCGTTCCCCTACGAACCCGCACCCTTGCTCTTTGCGTTCCCCCACGAACCCGCACGGTTCCTCTTTGTGTTCCCCCACGATCCCGCACCATTGCTCTTTCCGTTCCCCCACGAACCCGCACGGTTCTTCTTTGCGTTCCCCCACAAACCCGCACGGTTCCTCTTTGCGTTCCCCCACGAACCCGCACCCTTGCTCTTTGCGTTCCCCCACGAACCCGCACCCTTGCTCTTTGCGTTCCCCCACGAACCCGCACCCTTGCTCTTTGCGTTCCCCCACAAACCCGCACCCTTTCTCTTTGCGTTCCCCCATGAACCCGCACCCTTGCTCTTTGCGTTCCCCTACGAACCCGCACCCTTGCTCTTTGCGTTCCCCCACGAACCCGCACCCTTGCTCTTTGCGTTCCCACACAAACCCGCACCCTTGCTCCTTGCGTTCCCCCACGAACCCGCACCGTTGCTCTTTGCGTTCCCCCACGAACCCGCACGCTTGCTCCTTCCGTTCCCCCACGAACCCGCACCCTTGCTCTTTGCGTTCCCCCACGAACCCGCACCCTTGCTCTTTGCGTTCCCCACGAACCCGCACCGTTGCTCTTTGCGTTCCCCCACGAACCCGCACCCTTGCTCTTTGCGTTCCCCTACGAACCCGCACGGTTCCTCTTTGCGTTCCCCCACGAACCCGCACGGTTCCTCTTTGCGTTCCCCCACGAACCCGCACCCTTGCTCTTTGCGTTCCCCCACGAACCCGCACCCTTGCTCTTTGCGTTCCCCACGAACCCGCACCCTTGCTCTTTGCGTTCCCCCACGAACCCGCACGGTTCCTCTTTGCGTTCCCCCACGAACCCGCACGGTTCCTCTTTGCGTTCCCCCACGAAACCGCACCCTTGCTCTTTGCGATCCCCCACGAACCCGCACGGTTCCTCTTTGCGTTCCCCCACGAATCCGCACCCTTGCTCTTTGCGTTCCCCCACGAACCCGCACCCTTGCTCTTTGCGTTCCCCCACGATCCTGCGCCCTTGCTCTTTGCGTTCCCCCACGAACCCGCGCCCTTGCTCTTTGCGTTCCCCCACGAACCCGCACCCTTGCTCTTTGCGTTCCCCCACAAAACCGCACCCTTGCTCTTTGCGTTCCCCCACGAAACCGCACCCTTGCTCTTTGCGTTCCCCCACGAAACCGCACCCTTGCTCTTTGCGTTCCCCCTCGAACCCGCACGTTTCCTCTTTGCGTTCCCACACAAAACCGCACCCTAGCTCTTAGCGTTCCCCCACGAACCCGCACCCTTGCTCTTTGCGTTCCCCCACGAACCAGCACCCTTGCTCTTTGCGTTCCCCCACGAACCCGCACCCTTGCTCTTTGCGTTCCCCCACGAACCCGCACCCTTGCTCTTTGCGTTCCCCCACGAACCCGCACGGTTCCTCTTTGCATTCCCCCACGAACCCGCACCCTTCCTCTTTGCGATCCCCCGCGAACCCACACCCTTGCTCTTTGCGTTCCCCCACGAACCCGCACGGTTCCTCTTTGCGTTCCCCCACGAACCCGCACGGTTCCTCTTTGCGTTCCCCCACGAACCCGCACCCTTGCTCTTTGCGTTCCCCCACGAACCCGCACCCTTGCTCTTTGCGTTCCCCCACGAACCCGCACCCTAGCTCTTTGCGTTCCCCCACGAACCCGCACCGTTGCTCTTTGCGTTCCCCCACGAACCCGCACCCTTGCTCTTTGCGTTCCCGACAAACCCGCACGGTTCCTCTTTGCGTTCCCCCACGAACCCGCACGGTTCCTCTTTGCGTTCCCCCACGAACCCGCACGGTTCCTCTTTGCGTTCCCCCACGAACCCGCACGGTTCCTCTTTGCGTTCCCCCACGAACCCGCACGGTTCCTCTTTGCGTTCCCGCACGAACCCGAACCCTTGCTCTTTGCGTTCCCCCACAAACCCGCACGGTTCCTCTTTGCGTTCCCCCACGAACCCGCACCCTTGCTCTTTGCGTTCCCCCACGAACCCGCACGGTTCCTCTTTGCGTTCCCCCACGAACCCGCACGGTTCCTCTTTGCGTTCCCCCACGAACCCGCACGGTTCCTCTTTGCGTTCCCCCACGAACCCGCACCCTTGCTCTTTGCGTTCCCCCACGAACCCGCACCATTGCTCTCTGCGTTCCCCTACGAACCCGCACCCTTGCTCTTTGCGTTCCCCCACGAACCCGCACGGTTCCTCTTTGCGTTCCCCCACGAACCCGCACCCTTGCTCTTTGCGTTCCCCCACGAAACCGCACCCTAGCACTTTGCGTTCCCCCACGAACCCGCACGCTTGCTCCTTGCGTTCCCCCACGAACCCGCACCCTTCCTCTTTGCGTTCCCCCACGAACCCGCACCCTTGCTCTTTGCGTTCCCCCACGAACCCGCACCATTGCTCTCTGCGTTCCCCTACGAACCCGCACCCTTGCTCTTTGCGTTCCCCCACGAACCCGCACGGTTCCTCTTTGTGTTCCCCCACGATCCCGCACCATTGCTCTTTCCGTTCCCCCACGAACCCGCACGGTTCTTCTTTGCGTTCCCCCACAAACCCGCACGGTTCCTCTTTGCGTTCCCCCACGAACCCGCACCCTTGCTCTTTGCGTTCCCCCACGAACCCGCACCCTTTCTCTTTGCGTTCCCCCACGAACCCGCACCCTATCTCTTTGCGTTCCCCCACAAACCCGCACCCTTTCTCTTTGCGTTCCCCCATGAACCCGCACCCTTGCTCTTTGCGTTCCCCCACGAAACCGCACCCTAGCTCTTTGCGTTCCCCCACGAACCCGCACCGTTGCTCTTTGCGTTCCCCCACGAACCCGCACCCTTGCTCTTTGCGTTCCCGACAAACCCGCACGGTTCCTCTTTGCGTTCCCCCACGAACCCGCACGGTTCCTCTTTGCGTTCCCCCACGAACCCGCACGGTTCCTCTTTGCGTTCCCCCACGAACCCGCACGGTTCCTCTTTGTGTTCCCCCACGAACCCGCACGGTTCCTCTTTGCGTTCCCGCACGAACCCGAACCCTTGCTCTTTGCGTTCCCCCACAAACCCGCACGGTTCCTCTTTGCGTTCCCCCACGAACCCGCACCCTTGCTCTTTGCGTTCCCCCACGAACCCGCACCCTTGCTCTTTGCGTTCCCCCACGAAACCGCACCCTAGCTCTTTGCGTTCTCCCACGAACCCGCACCCTTGCTCTTTGCGTTCCCCCACGAACCCGCACCCTTGCTCTTTGCGTTCCCCCACGAACCCGCACGGTTCCTCTTTGCGTTCCCCCACGAACCCGCACGGTTCCTCTTTGCGTTCCCCCACGAACCCGCACGGTTCCTCTTTGCGTTCCCCCACGAACCCGCACCCTTGCTCTTTGCGTTCCCCCACGAACCCGCACCATTGCTCTCTGCGTTCCCCTACGAACACGCACCCTTGCTCTTTGCGTTCCCCCACGAACCCGCACGGTTCCTCTTTGCGTTCCCCCACGAACCCGCACCCTTGCTCTTTGCGTTCCCCCACGAAACCGCACCCTAGCACTTTGCGTTCCCCCACGAACCCGCACGCTTGCTCCTTGCGTTCCCCCACGAACCCGCACCCTTCCTCTTTGCGTTCCCCCACGTACCCGCACCCTTGCTCTTTGCGTTCCCCCACGAACCCGCACCATTGCTCTCTGCGTTCCCCTACGAACCCGCACCCTTGCTCTTTGCGTTCCCCCACGAACCCGCACGGTTCCTCTTTGTGTTCCCCCACGATCCCGCACCATTGCTCTTTCCGTTCCCCCACGAACCCGCACGGTTCTTCTTTGCGTTCCCCCACAAACCCGCACGGTTCCTCTTTGCGTTCCCCCACGAACCCGCACCCTTGCTCTTTGCGTTCCCCCACGAACCCGCACCCTTTCTCTTTGCGTTCCCCCACGAACCCGCACCCTATCTCTTTGCGTTCCCCCACAAACCCGCACCCTTTCTCTTTGCGTTCCCCCATGAACCCGCACCCTTGCTCTTTGCGTTCCCCTACGAACCCGCACCCTTGCTCTTTGCGTTCCCCCACGAACCCGCACCCTTGCTCTTTGCGTTCGCACACAAACCCGCACCCTTGCTCCTTGCGTTCCCCCACGAACCCGCACCGTTGCTCTTTGCGTTCCCCCACGAACCCGCACGCTTGCTCCTTGCGTTCCCCCACGAACCCGCACCCTTCCTCTTTGCGTTCCCCCACGAACCCGCACCCTTGCTCTTTGCGTTCCCCCACGAACCCGCACCGTTGCTCTTTGCGTTCCCCCACGAACCCGCACCCTATCTCTTTGCGTTCCCCCACAAACCCGCACCCTTTCTCTTTGCGTTCCCCCATGAACCCGCACCATTGCTCTCTGCGTTCCCCTACGAACCCGCACCCTTGCTCTTTGCGTTCCCCCACGAACCCGCACGGTTCCTCTTTGTGTTCCCCCACGATCCCGCACCATTGCTCTTTCCGTTCCCCCACGAACCCGCACGGTTCTTCTTTGCGTTCCCCCACAAACCCGCACGGTTCCTCTTTGCGTTCCCCCACGAACCCGCACCCTTGCTCTTTGCGTTCCCCCACGAACCCGCACGGTTCCTCTTTGTGTTCCCCCACGATCCCGCACCATTGCTCTTTCCGTTCCCCCACGAACCCGCACGGTTCTTCTTTGTGTTCCCCCACAAACCCGCACGGTTCCTCTTTGCGTTCCCCCACGAACCCGCACCCTTGCTCTTTGCGTTCCCCCACGAACCCGCACCCTTTCTCTTTGCGTTCCCCCACGAACCCGCACCCTATCTCTTTGCGTTCCCCCACAAACCCGCACCCTTTCTCTTTGCGTTCCCCCATGAACCCGCACCCTTGCTCTTTGCGTTCCCCCACGAAACCGCACCCTAGCTCTTTGCGTTCCCCCACGAACCCGCACCGTTGCTCTTTGCGTTCCCCCACGAACCCGCACCCTTGCTCTTTGTGTTCCCGACAAACCCGCACGGTTCCTCTTTGCGTTCCCCCACGAACACGCACGGTTCCTCTTTGCGTTCCCCCACGAACCCGCACGGTTCCTCTTTGCGTTCCCCCACGAACCCGCACGGTTCCTCTTTGCGTTCCCCCACGAACCCGCACGGTTCCTCTTTGCGTTCCCGCACGAACCCGAACCCTTGCTCTTTGCGTTCCCCCACAAACCCGCACGGTTCCTCTTTGCGTTCCCCCACGAACCCGCACCCTTGCTCTTTGCGTTCCCCCACGAACCCGCACCCTTGCTCTTTGCGTTCCCCCACGAAACCGCACCCTAGCTCTTTGCGTTCTCCCACGAACCCGCACCCTTGCTCTTTGCGTTCCCCCACGAACCCGCACCCTTGCTCTTTGCGTTCCCCCACGAACCCGCACGGTTCCTCTTTGCGTTCCCCCACGAACCCGCACGGTTCCTCTTTGCGTTCCCCCACGAACCCGCACGGTTCCTCTTTGCGTTCCCCCACGAACCCGCACCCTTGCTCTTTGCGTTCCCCCACGAACCCGCACCATTGCTCTCTGCGTTCCCCTACGAACACGCACCCTTGCTCTTTGCGTTCCCCCACGAACCCGCACGGTTCCTCTTTGCGTTCCCCCACGAACCCGCACCCTTGCTCTTTGCGTTCCCCCACGAAACCGCACCCTAGCACTTTGCGTTCCCCCACGAACCCGCACGCTTGCTCCTTGCGTTCCCCCACGAACCCGCACCCTTCCTCTTTGCGTTCCCCCACGTACCCGCACCCTTGCTCTTTGCGTTCCCCCACGAACCCGCACCATTGCTCTCTGCGTTCCCCTACGAACCCGCACCCTTGCTCTTTGCGTTCCCCCACGAACCCGCACGGTTCCTCTTTGTGTTCCCCCACGATCCCGCACCATTGCTCTTTCCGTTCCCCCCACGAACCCGCACGGTTCTTCTTTGCGTTCCCCCACAAACCCGCACGGTTCCTCTTTGCGTTCCCCCACGAACCCGCACCCTTGCTCTTTGCGTTCCCCCACGAACCCGCACCCTTTCTCTTTGCGTTCCCCCACGAACCCGCACCCTATCTCTTTGCGTTCCCCCACAAACCCGCACCCTTTCTCTTTGCGTTCCCCCATGAACCCGCACCCTTGCTCTTTGCGTTCCCCTACGAACCCGCACCCTTGCTCTTTGCGTTCCCCCACGAACCCGCACCCTTGCTCTTTGCGTTCGCACACAAACCCGCACCCTTGCTCCTTGCGTTCCCCCACGAACCCGCACCGTTGCTCTTTGCGTTCCCCCCACGAACCCGCACGCTTGCTCCTTGCGTTCCCCCACGAACCCGCACCCTTCCTCTTTGCGTTCCCCCACGAACCCGCACCCTTGCTCTTTGCGTTCCCCCACGAACCCGCACCGTTGCTCTTTGCGTTCCCCCACGAACCCGCACCCTATCTCTTTGCGTTCCCCCACAAACCCGCACCCTTTCTCTTTGCGTTCCCCCATGAACCCGCACCATTGCTCTCTGCGTTCCCCTACGAACCCGCACCCTTGCTCTTTGCGTTCCCCCACGAACCCGCACGGTTCCTCTTTGTGTTCCCCCACGATCCCGCACCATTGCTCTTTCCGTTCCCCCACGAACCCGCACGGTTCTTCTTTGCGTTCCCCCACAAACCCGCACGGTTCCTCTTTGCGTTCCCCCACGAACCCGCACCCTTGCTCTTTGCGTTCCCCCACGAACCCGCACCCTTTCTCTTTGCGTTCCCCCACGAACCCGCACCCTATCTCTTTGCGTTCCCCCACAAACCCGCATCCTTTCTCTTTGCGTTCCCCCATGAACCGGCACCCTTGCTCTTTGCGTTCCCCTACGAACCCGCACCCTTGCTCTTTGCGTTCCCCCACGAACCCGCACCCTTGCTCTTTGCGTTCCCACACAAACCCGCACCCTTGCTCCTTGCGTTCCCCCACGAACCCGCACCGTTGCTCTTTGCGTTCCCCCACGAACCCGCACGCTTGCTCCTTGCGTTCCCCCACGAACCCGCACCCTTCCTCTTTGCGTTCCCCCACGAACCCGCACCGTTGCTCTTTGCGTTACCCCACGAACCCGCACCGTTGCTCTTTGCGTTCCC
Organism: Oreortyx pictus; assembly: GCA_036925125.1. Classification (NCBI taxonomy): domain Eukaryota; kingdom Metazoa; phylum Chordata; class Aves; order Galliformes; family Odontophoridae; genus Oreortyx; species Oreortyx pictus. The sequence continues at coordinate 104,176 of JAUPFR010000071.1, forward strand.
CCACGAACCCGCACCCTTGCTCTTTGCGTTCCCCTACGAACCCGCACGGTTCCTCTTTGCGTTCCCCCACGAACCCGCACGGTTCCTCTTTGCGTTCCCCCACGAACCCGCACCCTTGCTCTTTGCGTTCCCCCACGAACCCGCACCCTTGCTCTTTGCGTTCCCCACGAACCCGCACCCTTGCTCTTTGCGTTCCCCCACGAACCCGCACGGTTCCTCTTTGCGTTCCCCCACGAACCCGCACGGTTCCTCTTTGCGTTCCCCCACGAAACCGCACCCTTGCTCTTTGCGATCCCCCACGAACCCGCACGGTTCCTCTTTGCGTTCCCCCACGAATCCGCACCCTTGCTCTTTGCGTTCCCCCACGAACCCGCACCCTTGCTCTTTGCGTTCCCCCACGATCCCGCGCCCTTGCTCTTTGCGTTCCCCCCACGAACCCGCGCCCTTGCTCTTTGCGTTCCCCCACGAACCCGCACCCTTGCTCTTTGCGTTCCCCCACAAAACCGCACCCTTGCTCTTTGCGTTCCCCCACGAAACCGCACCCTTGCTCTTTGCGTTCCCCCACGAAACCGCACCCTTGCTCTTTGCGTTCCCCCTCGAACCCGCACGTTTCCTCTTTGCGTTCCCCCACAAAACCGCACCCTAGCTCTTAGCGTTCCCCCACGAACCCGCACCCTTGCTCTTTGCGTTCCCCCACGAACCAGCACCCTTGCTCTTTGCGTTCCCCCACGAACCCGCACCCTTGCTTTTTGCGTTCCCCCACGAACCCGCACCCTTGCTCTTTGCGTTCCCCCACGAACCCGCACGGTTCCTCTTTGCATTCCCCCACGAACCCGCACCCTTACTCTTTGCGATCCCCCGCGAACCCGCACCCTTGCTCTTTGCGTTCCCCCACGAACCCGCACGGTTCCTCTTTGCGTTCCCCCACGAACCCGCACGGTTCCTCTTTGCGTTCCCCCACGAACCCGCACCCTTGCTCTTTGCGTTCCCCCACGAACCCGCACCCTTGCTCTTTGCGTTCCCCCACGAAACCGCACCCTAGCTCTTTGCGTTCCCCCACGAACCCGCACCGTTGCTCTTTGCGTTCCCCCACGAACCCGCACCCTTGCTCTTTGCGTTCCCGACAAACCCGCACGGTTCCTCTTCGCGTTCCCCCACGAACCCGCACGGTTCCTCTTTGCGTTCCCCCACGAACCCGCACGGTTCCTCTTTGCGTTCCCCCACGAACCCGCACGGTTCCTCTTTGCGTTCCCGCACGAACCCGAACCCTTGCTCTTTGCGTTCCCCCACAAACCCGCACGGTTCCTCTTTGCGTTCCCCCACGAACCCGCACCCTTGCTCTTTGCGTTCCCCCACGAACCCGCACCCTTGCTCTTTGCGTTCCCCCACGAAACCGCACCCTAGCTCTTTGCGTTCTCCCACGAACCCGCACCCTTGCTCTTTGCGTTCCCCCACGAACCCGCACCCTTGCTCTTTGCGTTCCCCCACGAACCCGCACGGTTCCTCTTTGCGTTCCCCCACGAACCCGCACGGTTCCTCTTTGCGTTCCCCCACGAACCCGCACCATTGCTCTCTGCGTTCCCCTACGAACCCGCACCCTTGCTCTTTGCGTTCCCCCACGAACCCGCACCCTTGCTCTTTGCGTTCCCCCACAAACCCGCACCCTTTCTCTTTGCGTTCCCCCACGAACCCGCACCCTTGCTCTTTGCGTTCCCCCACGAAACCGCACCCTAGCACTTTGCGTTCCCCCACGAACCCGCACGCTTGCTCCTTGCGTTCCCCCACGAACCCGCACCCTTCCTCTTTGCGTTCCCCCACGTACCCGCACCCTTGCTCTTTGCGTTCCCCCACGAACCCGCACCATTGCTCTCTGCGTTCCCCTACGAACCCGCACCCTTGCTCTTTGCGTTCCCCCACGAACCCGCACGGTTCCTCTTTGTGTTCCCCCACGATCCCGCACCATTGCTCTTTCCGTTCCCCCACGAACCCGCACCGTTGCTCTTTGCGTTCCCCCACGAACCCGCACCCTTGCTCTTTGCGTTCCCCTACGAACCCGCACGGTTCCTCTTTGCGTTCCCCCACGAACCCGCACGGTTCCTCTTTGCGTTCCCCCACGAACCCGCACCCTTGCTCTTTGCGTTCCCCCACGAACCCGCACCCTTGCTCTTTGCGTTCCCCACGAACCCGCACCCTTGCTCTTTGCGTTCCCCCACGAACCCGCACGGTTCCTCTTTGCGTTCCCCCACGAACCCGCATGGTTCCTCTTTGCGTTCCCCCACGAAACCGCACCCTTGCTCTTTGCGATCCCCCACGAACCCGCACGGTTCCTCTTTGCGTTCCCCCACGAACCCGCACCCTTGCTCTTTGCGTTCCCCCACGAACCCGCACCCTTGCTCTTTGCGTTCCCCCACGATCCCGCGCCCTTGCTCTTTGCGTTCCCCCACGAACCCGCGCCCTTGCTCTTTGCGTTCCCCCACGAACCCGCACCCTTGCTCTTTGCGTTCCCCCACAAAACCGCACCCTTGCTCTTTGCGTTCCCCCACGAAACCGCACCCTTGCTCTTTGCGTTCCCCCACGAAACCTCACCCTTGCTCTTTGCGTTCCCCCTCGAACCCGCACGTTTCCTCTTTGCGTTCCCCCACAAAACCGCACCCTAGCTCTTAGCGTTCCCCCACAAACCCGCACCCTTGCTCTTTGCGTTCCCCCACGAACCAGCACCCTTGCTCTTTGCGTTCCCCCACGAACCCGCACCCTTGCTCTTTGCGTTCCCCCACGAACCCGCACCCTTGCTCTTTGCGTTCCCCCACGAACCCGCACGGTTCCTCTTTGCATTCCCCCACGAACCCGCACCCTTCCTCTTTGCGATCCCCCGCGAACCCACACCCTTGCTCTTTGCGTTCCCCCACGAACCCGCACGGTTCCTCTTTGCGTTCCCCCACGAACCCGCACGGTTCCTCTTTGCGTTCCCCCACGAACCCGCACCCTTGCTCTTTGCGTTCCCCCACGAACCCGCACCCTTGCTCTTTGCGTTCCCCCACGAAACCGCACCCTAGCTCTTTGCGTTCCCCCACGAACCCGCACCGTTGCTCTTTGCGTTCCCCCACGAACCCGCACCCTTGCTCTTTGCGTTCCCGACAAACCCGCACGGTTCCTCTTTGCGTTCCCCCACGAACCCGCACGGTTCCTCTTTGCGTTCCCCCACGAACCCGCACGGTTCCTCTTTGCGTTCCCCCACGAACCCGCACGGTTCCTCTTTGCGTTCCCCCACGAACCCGCACCCTTGCTCTTTGCGTTCCCGCACGAACCCGAACCCTTGCTCTTTGCGTTCCCCCACAAACCCGCACGGTTCCTCTTTGCGTTCCCCCACGAACCCGCACCCTTGCTCTTTGCGTTCCCCCACGAACCCGCACCCTTGCTCTTTGCGTTCCCCCACGAAACCGCACCCTAGCTCTTTGCGTTCTCCCACGAACCCGCACCCTTGCTCTTTGCGTTCCCCCACGAACCCGCACGGTTCCTCTTTGCGTTCCCCCACGAACCCGCACCCTTGCTCTTTGCGTTCCCCCACGAAACCGCACCCTAGCACTTTGCGTTCCCCCACGAACCCGCACGCTTGCTCCTTGCGTTCCCCCACGAACCCGCACCCTTCCTCTTTGCGTTCCCCCACGTACCCGCACCCTTGCTCTTTGCGTTCCCCCACGAACCCGCACCATTGCTCTCTGCGTTCCCCTACGAACCCGCACCCTTGCTCTTTGCGTTCCCCCACGAACCCGCACGGTTCCTCTTTGTGTTCCCCCACGATCCCGCACCATTGCTCTTTCCGTTCCCCCACGAACCCGCACGGTTCTTCTTTGCGTTCCCCCACAAACCCGCACGGTTCCTCTTTGCGTTCCCCCACGAACCCGCACCCTTGCTCTTTGCGTTCCCCCACGAACCCGCACCCTTTCTCTTTGCGTTCCCCCACGAACCCGCACCCTATCTCTTTGCGTTCCCCCACAAACCCGCACCCTTTCTCTTTGCGTTCCCCCATGAACCCGCACCCTTGCTCTTTGCGTTCCCCTACGAACCCGCACCCTTGCTCTTTGCGTTCCCCCACGAACCCGCACCCTTGCTCTTTGCGTTCGCACACAAACCCGCACCCTTGCTCCTTGCGTTCCCCCACGAACCCGCACCGTTGCTCTTTGCGTTCCCCCACGAACCCGCACGCTTGCTCCTTGCGTTCCCCCACGAACCCGCACCCTTCCTCTTTGCGTTCCCCCACGAACCCGCACCCTTGCTCTTTGCGTTCCCCCACGAACCCGCACCGTTGCTCTTTGCGTTCCCCCACGAACCCGCACCCTATCTCTTTGCGTTCCCCCACAAACCCGCACCCTTTCTCTTTGCGTTCCCCCATGAACCCGCACCATTGCTCTCTGCGTTCCCCTACGAACCCGCACCCTTGCTCTTTGCGTTCCCCCACGAACCCGCACGGTTCCTCTTTGTGTTCCCCCACGATCCCGCACCATTGCTCTTTCCGTTCCCCCACGAACCCGCACGGTTCTTCTTTGCGTTCCCCCACAAACCCGCACGGTTCCTCTTTGCGTTCCCCCACGAACCCGCACCCTTGCTCTTTGCGTTCCCCCACGAACCCGCACCCTTTCTCTTTGCGTTCCCCCACGAACCCGCACCCTATCTCTTTGCGTTCCCCCACAAACCCGCACCCTTTCTCTTTGCGTTCCCCCATGAACCGGCACCCTTGCTCTTTGCGTTCCCCTACGAACCCGCACCCTTGCTCTTTGCGTTCCCCCACGAACCCGCACCCTTGCTCTTTGCGTTCCCACACAAACCCGCACCCTTGCTCCTTGCGTTCCCCCACGAACCCGCACCCTTCCTCTTTGCGTTCCCCCACGAACCCGCACCGTTGCTCTTTGCGTTACCCCACGAACCCGCACCGTTGCTCTTTGCGTTCCCCCACGAACCCGCACCCTTGCTCTTTGCGTTCCCCTACGAACCCGCACGGTTCCTCTTTGCGTTCCCCCACGAACCCGCACGGTTCCTCTTTGCGTTCCCCCACGAACCCGCACCCTTGCTCTTTGCGTTCCCCCACGAACCCGCACCCTTGCTCTTTGCGTTCCCCACGAACCCGCACCCTTGCTCTTTGCGTTCCCCCACGAACCCGCACGGTTCCTCTTTGCGTTCCCCCACGAACCCGCACGGTTCCTCTTTGCGTTCCCCCACGAAACCGCACCCTTGCTCTTTGCGATCCCCCACGAACCCGCACGGTTCCTCTTTGCGTTCCCCCACGAATCCGCACCCTTGCTCTTTGCGTTCCCCCACGAACCCGCACCCTTGCTCTTTGCGTTCCCCCACGATCCCGCGCCCTTGCTCTTTGCGTTCCCCCACGAACCCGCGCCCTTGCTCTTTGCGTTCCCCCACGAACCCGCACCCTTGCTCTTTGCGTTCCCCCACAAAACCGCACCCTTGCTCTTTGCGTTCCCGCACGAAACCGCACCCTTGCTCTTTGCGTTCCCCCACGAAACCGCACCCTTGCTCTTTGCGTTCCCCCTCGAACCCGCACGTTTCCTCTTTGCGTTCCCCCACAAAACCGCACCCAAGCTCTTAGCGTTCCCCCACGAACCCGCACCCTTGCTCTTTGCGTTCCCCCACGAACCAGCACCCTTGCTCTTTGCGTTCCCCCACGAACCCGCACCCTTGCTTTTTGCGTTCCCCCACGAACCCGCACCCTTGCTCTTTGCGTTCCCCCACGAACCCGCACGGTTCCTCTTTGCATTCCCCCACGAACCCGCACCCTTCCTCTTTGCGATCCCCCGCGAACCCGCACCCTTGCTCTTTGCGTTCCCCCACGAACCCGCACGGTTCCTCTTTGCGTTCCCCCACGAACCCGCACGGTTCCTCTTTGCGTTCCCCCACGAACCCGCACCCTTGCTCTTTGCGTTCCCCCACGAACCCGCACCCTTGCTCTTTGCGTTCCCCCACGAAACCGCACCCTAGCTCTTTGCGTTCCCCCACGAACCCGCACCGTTGCTCTTTGCGTTCCCCCACGAACCCGCACCCTTGCTCTTTGCGTTCCCGACAAACCCGCACGGTTCCTCTTTGCGTTCCCCCACGAACCCGCACGGTTCCTCTTTGCGTTCCCCCACGAACCCGCACGGTTCCTCTTTGCGTTCCCCCACGAACCCGCACGGTTCCTCTTTGCGTTCCCGCACGAACCCGAACCCTTGCTCTTTGCGTTCCCCCACAAACCCGCACGGTTCCTCTTTGCGTTCCCCCACGAACCCGCACCCTTGCTCTTTGCGTTCCCCCACGAACCCGCACCCTTGCTCTTTGCGTTCCCCCACGAAACCGCACCCTAGCTCTTTGCGTTCTCCCACGAACCCGCACCCTTGCTCTTTGCGTTCCCCCACGAACCCGCACCCTTGCTCTTTGCGTTCCCCCACGAACCCGCACGGTTCCTCTTTGCGTTCCCCCACGAACCCGCACGGTTCCTCTTTGCGTTCCCCCACGAACCCGCACCCTTGCTCTTTGCGTTCCCCCACGAACCCGCACCATTGCTCTCTGCGTTCCCCTACGAACCCGCACCCTTGCTCTTTGCGTTCCCCCACGAACCCGCACGGTTCCTCTTTGCGTTCCCCCACGAACCCGCACCCTTGCTCTTTGCGTTCCCCCACGAAACCGCACCCTAGCACTTTGCGTTCCCCCACGAACCCGCACGCTTGCTCCTTGCGTTCCCCCACGAACCCGCACCCTTCCTCTTTGCGTTCCCCCACGTACCCGCACCCTTGCTCTTTGCGTTCCCCCACGAACCCGCACCATTGCTCTCTGCGTTCCCCTACGAACCCGCACCCTTGCTCTTTGCGTTCCCCCACGAACCCGCACGGTTCCTCTTTGTGTTCCCCCACGATCCCGCACCATTGCTCTTTCCGTTCCCCCACGAACCCGCACGGTTCTTCTTTGCGTTCCCCCACAAACCCGCACGGTTCCTCTTTGCGTTCCCCCACGAACCCGCACCCTTGCTCTTTGCGTTCCCCCACGAACCCGCACCCTTGCTCTTTGCGTTCCCCCACGAACCCGCACCCTTGCTCTTTGCGTTCCCCCACAAACCCGCACCCTTTCTCTTTGCGTTCCCCCATGAACCCGCACCCTTGCTCTTTGCGTTCCCCTACGAACCCGCACCCTTGCTCTTTGCGTTCCCCCACGAACCCGCACCCTTGCTCTTTGCGTTCCCACACAAACACGCACCCTTGCTCCTTGCGTTCCCCCACGAACCCGCACCGTTGCTCTTTGCGTTCCCCCACGAACCCGCACGCTTGCTCCTTGCGTTCCCCCACGAACCCGCACCCTTGCTCTTTGCGTTCCCCCACGAACCCGCACCCTTGCTCTTTGCGTTCCCCCACGAACCCGCACCGTTGCTCTTTGCGTTCCCCCACGAACCCGCACCCTTGCTCTTTGCGTTCCCCTACGAACCCGCACGGTTCCTCTTTGCGTTCCCCCACGAACCCGCACGGTTCCTCTTTGCGTTCCCCCACGAACCCGCACCCTTGCTCTTTGCGTTCCCCCACGAACCCGCACCCTTGCTCTTTGCGTTCCCCACGAACCCGCACCCTTGCTCTTTGCGTTCCCCCACGAACCCGCACGGTTCCTCTTTGCGTTCCCCCACGAACCCGCACGGTTCCTCTTTGCGTTCCCCCACGAAACCGCACCCTTGCTCTTTGCGATCCCCCACGAACCCGCACGGTTCCTCTTTGCGTTCCCCCACGAATCCGCACCCTTGCTCTTTGCGTTCCCCCACGAACCCGCACCCTTGCTCTTTGCGTTCCCCCACGATCCCGCGCCCTTGCTCTTTGCGTTCCCCCACGAACCCGCGCCCTTGCTCTTTGCGTTCCCCCACGAACCCGCACCCTTGCTCTTTGCGTTCCCCCACAAAACCGCACCCTTGCTCTTTGCGTTCCCCCACGAAACCGCACCCTTGCTCTTTGCGTTCCCCCACGAAACCTCACCCTTGCTCTTTGCGTTCCCCCTCGAACCCGCACGTTTCCTCTTTGCGTTCCCCCACAAAACCGCACCCTAGCTCTTAGCGTTCCCCCACGAACCCGCACCCTTGCTCTTTGCGTTCCCCCACGAACCAGCACCCTTGCTCTTTGCGTTCCCCCACGAACCCGCACCCTTGCTCTTTGCGTTCCCCCACGAACCCGCACCCTTGCTCTTTGCGTTCCCCCACGAACCCGCACGGTTCCTCTTTGCATTCCCCCACGAACCCGCACCCTTCCTCTTTGCGATCCCCCGCGAACCCACACCCTTGCTCTTTGCGTTCCCCCACGAACCCGCACGGTTCCTCTTTGCGTTCCCCCACGAACCCGCACGGTTCCTCTTTGCGTTCCCCCACGAACCCGCACCCTTGCTCTTTGCGTTCCCCCACGAACCCGCACCCTTGCTCTTTGCGTTCCCCCACGAAACCGCACCCTAGCTCTTTGCGTTCCCCCACGAACCCGCACCGTTGCTCTTTGCGTTCCCCCACGAACCCGCACCCTTGCTCTTTGCGTTCCCGACAAACCCGCACGGTTCCTCTTTGCGTTCCCCCACGAACCCGCACGGTTCCTCTTTGCGTTCCCCCACGAACCCGCACGGTTCCTCTTTGCGTTCCCCCACGAACCCGCACGGTTCCTCTTTGCGTTCCCCCACGAACCCGCACCCTTGCTCTTTGCGTTCCCGCACGAACCCGAACCCTTGCTCTTTGCGTTCCCCCACAAACCCGCACGGTTCCTCTTTGCGTTCCCCCACGAACCCGCACCCTTGCTCTTTGCGTTCCCCCACGAACCCGCACCCTTGCTCTTTGCGTTCCCCCACGAAACCGCACCCTAGCTCTTTGCGTTCTCCCACGAACCCGCACCCTTGCTCTTTGCGTTCCCCCACGAACCCGCACCCTTGCTCTTTGCGTTCCCCCACGAACCCGCACGGTTCCTCTTTGCGTTCCCCCACGAACCCGCACGGTTCCTCTTTGCGTTCCCCCACGAACCCGCACGGTTCCTCTTTGCGTTCCCCCACGAACCCGCACCCTTGCTCTTTGCGTTCCCCCACGAACCCGCACCATTGCTCTCTGCGTTCCCCTACGAACCCGCACCCTTGCTCTTTGCGTTCCCCCACGAACCCGCACGGTTCCTCTTTGCGTTCCCCCACGAACCCGCACCCTTGCTCTTTGCGTTCCCCCACGAAACCGCACCCTAGCACTTTGCGTTCCCCCACGAACCCGCACGCTTGCTCCTTGCGTTCCCCCACGAACCCGCACCCTTCCTCTTTGCGTTCCCCCACGAACCCGCACCCTTGCTCTTTGCGTTCCCCCACGAACCCGCACCATTGCTCTCTGCGTTCCCCTACGAACCCGCACCCTTGCTCTTTGCGTTCCCCCACGAACCCGCACGGTTCCTCTTTGTGTTCCCGCACGATCCCGCACCATTGCTCTTTCCGTTCCCCCACGAACCCGCACGGTTCTTCTTTGCGTTCCCCCACAAACCCGCACGGTTCCTCTTTGCGTTCCCCCACGAACCCGCACCCTTGCTCTTTGCGTTCCCCCACGAACCCGCACCCTTTCTCTTTGCGTTCCCCCACGAACCCGCACCCTATCTCTTTGCGTTCCCCCACAAACCCGCACCCTTTCTCTTTGCGTTCCCCCATGAACCCGCACCCTTGCTCTTTGCGTTCCCCCACGAACCCGCACCCTAGCTCTTTGCGTTCCCCCACGAACCCGCACCGTTGCTCTTTGCGTTCCCCCACGAACCCGCACCCTTGCTCTTTGCGTTCCCGACAAACCCGCACGGTTCCTCTTTGCGTTCCTCCACGAACCCGCACGGTTCCTCTTTGCGTTCCCCCACGAACCCGCACGGTTCCTCTTTGCGTTCCCCCACGAACCCGCACGGTTCCTCTTTGCGTTCCCCCACGAACCCGCACGGTTCCTCTTTGCGTTCCCGCACGAACCCGAACCCTTGCTCTTTGCGTTCCCCCACAAACCCGCACGGTTCCTCTTTGCGTTCCCCCACGAACCCGCACCCTTGCTCTTTGCGTTCCCCCACGAACCCGCACCCTTGCTCTTTGCGTTCCCCCACGAAACCGCACCCTAGCTCTTTGCGTTCTCCCACGAACCCGCACCCTTGCTCTTTGCGTTCCCCCACGAACCCGCACCCTTGCTCTTTGCGTTCCCCCACGAACCCGCACGGTTCCTCTTTGCGTTCCCCCACGAACCCGCACGGTTCCTCTTTGCGTTCCCCCACGAACCCGCACGGTTCCTCTTTGCGTTCCCCCACGAACCCGCACCCTTGCTCTTTGCGTTCCCCCACGAACCCGCACCATTGCTCTCTGCGTTCCCCTACGAACCCGCACCCTTGCTCTTTGCGTTCCCCCACGAACCCGCACGGTTCCTCTTTGCGTTCCCCCACGAACCCGCACCCTTGCTCTTTGCGTTCCCCCACGAAACCGCACCCTAGCACTTTGCGTTCCCCCACGAACCCGCACGCTTGCTCCTTGCGTTCCCCCACGAACCCGCACCCTTCCTCTTTGCGTTCCCCCACGTACCCGCACCCTTGCTCTTTGCGTTCCCCCACGAACCCGCACCATTGCTCTCTGCGTTCCCCTACGAACCCGCACCCTTGCTCTTTGCGTTCCCCCACGAACCCGCACGGTTCCTCTTTGTGTTCCCCCACGATCCCGCACCATTGCTCTTTCCGTTCCCCCACGAACCCGCACGGTTCTTCTTTGCGTTCCCCCACAAACCCGCACGGTTCCTCTTTGCGTTCCCCCACGAACCCGCACGGTTCCTCTTTGCGTTCCCCCACGAACCCGCACCCTTTCTCTTTGCGTTCCCCCACGAACCCGCACCCTATCTCTTTGCGTTCCCCCACAAACCCGCACCCTTTCTCTTTGCGTTCCCCCATGAACCCGCACCCTTGCTCTTTGCGTTCCCCTACGAACCCGCACCCTTGCTCTTTGCGTTCCCCCACGAACCCGCACCCTTGCTCTTTGCGTTCGCACACAAACCCGCACCCTTGCTCCTTGCGTTCCCCCACGAACCCGCACCGTTGCTCTTTGCGTTCCCCCACGAACCCGCACGCTTGCTCCTTGCGTTCCCCCACGAACCCGCACCCTTCCTCTTTGCGTTCCCCCACGAACCCGCACCCTTGCTCTTTGCGTTCCCCCACGAACCCGCACCGTTGCTCTTTGCGTTCCCCCACGAACCCGCACCCTTGCTCTTTGCGTTCCCCTACGAACCCGCACGGTTCCTCTTTGCGTTCCCCCACGAACCCGCACGGTTCCTCTTTGCGTTCCCCCACGAACCCGCACCCTTGCTCTTTGCGTTCCCCCACGAACCCGCACCCTTGCTCTTTGCGTTCCCCACGAACCTGCACCCTTGCTCTTTGCGTTCCCCCACGAACCCGCACGGTTCCTCTTTGCGTTCCCCCACGAAACCGCACCCTTGCTCTTTGCGTTCCCCCACGAAACCGCACCCTTGCTCTTTGCGTTCCCCCTCGAACGCGCACGGTTCCTCTTTGCGTTCCCCCACGAATCCGCACCCTTGCTCTTTGCGTTCCCCCACGAACCCGCACCCTTGCTCTTTGCGTTCCCCTACGAACCCGCACGGTTCCTCTTTGCGTTCCCCCACGAACCCGCACGGTTCCTCTTTGCGTTCCCCCACGAACCCGCACCCTTGCTCTTTGCGTTCCCCCACGAACCCGCACCCTTGCTCTTTGCCTTCCCCACGAACCCGCACCCTTGCTCTTTGCGTTCCCCCACGAACCCGCACGGTTCCTCTTTGCGTTCCCCCACGAACCCGCACGGTTCCTCTTTGCGTTCCCCCACGAAACCGCACCCTTGCTCTTTGCGATCCCCCACGAACCCGCACGGTTCCTCTTTGCGTTCCCCCACGAATCCGCACCCTTGCTCTTTGCGTTCCCCAACGAACCCGCACCCTTGCTCTTTGCGTTCCCCCACGATCCCGCGCCCTTGCTCTTTGCGTTCCCCCACGAACCCGCGCCCTTGCTCTTTGCGTTCCCCCACGAACCCGCACCCTTGCTCTTTGCGTTCCCCCACAAAACCGCACCCTTGCTCTTTGCGTTCCCCCACGAAACCGCACCCTTGCTCTTTGCGTTCCCCCACGAAACCGCACGTTTCCTCTTTGCGTTCCCCCTCGAACCCGCACGTTTCCTCTTTGCGTTCCCCCACAAAACCGCACCCTAGCTCTTAGCGTTCCCCCACGAACCCGCACCCTTGCTCTTTGCGTTCCCCCACGAACCAGCACCCTTGCTCTTTGCGTTCTCCCACGAACCCGCACCCTTGCTCTTTGCGTTCCCCCACGAACCCGCACCCTTGCTCTTTGCGTTCCCCCACGAACCCGCACCCTTCCTCTTTGCGATCCCCCGCGAACCCGCACCCTTCCTCTTTGCGATCCCCCGCGAACCCGCACCCTTGCTCTTTGCGTTCCCCCACGAACCCGCACGGTTCCTCTTTGCGTTCCCCCACGAACCCGCACGGTTCCTCTTTGCGTTCCCCCACGAACCCGCACCCTTGCTCTTTGCGTTCCCCCACGAACCCGCACGTTTACTCTTTGCGTTCCCCCACGAAACCGCACCCTAGCTCTTTGCGTTCCCCCACGAACCCGCACCGTTGCTCTTTGCGTTCCCCCACGAACCCGCACCCTTGCTCTTTGCGTTCCCGACAAACCCGCACGGTTCCTCTTTGCGTTCCCCCACGAACCCGCACGGTTCCTCTTTGCGTTCCCCCACGAACCCGCACGGTTCCTCTTTGCGTTCCCCCACGAACCCGCACGGTTCCTCTTTGCGTTCCCCCACGAACCCGCACGGTTCCTCTTTGCGTTCCCGCACGAACCCGAACCCTTGCTCTTTGCGTTCCCCCACAAACCCGCACGGTTCCTCTTTGCGTTCCCCAACGAACCCGCACCCTTGCTCTTTGCGTTCCCCCACGAACCCGCACCCTTGCTCTTTGCGTTCCCCCACGAAACCGCACCCTAGCTCTTTGCGTTCTCCCACGAACCCGCACCCTTGCTCTTTGCGTTCCCCCACGAACCCGCACCCTTGCTCTTTGCGTTCCCCCACGAACCCGCACGGTTCCTCTTTGCGTTCCCCCACGAACCCGCACGGTTCCTCTTTGCGTTCCCCCACGAACCCGCACGGTTCCTCTTTGCGTTCCCCCACGAACCCTCACCCTTGCTCTTTGCGTTCCCCCACGAACCCGCACCATTGCTCTCTGCGTTCCCCTACGAACCCGCACCCTTGCTCTTTGCGTTCCCCCACGAACCCGCACGGTTCCTCTTTGCGTTCCCCCACGAACCCGCACCCTTGCTCTTTGCGTTCCCCCACGAAACCGCACCCTAGCACTTTGCGTTCCCCCACGAACCCGCACGCTTGCTCCTTGCGTTCCCCCACGAACCCGCACCCTTGCTCTTTGCGTTCCCCCACGAACCCGCACCATTGCTCTCTGCGTTCCCCTACGAACCCGCACCCTTGCTCTTTGCGTTCCCCCACGAACCCGCACGGTTCCTCTTTGTGTTCCCCCACGATCCCGCACCATTGCTCTTTCCGTTCCCCCACGAACCCGCACGGTTCTTCTTTGCGTTCCCCCACAAACCCGCACGGTTCCTCTTTGCGTTCCCCCACGAACCCGCACCCTTGCTCTTTGCGTTCCCCCACGAACCCGCACCCTTTCTCTTTGCGTTCCCCCACGAACCCGCACCCTATCTCTTTGCGTTCCCCCACAAACCCGCACCCTTTCTCTTTGCGTTCCCCCATGAACCCGCACCCTTGCTCTTTGCGTTCCCCTACGAACCCGCACGGTTCCTCTTTGCGTTCCCCCACGAACCCGCACCCTTGCTCTTTGCGTTCCCACACAAACCCGCACCCTTGCTCCTTGCGTTCCCCCACGAACCCGCACCGTTGCTCTTTGCGTTCCCCCACGAACCCGCACCCTTGCTCTTTGCGTTCCCCCACGAACCCGCACCCTTCCTTTTTGCGTTCCCCCACGAACCCGCACGGTTCCTCTTTGCGTTCCCCCACGAACCCGCACGGTTCCTCTTTGCGTTCCCCCACGAACCCGCACCCTTGCTCTTTGCGTTCCCCCACGAACCCGCACCCTTGCTCTTTGCGTTCCCCCACGAACCCGCACCCTTGCTCTTTGCGTTCCCCCACGAACCCGCACCCTTGCTCATTGCGTTCCCCCACGAACCCGCACCCTTTCTCTTTGCGTTCCCCCACGAACCCGCACCCTTGCTCTTTGCGTTCCCCCACGAACCCGCACCCTTGCTCTTTGCGTTCCCCCACGAACCCGCACGGTTCCTATTTGCGTTCCCCCACGAACCCGCACGGTTCCTCTTTGCGTTCCCCCACGAACCCGCACCCTTACTCTTTGCGTTCCCCCACGAACCCGCACCGTTGCTCTTTGCGTTCCCCCACGAACCCGCACCCTTGCTCTTTGCGTTCCCCTACGAACCCGCACGGTTCCTCTTTGCGTTCCCCCACGAACCCGCACGGTTCCTCTTTGCGTTCCCCCACGAACCCGCACCCTTGCTCTTTGCGTTCCCCCACGAACCCGCACCCTTGCTCTTTGCGTTCCCCACGAACCCGCACCCTTGCTCTTTGCGTTCCCCCACGAACCCGCACGGTTCCTCTTTGCGTTCCCCCACGAACCCGCACGGTTCCTCTTTGCGTTCCCCCACGAAACCGCACCCTTGCTCTTTGCGATCCCCCACGAACCCGCACGGTTCCTCTTTGCGTTCCCCCACGAATCCGCACCCTTGCTCTTTGCGTTCCCCCACGAACCCGCACCCTTGCTCTTTGCGTTCCCCCACGATCCCGCGCCCTTGCTCTTTGCGTTCCCCCACGAACCCGCGCCCTTGCTCTTTGCGTTCCCCCACGAACCCGCACCCTTGCTCTTTGCGTTCCCCCACGAACCCGCACCCTTGCTCTTTGCGTTCCCCCACGAAACCGCACCCTTGCTCTTTGCGTTCCCCCACGAAACCGCACCCTTGCTCTTTGCGTTCCCCCTCGAACCCGCACGTTTCCTCTTTGCGTTCCCCCACAAAACCGCACCCTAGCTCTTAGCGTTCCCCCACGAACCCGCACCCTTGCTCTTTGAGTTCCCCCACGAACCTGCACCCTTGCTCTTTGCGTTCCCCCACGAATCCGCACCGTTCCTCTTTGCGTTCCCCCACGAACCCGCACGGTTCCTCATTGCGTTCCCCCACGAACCCGCACCCTTGCTCTTTGCGATCCCCCACGAACCCGCACCCTTTCTCTTTGCGTTCCCCCACGAACCCGCACGGTTCCTCTTTGCGTTCCCCCACGAACCCGCACCCTTGCTCTTTGCGTTCCATCACGAACCCGCACGGTTCCTCTTTGCGTTCCCCCACGAACCCGCACCATTGCTCTTTGCGTTCCCCCATGAACCTGCACCCTTGCTCTTTACGTTCCCCCACGAACCCGCACGTTTACTCTTTGCGTTCCCCCACAAAACCACACCCTAGCTCTTTGCGTTCCCCTACGAACCCGCACGGTTCCTCTTTGCGTTCCCCACGAACCCGCACCCTTGCTCTTTGCGTTCCCCCACGAACCCGCACGGTTCCTCTTTGCGTTCCCCCACGAACCCGCACCCTTGCTCTTTGCGTTCCCCCACGAACCCGCACCCTTGCTCTTTGCGTTTCCCCACGAACCCGCACCGTTGCTCTTTGCGTTCCCCCACGAACCCGCACCCTTGCTCTTCGCGTCCCCCCACGAAACTGCACGGTTCCTCTTTGCGTTCCCCCACGAACCCGCAGCCTTGCTCTTTGCGTTCCCCCACGAACCCGCACGGTTCCTCTTTGCGTTCCCCCACGAACCCGCACGGTTCCTCTTTGCGTTCCCCCACGAACCCGCACGGTTCCTCTTTGCGTTCCCCCACGAACCCGCACGGTTCCTCTTTGCGTTCCCGCACGAACCCGAACCCTTGCTCTTTGCGTTCCCCCACAAACCCGCACGGTTCCTCTTTGCGTTCCCCCACGAACCCGCACCCTTGCTCTTTGCGTTCCCCCACGAACCCGCACCATTGCTCTTTGCGTTCCCCCACGAAACCGCACCCTAGCTCTTTGCGTTCTCCCACGAACCCGCACCCTTGCTCTTTCCGTTCCCCCACGAACCCGCACCCTTTCTCTTTCCGTTCCCCCACGAACCCGCACCCTTGCTCTTTGCGTTCCCCCACGAACCCGCACGGTTCCTCTTTGCGTTCCCCCACGAACCCGCACCCTTGCTCTTTGCGTTCCCCCACGAACCCGCATGGTTCCTCTTTGCGTTCCCCCACGAACCCGCACCCTTGCTCTTTGCGTTCCCCCACGAACCCGCACCCTTGCTCTTTGCGTTCCCCCACGAACCCGCACGGTTCCTCTTTGCGTTCCCCCACGAACCCGCACGGTTCCTCTTTGCGTTCCCCCACGAACCCGCACCCTTGCTCTTTGCGTTCCCCCACGAAACCGCACCCTAGCACTTTGCGTTCCCCCACGAACCCGCACCCTTTCTCCTTGCGTTCCCCCACGAACCCGCATCCTTCCTCTTTGCGTTCCCCCACGAACCCGCACCCTTGCTCTTTGCGTTCCCCCACGAACCCGCACCCTTGCTCTTTGCGTTCCCCCATGAACCCGCACGGTTCCTCTTTGCGTTCCCCCACGAACCCGCACCCTTGCTCTTTGCGTCCCCCCACGAACCTGCACCCTTGCTCTTTGCGTTCCCCCACGAACCCGCACCCTTGCTCTTTGCGTTCCCCCACGAACCCGCACCCTTGCTCTTTGCATTCCCCCACGAACCCGCGCCCTTGCTCTTTGCGTTCCCCCACGAACCCGCACCCTTGCTCTTTGCGTTCCCCCACAAAACCGCACCCTTGCTCTTTGCGTTCCCCCACGAAACCGCACCCTTGCTCTTTGCGTTCCCCCACGAAACCGCACGTTTCCTCTTTGCGTTCCCCCTCGAACCCGCACGTTTCCTCTTTGCGTTCCCCCACAAAACCGCACCCTAGCTCTTAGCGTTCCCCCACGAACCCGCACCCTTGCTCTTTGCGTTCCCCCACGAACCAGCACCCTTGCTCTTTGCGTTCCCCCACGAACCCGCACCCTTGCTCTTTGCGTTCCCCCATGAACCCGCACCCTTGCTCTTTGCGTTCCCCCACGAACCCGCACGGTTCCTCTTTGCATTCCCCCACGAACCCGCACCCTTCCTCTTTGCGATCCCCCGCGAACCCGCACCCTTGCTCTTTGCGTTCCCCCACGAACCCGCACGGTTCCTCTTTGCGTTCCCCCACGAACCCGCACGGTTCCTCTTTGCGTTCCCCCACGAACCCGCACCCTTGCTCTTTGCGTTCCCCCACGAACCCGCACCCTTGCTCTTTGCGTTCCCCCACGAAACCGCACCCTAGCTCTTTGCGTTCCCCCACGAACCCGCACCGTTGCTCTTTGCGTTCCCCCACGAACCCGCACCCTTGCTCTTTGCGTTCCCGACAAACCCGCACGGTTCCTCTTTGCGTTCCCCCACGAACCCGCACGGTTCCTCTTTGCGTTCCCCCACGAACCCGCACGGTTCCTCTTTGCGTTCCCCCACGAACCCGCACGGTTCCTCTTTGCGTTCCCCCACGAACCCGCACGGTTCCTCTTTGCGTTCCCGCACGAACCCGAACCCTTGCTCTTTGCGTTCCCCCACAAACCCGCACGGTTCCTCTTTGCGTTCCCCAACGAACCCGCACCCTTGCTCTTTGCGTTCCCCCACGAACCCGCACCCTTGCTCTTTGCGTTCCCCCACGAAACCGCACCCTAGCTCTTTGCGTTCTCCCACGAACCCGCACCCTTGCTCTTTGCGTTCCCCCACGAACCCGCACCCTTGCTCTTTGCGTTCCCCCACGAACCCGCACGGTTCCTCTTTGCGTTCCCCCACGAACCCGCACGGTTCCTCTTTGCGTTCCCCCACGAACCCGCACGGTTCCTCTTTGCGTTCCCCCACGAACCCTCACCCTTGCTCTTTGCGGTCCCCCACGAACCCGCACCATTGCTCTCTGCGTTCCCCTACGAACCCGCACCCTTGCTCTTTGCGTTCCCCCACGAACCCGCACGGTTCCTCTTTGCGTTCCCCCACGAACCCGCACCCTTGCTCTTTGCGTTCCCCCACGAAACCGCACCCTAGCACTTTGCGTTCCCCCACGAACCCGCACGCTTGCTCCTTGCGTTCCCCCACGAACCCGCACCCTTGCTCTTTGCGTTCCCCCACGAACCCGCACCATTGCTCTCTGCGTTCCCCTACGAACCCGCACCCTTGCTCTTTGCGTTCCCCCACGAACCCGCACGGTTCCTCTTTGTGTTCCCCCACGATCCCGCACCATTGCTCTTTCCGTTCCCCCACGAACCCGCACGGTTCTTCTTTGCGTTCCCTCACAAACCCGCACGGTTCCTCTTTGCGTTCCCCCACGAACCCGCACCCTTGCTCTTTGCGTTCCCCCACGAACCCGCACCCTTTCTCTTTGCGTTCCCCCACGAACCCGCACCCTATCTCTTTGCGTTCCCCCACAAACCCGCACCCTTTCTCTTTGCGTTCCCCCATGAACCCGCACCCTTGCTCTTTGCGTTCCCCTACGAACCCGCACGGTTCCTCTTTGCGTTCCCCCACGAACCCGCACCTTGCTCTTTGCGTTCCCACACAAACCCGCACCCTTGCTCCTTGCGTTCCCCCACGAACCCGCACCGTTGCTCTTTGCGTTCCCCCACGAACCCGCACCCTTGCTCTTTGCGTTCCCCCACGAACCCGCACCCTTCCTTTTTGCGTTCCCCCACGAACCCGCACGGTTCCTCTTTGCGTTCCCCCACGAACCCGCACGGTTCCTCTTTGCGTTCCCCCACGAACCCGCACCCTTGCTCTTTGCGTTCCCCCACGAACCCGCACCCTTGCTCTTTGCGTTCCCCCACGAACCCGCACCCTTGCTCTTTGCGTTCCCCCACGAACCCGCACCCTTGCTCATTGCGTTCCCCCACGAACCCGCACCCTTTCTCTTTGCGTTCCCCCACGAACCCGCACCCTTGCTCTTTGCGTTCCCCCACGAACCCGCACCCTTGCTCTTTGCGTTCCCCCACGAACCCGCACGGTTCCTATTTGCGTTCCCCCACGAACCCGCACGGTTCCTCTTTGCGTTCCCCCACGAACCCGCACCCTTACTCTTTGCGTTCCCCCACGAACCCGCACCGTTGCTCTTTGCGTTCCCCCACGAACCCGCACCCTTGCTCTTTGCGTTCCCCTACGAACCCGCACGGTTCCTCTTTGCGTTCCCCCACGAACCCGCACGGTTCCTCTTTGCGTTCCCCCACGAACCCGCACCCTTGCTCTTTGTGTTCCCCCACGAACCCGCACCCTTGCTCTTTGCGTTCCCCACGAACCCGCACCCTTGCTCTTTGCGTTCCCCCACGAACCCGCACGGTTCCTCTTTGCGTTCCCCCACGAACCCGCACGGTTCCTCTTTGCGTTCCCCCACGAAACCGCACCCTTGCTCTTTGCGATCCCCCACGAACCCGCACGGTTCCTCTTTGCGTTCCCCCACGAATCCGCACCCTTGCTCTTTGCGTTCCCCCACGAACCCGCACCCTTGCTCTTTGCGTTCCCCCACGATCCCGCGCCCTTGCTCTTTGCGTTCCCCCACGAACCCGCGCCCTTGCTCTTTGCGTTCCCCCACGAACCCGCACCCTTGCTCTTTGCGTTCCCCCACGAACCCGCACCCTTGCTCTTTGCGTTCCCCCACAAAACCGCACCCTTGCTCTTTGCGTTCCCCCACGAACCCGCACCCTTGCTCTTTGCGTTCCCCCACGAAACC
Organism: Oreortyx pictus; assembly: GCA_036925125.1. Classification (NCBI taxonomy): domain Eukaryota; kingdom Metazoa; phylum Chordata; class Aves; order Galliformes; family Odontophoridae; genus Oreortyx; species Oreortyx pictus. Next base: position 124,036 of record JAUPFR010000071.1, read on the forward strand.
GCACCCTTGCTCTTTGCGTTCCCCCTCGAACCCGCACGTTTCCTCTTTGCGTTCCCCCACAAAACCGCACCCTAGCTCTTAGCGTTCCCCCACGAACCCGCACCCTTGCTCTTTGAGTTCCCCCACGAACCTGCACCCTTGCTCTTTGCGTTCCCCCACGAATCCGCACCGTTCCTCTTTGCGTTCCCCCACGAACCCGCACGGTTCCTCATTGCGTTCCCCCACGAACCCGCACCCTTGCTCTTTGCGATCCCCCACGAACCCGCACCCTTTCTCTTTGCGTTCCCCCACGAACCCGCACGGTTCCTCTTTGCGTTCCCCCACGAACCCGCACCCTTGCTCTTTGCGTTCCATCACGAACCCGCACGGTTCCTCTTTGCGTTCCCCCACGAACCCGCACCATTGCTCTTTGCGTTCCCCCATGAACCTGCACCCTTGCTCTTTACGTTCCCCCACGAACCCGCACGTTTACTCTTTGCGTTCCCCCACAAAACCACACCCTAGCTCTTTGCGTTCCCCCACGAACCCGCACGGTTCCTCTTTGCGTTCCCCACGAACCCGCACCCTTGCTCTTTGCGTTCCCCCACGAACCCGCACGGTTCCTCTTTGCGTTCCCCCACGAACCCGCACCCTTGCTCTTTGCGTTCCCCCACGAACCCGCACCCTTGCTCTTTGCGTTTCCCCACGAACCCGCACCGTTGCTCTTTGCGTTCCCCCACGAACCCGCACCCTTGCTCTTCGCGTCCCCCCACGAAACTGCACGGTTCCTCTTTGCGTTCCCCCACGAACCCGCAGCCTTGCTCTTTGCGTTCCCCCACGAACCCGCACGGTTCCTCTTTGCGTTCCCCCACGAACCCGCACGGTTCCTCTTTGCGTTCCCCCACGAACCCGCACGGTTCCTCTTTGCGTTCCCCCACGAACCCGCACGGTTCCTCTTTGCGTTCCCGCACGAACCCGAACCCTTGCTCTTTGCGTTCCCCCACAAACCCGCACGGTTCCTCTTTGCGTTCCCCCACGAACCCGCACCCTTGCTCTTTGCGTTCCCCCACGAACCCGCACCATTGCTCTTTGCGTTCCCCCACGAAACCGCACCCTAGCTCTTTGCGTTCTCCCACGAACCCGCACCCTTGCTCTTTCCGTTCCCCCACGAACCCGCACCCTTGCTCTTTGCGTTCCCCCACGAACCCGCACGGTTCCTCTTTGCGTTCCCCCACGAACCCGCACCCTTGCTCTTTGCGTTCCCCCACGAACCCGCATGGTTCCTCTTTGCGTTCCCCCACGAACCCGCACCCTTGCTCTTTGCGTTCCCCCACGAACCCGCACCCTTGCTCTTTGCGTTCCCCCACGAACCCGCACGGTTCCTCTTTGCGTTCCCCCACGAACCCGCACGGTTCCTCTTTGCGTTCCCCCACGAACCCGCACCCTTGCTCTTTGCGTTCCCCCACGAAACCGCACCCTAGCACTTTGCGTTCCCCCACGAACCCGCACCCTTTCTCCTTGCGTTCCCCCACGAACCCGCATCCTTCCTCTTTGCGTTCCCCCACGAACCCGCACCCTTGCTCTTTGCGTTCCCCCACGAACCCGCACCCTTGCTCTTTGCGTTCCCCCATGAACCCGCACGGTTCCTCTTTGCGTTCCCCCACGAACCCGCACCCTTGCTCTTTGCGTCCCCCCACGAACCTGCACCCTTGCTCTTTGCGTTCCCCCACGAACCCGCACCCTTGCTCTTTGCGTTCCCCCACGAACCCGCACCCTTGCTCTTTGCATTCCCCCACGAACCCGCACCCTTGCTCTTTGCGTTCCCCCACGAACCCGCACGGTTCCTCATTGCTTTCCCCCAAGAACCCGCACCCTTGCTCTTTGCGTTCCCCCACGAACCCACACCCTTGCTCTTTGCGTTCCCCCACGAACCCGCACCCTTGCTCTTTGCGTTCCCCCACGAACCCGCACCCTTGCTCTTTGCGTTCCCCCACGAACCCGCACCCTTGCTCTTTGCGTTCCCTCACGAAACCGCACGGTTCCTCTTTGCGTTCCCCCACGAACCCACACCCTTGCTCTTTGCGTTCCCCCACGAACCCGCACGGTTCCTCTTTGTGTTCCCCCACGATCCCGCACCATTGCTCTTTGCGTTCCCCCACGAACCCGCACGGTTCTTCTTTGCGTTCCCCCACAAACCCGCACGGTTCCTCTTTGCGTTCCCCCACGAACCCGCACCCTTGCTCTTTGCGTTCCCCCACGAACCCGCACCCTTTCTCTTTGCGTTCCCCCACGAACCCGCACCCTATCTCTTTGCGTTCCCCCACAAACCCGCACCCTTTCTCTTTGCGTTCCCCCATGAACCCGCACCCTTGCTCTTTGCGTTCCCCTACGAACCCGCACCCTTGCTCTTTGCGTTCCCCCGCGAACCCGCACCCTTGCTCTTTGCGTTCCCACACGAACCCGCACCCTTGCTCCTTGCGTTCCCCCACGAACCCGCACCGTTGCTCTTTGCGTTCCCCCACGAACCCGCACCCTTGCTCTTTGCGTTCCCCCACGAACCCGCACCCTTGCTCTTTGCGTTCCCCCACGAACCCGCACCCTCGCTCTTTGCGTTCCCCCACGAACCCGCATGGTCCTCTTTGCGTTCCCCAACGAACCCACACCCTTGCTCTTTGCGTTCCCCCACGAACCCGCACCCTTGCTCTTTGCGTTCCCCCACGAACCCGCACCCTTGCTCTTTGAGTTCCCCCATGAACCCGCACGGTTCCTCTTTGCGTTCCATCACGAACCCGCACGGTTCCTCTTTGCGTTCCCCCACGAACCCGCACCCTTGCTCTTTGCGTTCCCCCACGAACCCGCACGGTTCCTCTTTGCGTTCCCCCACGAACCCGCACGGTTCCTCTTTGCGTTCCCCCACGAACCCGCACCCTTGCTCTTTGCGTTCCCCCACGAACCCGCACCCTTGCTCTTTGCGTTCCCCCACGAAACCGCACCCTAGCTCTTTGCGTTCCCCCACGAACCCGCACCGTTGCTCTTTGCGTTCCCCCACGAACCCGCACCCTTGCTCTTCGCGTCCCCCCACGAACCTGCACGGTTCCTCTTTGCGTTCCCCCACGAACCCGCAGCCTTGCTCTTTGCGTTCCCCCACGAACCCGCACGGTTCCTCTTTGCGTTCCCCCACGAACCCGCACGGTTCCTATTTGCGTTCCCCCACGAACCCGCACGGTTCCTCTTTGCGTTCCCCCACGAACCCGCACCCTTACTCTTTGCGTTCCCCCACGAACCCGCACCGTTGCTCTTTGCGTTCCCCCACGAACCCGCACCCTTGCTCTTTGCGTTCCCCTACGAACCCGCACGGTTCCTCTTTGCGTTCCCCCACGAACCCGCACGGTTCCTCTTTGCGTTCCCCCACGAACCCGCACCCTTGCTCTTTGCGTTCCCCCACGAACCCGCACCCTTGCTCTTTGCGTTCCCCACGAACCCGCACCCTTGCTCTTTGCGTTCCCCCACGAACCCGCACGGTTCCTCTTTGCGTTCCCCCACGAACCCGCACGGTTCCTCTTTGCGTTCCCCCACGAAACCGCACCCTTGCTCTTTGCGATCCCCCACGAACCCGCACGGTTCCTCTTTGCGTTCCCCCACGAATCCGCACCCTTGCTCTTTGCGTTCCCCCACGAACCCGCACCCTTGCTCTTTGCGTTCCCCCACGATCCCGCGCCCTTGCTCTTTGCGTTCCCCCACGAACCCGCACCCTTGCTCTTTGCGTTCCCCCACAAAACCGCACCCTTGCTCTTTGCGTTCCCCCACGAAACCGCACCCTTGCTCTTTGCGTTCCCCCACGAAACCGCACCCTTGCTCTTTGCGTTCCCCCTCGAACCCGCACGTTTCCTCTTTGCGTTCCCCCACAAAACCGCACCCTAGCTCTTAGCGTTCCCCCACGAACCCGCACCCTTGCTCTTTGCGTTCCCCCACGAACCTGCACCCTTGCTCTTTGCGTTCCCCCACGAATCCGCACCGTTCCTCTTTGCGTTCCCCCACGAACCCGCACGGTTCCTCATTGCGTTCCCCCACGAACCCGCACCCTTGCTCTTTGCGATCCCCCACGAACCCGCACCCTTTCTCTTTGCGTTCCCCCACGAACCCGCACGGTTCCTCTTTGCGTTCCCCCACGAACCCGCACCCTTGCTCTTTGCGTTCCATCACGAACCCGCACGGTTCCTCTTTGCGTTCCCCCACGAACCCGCACCCTTGCTCTTTGCGTTCCCCCATGAACCTGCACCCTTGCTCTTTACGTTCCCCCACGAACCCGCACGTTTACTCTTTGCGTTCCCCCACAAAACCACACCCTAGCTCTTTGCGTTCCCCCACGAACCCGCACGGTTCCTCTTTGCGTTCCCCACGAACCCGCACCCTTGCTCTTTGCGTTCCCCCACGAACCCGCACGGTTCCTCTTTGCGTTCCCCCACGAACCCGCACCCTTGCTCTTTGCGTTCCCCCACGAACACGCACCCTTGCTCTTTGCGTTTCCCCACGAACCCGCACCGTTGCTCTTTGCGTTCCCCCACGAACCCGCACCCTTGCTCTTCGCGTCCCCCCACGAAACTGCACGGTTCCTCTTTGCGTTCCCCCACGAACCCGCAGCCTTGCTCTTTGCGTTCCCCCACGAACCCGCACGGTTCCTCTTTGCGTTCCCCCACGAACCCGCACGGTTCCTCTTTGCGTTCCCCCACGAACCCGCACGGTTCCTCTTTGCGTTCCCCCACGAACCCGCACGGTTCCTCTTTGCGTTCCCGCACGAACCCGAACCCTTGCTCTTTGCGTTCCCCCACAAACCCGCACGGTTCCTCTTTGCGTTCCCCCACGAACCCGCACCCTTGCTCTTTGCGTTCCCCCACGAACCCGCACCCTTGCTCTTTGCGTTCCCCCACGAAACCGCACCCTAGCTCTTTGCGTTCTCCCACGAACCCGCACCCTTGCTCTTTCCGTTCCCCCACGAACCCGCACCCTTGCTCTTTGCGTTCCCCCACGAACCCGCACGGTTCCTCTTTGCGTTCCCCCACGAACCCGCACCCTTGCTCTTTGCGTTCCCCCACGAACCCGCATGGTTCCTCTTTGCGTTCCCCCACGAACCCGCACCCTTGCTCTTTGCGTTCCCCCACGAACCCGCACCCTTGCTCTTTGCGTTCCCCCACGAACCCGCACGGTTCCTCTTTGCGTTCCCCCACGAACCCGCACGGTTCCTCTTTGCGTTCCCCCACGAACCCGCACCCTTGCTCTTTGCGTTCCCCCACGAAACCGCACCCTTTCTCCTTGCGTTCCCCCACGAACCCGCATCCTTCCTCTTTGCGTTCCCCCACGAACCCGCACCCTTGCTCTTTGCGTTCCCCCACGAACCCGCACCCTTGCTCTTTGCGTTCCCCCATGAACCCGCACCCTTGCTCTTTGCGTTCCCCCACGAACCCGCACCCTTGCTCTTTGCGTCCCCCCACGAACCTGCACCCTTGCTCTTTGCGTTCCCCCACGAACCCGCACCCTTGCTCTTTGCGTTCCCCCACGAACCCGCACCCTTGCTCTTTGCATTCCCCCACGAACCCGCACCCTTGCTCTTTGCGTTCCCCCACGAACCCGCACGGTTCCTCATTGCTTTCCCCCAAGAACCCGCACCCTTGCTCTTTGCGTTCCCCCACGAACCCACACCCTTGCTCTTTGCGTTCCCCCACGAACCCGCACCCTTGCTCTTTGCGTTCCCCCACGAACCCGCACCCTTGCTCTTTGCGTTCCCCCACGAACCCGCACCCTTGCTCTTTGCGTTCCCTCACGAAACCGCACGGTTCCTCTTTGCGTTCCCCCACGAACCCACACCCTTGCTCTTTGCGTTCCCCCACGAACCCGCACGGTTCCTCTTTGTGTTCCCCCACGAACCCGCACGGTTCTTCTTTGCGTTCCCCCACAAACCCGCACGGTTCCTCTTTGCGTTCCCCCACGAACCCGCACCCTTGCTCTTTGCGTTCCCCCACGAACCCGCACCCTTTCTCTTTGCGTTCCCCCACGAACCCGCACCCTATCTCTTTGCGTTCCCCCACAAACCCGCACCCTTTCTCTTTGCGTTCCCCCATGAACCCGCACCCTTGCTCTTTGCGTTCCCCTACGAACCCGCACCCTTGCTCTTTGCGTTCCCCCGCGAACCCGCACCCTTGCTCTTTGCGTTCCCATACGAACCCGCACCCTTGCTCCTTGCGTTCCCCCACGAACCCGCACCCTTGCTCTTTGCGTTCCCCCACGAACCCGCACCCTTGCTCTTTGCGTTCCCCCACGAACCCGCACCCTTGCTCTTTGCGTTCCCCCACGAACCCGCACCCTCGCTCTTTGCGTTCCCCCACGAACCCGCATGGTCCTCTTTGCGTTCCCCAACGAACCCACACCCTTGCTCTTTGCGTTCCCCCACGAACCTGCACCCTTGTTGTCTGCATTCCCCCACGAACCCGCACCCTTGCTCTTTGCGTTTCCCCACGAACCCGCACGGTTCCTCTTTGCGTTCCCTCACGAACCCGCACGGTTCCTCTTTGCGTTCCCCCACGAACCCGCACCCTTGCTCTTTGCGTTCCCCCACGAACCCGCACCCTTGCTCTTTGCGTTCCCCCACGAAACCGCACCCTAGCTCTTTGCGTTCCCCCACGAACCCGCACCGTTGCTCTTTGCGTTCCCCCACGAACCCGCACCCTTGCTCTTCGCGTCCCCCCACGAACCTGCACGGTTCCTCTTTGCGTTCCCCCACGAACCCGCAGCCTTGCTCTTTGCGTTCCCCCACGAACCCGCACGGTTCCTCTTTGCGTTCCCCCACGAACCCGCACGGTTCCTCTTTGCGTTCCCCCAAGAACCCGCACGGTTCCTCTTTGCGTTCCCCCACGAACCCGCACGGTTCCTCTTTGCGTTCCCGCATGAACCCGAACCCTTGCTCTTTGCGTTCCCCCACAAACCCGCACGGTTCCTCTTTGCGTTCCCCCACGAACCCGCACCCTTGCTCTTTGCGTTCCCCCACGAAGCCGCACCCTTGCTCTTTGCGTTTCCCCACGAAACCGCACCCTAGCTCTTTGCGTTCTCCCACGAACCCGCACCCTTGCTCTTTGCGTTCCCCCACGACCCCGCACCCTTGCTCTTTGCGTTCCCCCACGAACCCGCACGGTTCCTCTTTGCGTTCCCCAAGAACCCGCACGGTTCCTCTTTGCGTTCCCCCACGAACCCGCACGGTTCCTCTTTGCGTTCCCCCACGAACCCGCACCCTTGCTCTTTGCGTTCGCCCACGAACCTGCACCCTTGCTCTTTGCGTTCCCCCACGAACCCGCACGGTTCCTCTTTGCGTTCCCCCACGAAACCGCACCCTAGCACTTTGCGTTCCCCCACGAACCCGCACCCTTGCTCCTTGCGTTCCCCCACGAACCCGCACCCTTGCTCCTTGCGTTCCCCCACGAACCCGCACCCTTGCTCTTTGCGTTCCCCCACGAACCCGCACCCTTGCTCTTTGCGTTCCCCCATGAACCCGCACGGTTCCTCTTTGCGTTCCCCCACGAACCCGCACCCTTGCTCTTTGCGTCCCCCCACGAACCTGCACCCTTGCTCTTTGCGTTCCCCCACGAACCCGCACCCTTGCTCTTTGCGTTCCCCCACGAACCCGCACGGTTCCTCATTGCTTTCCCCCAAGAACCCGCACCCTTGCTCTTTGCGTTCCCCCACGAACCCACACCCTTGCTCTTTGCGTTCCCCCACGAACCCGCACCCTTGCTCTTTGCGTTCCCCCACGAACCCACACCCTTGCTCTTTGCGTTCCCCCACGAACCCGCACCCTTGCTCTTTGCGTTCCCCCACGAACCCGCACCCTTGCTCTTTGCGTTCCCTCACGAACCCGCACCCTTGCTCTTTGCGTTCCCCCACGAACCCGCACCCTTGCTCTTTGCGTTCCCCCACGAACCCGCACCCTTGCTCTTTGCGTTCCCCCACGAACCCGCACCCTTGCTCTTTGCGTTCCCCCACGAACCCGCACCCTTGCTCTTTGCGTTCCCTCACGAAACCGCACGGTTCCTCTTTGCGTTCCCCCACGAACCCACACCCTTGCTCTTTGCGTTCCCCCACGAACCCGCACGGTTCCTCTTTGTGTTCCCCCACGATCCCGCACCATTGCTCTTTGCGTTCCCCCACGAACCCGCACGGTTCTTCTTTGCGTTCCCCCACAAACCCGCACGGTTCCTCTTTGCGTTCCCCCACGAACCCGCACCCTTGCTCTTTGCGTTCCCCCACGAACCCGCACCCTTTCTCTTTGCGTTCCCCCACGAACCCGCACCCTATCTCTTTGCGTTCCCCCACGAACCCGCACCCTATCTCTTTGCGTTCCCCCACAAACCCGCACCCTTTCTCTTTGCGTTCCCCTACGAACCCGCACCCTTGCTCTTTGCGTTCCCCCACGAACCCGCACGGTTCCTCTTTGCGTTCCCCCACGAACCCGCACCCTTGCTCTTTGCGTTCCCCCACGAACCCGCACCGTGGCTCTTTGCGTTCCCCCACGAACCCGCACCCTTGCTCTTTGCGTTCCCCCACGAACCCGCACCCTTGCTCTTTGCGTTCCCCCACGAACCCGCACCCTCGCTCTTTGCGTTCCCCCACGAACCCGCATGGTTCCTCTTTGCGTTCCCCAACGAACCCGCACCCTTGCTCTTTGCGTTCCCCCACGAACCCACACCCTTGCTCTTTGCGTTCCCCCACGAACCTGCACCCTTGTTGTCTGCATTCCCCCACGAACCCGCACCCTTGCTCTTTGCGTTCCCCCACGAACCCGCACGGTTCCTCTTTGCGTTCCCTCACGAACCCGCACGGATCCTCTTTGCGTTCCCCCACGAACCCGCACCCTTGCTCTTTTCGTTCCCCCACGAATCCGCACCCTTGCTCTTTGCGTTCCCCCACGAACCCGCACGGTTCCTCTTTGCGTTCCCCCACGAATCCGCACCCTTGCTCTTTGCGTTCCCCCACGAACCCGCACGTTTCCTCTTTGCGTTCCCCCACGAACCCGCACCCTTGCTCTTTGCGTTCCCCCATGAACCCGCACCCTTGCGCTTTGCGTTCCTCCACGAACCCGCACCCTTGCTCTTTGCGTTCCCCCACGAACCCGCACCCTTGCTCTTTGCGTTCCCCCACGAACCTGCACCCTTGCTCTTTGTGTTCCCCAACGAACCCGCACGGTTACTCTTTGCGTTCCCCCACGAACCCGCAACCTTGCTCTTTGCGTTCCCCCACGAACCCGCACCCTTGCTCTTTGCGTTCCTCCACGAACCCGCACCCTTGCTCTTTGCGTTCCCCCACGAACCCGCACCCTTGCTCTTTGCGTTCCCCCACGAACCCACACCCTTGCTCTTTGCGTTCCCCCACGAACCCGCACCCTTGTTGTCTGCATTCCACCACGAACCCGCACCCTTGCTCTTTGCGTTCCCCCACGAACCCGCACCCTTGCTCTTTGCGTTCCCCCACGAATCCGCACCCTTGCTCTTTGCGTTCCCCCACGAACCCGCACGGTTCCTCTTTGCGTTCCCCCACGAACCCGCACGGTTCCTCTTTGCGTTCCCCCACGAACCCGCACCCTTGCTCTTTGCGTTCCCCCACGAACCCGCACGGTTCCTCTTTGCGTTCCCCCACGAACCCGCACCCTTGCTCTTTGCGTTCCCCCACGAACCCGCACGTTTCCTCTTTGCGTTCCCCCACGAACCCGCACCCTTGCTCTTTGCGTTCCCCCATGAACCCGCACCCTTGCTCTTTGCGTTCCTCCACGAACCCGCACCCTTGCTCTTTGCGTTCCCCCACGAACCCGCACCCTTGCTCTTTGCGTTCCCCCACGAACCCGCACGGTTCCTCTTTGCGTTCCCCCACGAACCCGCACCCTTGCTCTTTGCGTTCCCCCACGAACCCGCACGGTTCCTCTTTGCGTTCCCTCACGAACCCGCACGGTTCCTCTTTGCGTTCCCCCACGAACCCGCACCCTTGCTCTTTGCGTTCCCCCACGAATCCGCACCCTTGCTCTTTGCGTTCCCCCACGAACCCGCACGGTTCCTCTTTGCGTTCCCCCACGAACCCGCACCCTTGCTCTTTGCGTTCCCCCACGAACCCGCACCCTTGCTCTTTGCGTTCCCCCACGAACCCGCACCCTTGCTCTTTGAGTTCCCCCACGAACCCGCACCCTTGCTCTTTGCGTTCCCCCACGAACCCGCACCCTTGTTGTCTGCATTCCCCCACGAACCCGCACCCTTGCTCTTTGCGTTCCCCCACGAAGCCGCGCGGTTCCTCTTTGCGTTCCCCCACGAATCCGCACGGTTCCTCTTTGCGTTCCCCCATGAATCCGCACCCTTGCTCTTTGCGTTCCCCCACAAAACCGCACCCTTGGTCTTTGCGTTCCCCCACGAACCCGCACCGTTGCTCTTTGCGTTCCCCCACGAACCCGCACCCTTGCTCTTTGCGTTCTCTCACGAACCCGCACCCTTGCTCTTTGCGTTCCTCCACGAACCCGCACCCTTGCTCTTTGCGTTCCTCCACGAACCCGCAACCTTGCTCTTTGCGTTCCCCCACGAACCCGCACCCTTGCTCTTTGCGTTCCCCCACGAACCCGCACGGTTCCTCTTTGCGTTCCCCTACGAACATGCACCCTTGCTCTTTGCGTTCCCACATGAACACGCACCCTTGCTCTTTGCGTTCCCCCACGAACCCGCACGTTTCCTCTTTGCGTTCCCCCACAAAACCGCACCTTAGCTCTTTGCGTTCCCCCACGAACCCGCTCCGTTGCTCTTTGCGTTCCCCCACGAATCCGCACCCTTGCTCTTTGCGTTCACCCACGAACCCGCACCCTAGCTCTTTGCGTTCCCCCACGAACCCGCACCCTTGCTCTTTGCGTTCCCCCACGAACCCGCATTCTTGCTCTTTGCGTTCCCCTACGAACCCGCACCCTTGCTCCTTGCGTTCCCCCACGAACCCGCACCGTTGCTCTTTGCGTTCCCCCACGAACCCGCACCCTTGCTCTTTGCGTTCCCCCACGAACCCGCACCCTTGCTCTTTGCGTTCCCCCACGAACCCGCACCCTCGCTCTTTGCGTTCCCCCACGAACCCGCATGGTTCCTCTTTGCGTTCCCCAACGAACCCGCACCCTTGCTCTTTGCGTTCCCCCACGAACCCACACCCTTGCTCTTTGCGTTCCCCCACGAACCTGCACCCTTGTTGTCTGCATTCCCCCACGAACCCGCACCCTTGCTCTTTGCGTTCCCCCACGAACCCGCACGGTTCCTCTTTGCGTTCCCTCACGAACCCGCACGGATCCTCTTTGCGTTCCCCCACGAACCCGCACCCTTGCTCTTTGCGTTCCCCCACGAATCCGCACCCTTGCTCTTTGCGTTCCCCCACGAACCCGCACGGTTCCTCTTTGCGTTCCCCCACGAATCCGCACCCTTGCTCTTTGCGTTCCCCCACGAACCCGCACGTTTCCTCTTTGCGTTCCCCCACGAACCCGCACCCTTGCTCTTTGCGTTCCCCCATGAACCCGCACCCTTGCTCTTTGCGTTCCTCCACGAACCCGCACCCTTGCTCTTTGCGTTCCCCCACGAACCCGCACCCTTGCTCTTTGCGTTCCCCCACGAACCTGCACCCTTGCTCTTTGTGTTCCCCAACGAACCCGCACGGTTCCTCTTTGCGTTCCCCCACGAACCCGCAACCTTGCTCTTTGCGTTCCCACATGAACCCGCACCCTTGCTCTTTGCGTTCCTCCACGAACCCGCACCCTTGCTCTTTGCGTTCCCCCACGAACCCGCACCCTTGCTCTTTGCGTTCCCCCACGAACCCACACCCTTGCTCTTTGCGTTCCCCCACGAACCCGCACCCTTGTTGTCTGCATTCCACCACGAACCCGCACCCTTGCTCTTTGCGTTCCCCCACGAACCCGCACGGTTCCTCTTTGCGTTCCCTCACGAACCCGCACGGTTCCTCTTTGCGTTCCCCCACGAACCCGCACCCTTGCTCTTTGCGTTCCCCCACGAATCCGCACCCTTGCTCTTTGCGTTCCCCCACGAACCCGCACGGTTCCTCTTTGCGTTCCCCCACGAACCCGCACGGTTCCTCTTTGCGTTCCCCCACGAACCCGCACGGTTCCTCTTTGCGTTCCCCCACGAACCCGCACCGTTCCTCTTTGCGTTCCCCCACGAACCCGCACGGTTCCTCTTTGCGTTCCCCCACGAACCCGCACGGTTCCTCTTTGCGTTCCCGCACGAACCCGAACCCTTGCTCTTTGCGTTCCCCCACAAACCCGCACGGTTCCTCTTTGCGTTCCCCCACGAACCCGCACCCTTGCTCTTTGCGTTCCCCCACGAACACGCACCCTTGCTCTTTGCGTTCCCCCACGAACCCGCACCCTTGCTCTTTACGTTCCCCCACGAACCCGCACCCTTGCTCTTTGCGTTCCCCCACGAACCCGCACCCTTGCTCTTTGCGTTCCCCTACGAACCCGCACGGTTCCTCTTTGCGTTCCCCCACGAACCCGCACGGTTCCTCTTTGCGTTCCCCCACGAACCCGCACCCTTGCTCTTTGCGTTCCCCCACGAACCAGCACCCTTGTTCTTTGCGTTCCCCCACGAACCCGCACGGTTCCTCTTTGCGTTCCCCCACGAACCCGCACGGTTCCTCTTTGCGTTCCCCCACGAACCCGCACCCTTGCTCTTTGCGATCCCCCACGAACCCGCACCCTTGCTCTTTGCGTTCCCCCACGAATCCGCACCCTTGCTCTTTGCGTTCCCCCACGAACCCGCACGGCTCCTCTTTGCGTTCCCCCACGAACCCGCACCCTTGCTCTTTGCGTTCCCCCACGAACCCGCACGATTCCTCTTTGCGTTCCCCCACGAACCCGCACCCTTACTCTTTGCGTTCCCCCACGAACCCGCACCCTTGCTCTTTGCGTTCCCCCACGAACCCGCACGTTTCCTCTTTGCGTTCCCCCACAAAACCGCACCCTAGTTCTTTGCGTTCCCCCACGAAACCGCACCCTAGCTCTTTGCGTTCCCCCACGAACCCGCACCCTTGCTCTTTGCGTTCCCCCACGAACCCGCACCCTAGCTCTTTGCGTTCACCCACGAACCCGCACCCTAGCTCTTTGCGTTCCCCCACGAACCCGCACCCTTGCTCTTTGCGTTCCCCCACGAACCCGCATTCTTGCTCTTTGCGTTCCCCTACGAACCCGCATGGTTCCTCTTTGCGTTCCCCCACGAACCCGCACGGTTTCTCTTTGCGTTCCCCCACGAACCCGCACCCTTGCTCTTTGCGTTCCCCCACAAACCCGCACCCTTTATCTTTGCGTTCCCCCACGAACCCGCACCCTTGCTCTTTGCGTTCCCCCACGAACCCGCACCCTTTCTCTTTGCGTTCCCCCACGAACCCGCACCCTTGCTCTTTGCGTTCCCCCACGAACCCGCAACCTTGCTCTTTGCGTTCCCACAAGAACCCGCACCATTGCTCTTTGCGTTCCCCCACGAACCCGCACCCTTGCTCTTTGCGTTCCCCCACGAACCCGCACCCTTGCTCTTTGCGTTCCCCCACGAATCCGCACCCTTGCTCTTTGCGTTCCCCCACGAACCCGCACCCTTGCTCTTTGCGTTCCCCCACGAACCCGCACCCTAGCTCTTTGCGTTCCCCCACGAACCCGCACGTTTCCTCTTTGCGTTCCCCCACGAACCCGCACCCTTGCTCTTTGCGTTCCTCCACGAACCCGCACCCTTGCTCTTTGCGTTCCTCCACGAACCCGCACCCTTGCTCTTTGCGTTCCTCCAAGAACCTGCACCCTTGCTCTTTGTGTTCCCCCATGAACTCGCACGGTTCCTCTTTGCGTTCCCCCACGAACCCGCACCCTTGCTCTTTGCGTTCCCCCATGAACCCACACCCTTGCTCTTTGCGTTCCCCCACGAACCCGCACGTTTCCTCATTGCGTTCCCCCACAAAACCGCACCCTAGCTCTTTGAGTTCCCCCACGAACCCGCTCCGTATCTCTTTGCGTTCCCCCACAAAACCGCACCCTAGTTCTTTGTGTTCCCCCACGAACCCGCACCCATGCTCTTTGCGTTCCCCCACGAACCCGCACGTTTCCTCTTTGCGTTCCCCCACGAACCCGCACCCTTGCTCTTTGCGTTCCTCCACGAACCCGCACACTTGCTCTTTGCGTTCCCCCACGATCCCGCACACTTGCTCTTTGCGTTCCCCCACGAACCCGCACGGTTTCTCTTTGCGTTCCCCCACGAACCCGCACCCTTGTTGTCTGCATTCCCCCACGATCCCGCACCCTTGCTCTTTGCGTTCCCCCACGAACCCGCACGGTTCCTCTTTGCGTTCCCCCACGAACCCGCACGGTTCCTCTTTGCGTTCCCCCACGAACCCGCACGGTTCCTCTTTGCGTTCCCCCATGAACCCGCACCCTTGCTCTTTGCGATCCCCCACGAACCCGCACCCTTGCTCTTTGCGTTCCCCCACGAACGCGCACGTTTCCTCATTGCGTTCCCCCACGAACCCGCACCCTTGCTCTTTGCGTTCCCCCACGAACCCGCACCCTTGCTCTTTGCGTTCCCCCACGAACCCGCTCCCTTGCTCTTTGCGTTCCCCCACGAACCCGCACCCTTACTCTTTGCGTTCCCCCACGAACCCGCACCCTTGCTCTTTGCGTTCCCCCACGAACCCGCACCCTTTCTCTTTGCGTTCCCCCACGAAACCGCACCCTTGCTCTTTGCGTTCCCCCACGAACCCGCACCGTTGCTCTTTGCGTTCCCCCACGAACCCGCACCCTTGCTCTTTGCGTTCCCCCATGAACCCGCACCCTTGCTCTTTGCGTTCCCCCACGAACCCGCACCCTTGCTCTTTGCGTTCCCCCACGAACTCACACCCTTGCTCTTTGCGTTCCCCCACGAACCCGCACCCTTGCTCTTTGCGTTCCCCCACGAACCCGCACGTTTCCTCTTTGCGTTCCCCCACAAAACCGCACCGTAGTTCTTTGAGTTCCCCCACGAACCCGCACCCTTTCTCTTTGCGTTCCCCCACGAACCCGCACCCTTGCTCTTTGCGTTCCCCCACGAACCCGCACCCTTGCTCTTTGCGTTCCCCCACGAACCCGCACCCTTGCTCTTTGCGTTCCCCCACGAACCCGCACCCTTGCTCTTTGCGTTCCCTCACGAACCCGCACCCTTGCTCTTTGCGTTCCCCCACGAACCCGCACCCATGCTCTTTGCGTTCCCCCACGAACCTGCACCCTTGCTCTTTGTGTTCCCCCACGAACCCGCACGGTTCCTCTTTGCGTTCCCCCACGAACCCGCACCCTTGCTCTTTGCGTTCCCCCATGAACCCGCACCCTTGCTCTTTGCGTTCCCCCACGAACCCGCACCCTTGCTCTTTGCGTTCCCTCACGAACCCGCACACTTGCTCTTTGCGTTCCCCCATGAACCCGCACCCTTGTTCTTTGCGTTCCCCCACGAATCCGCACCCTTGGTCTTTGCGTTCCCCCACGAACCCGCACGGTTCCTCTTTGCGTTCCCCCACGAACCCGCACCCTTGCTCTTTGCGTTCCCCCACGAACCTGCTCCCTTGCTCTTTGCGTTCCCCCACGAACCCGCACCCATGCTCTTTGCGTTCCCCCACGAACCCGCACCCATGCTCTTTGCGTTCCCCCACGAACCCGCACGGTTCCTCTTTGCGTTCCCCCACGAACCCGCACGGTTCCTCTTTGCGTTCCCCCACGAACCCGCACCCTTGCTCTTTGCGTTCCCCCATGAACCCGCACGTTTCCTCTTTGCGTTCCCCCACAAAACCGCACCCTAGCTCTTTGCGTTCCCCCACGAACCCGCACGGTTCCTCTTTGCGTTCCCCCACGAACCCGCTCCCTTGCTCTTTGCGTTCCCCCACGAACCCGCACCCTTGCTCTTTGTGTTCCCCCACGAACCCGCACCCTTGCTCTTTGCGTTCCCCCACGAACCCGCACCCTTTTTCTTTGCGTTCCCCCACGAACCCGCACCCTAGCTCTTTGCGTTCCCCCACGAAACCGCACCCTAGCTCTTTGCGTTCCCCCACGAACCCGCACCCTTGCTCTTTGCGTTCCCCCACGAACCCGCACTCTTGCTCTTTGCGTTCCCCCACGAACCCGCACCCTTGCTCTTTGCGTTCCCCCACGAACTCACACCCTTGCTCTTTGCGTTCCCCCACGAACCCGCACCCTTGCTCTTTGCGTTCCCCCACGAACCCGCACCCTTGCTCTTTGTGTTCCCCCACGAACCCGCACCCTTGCTCTTTGCGTTCCCCCACGAACCCCCACCCTTTCTCTTTGCGTTCCCCCACGAACCCGCACGGTTCCTCTTTGCGTTCCCCCACGAACCCGCACCCTTGCTCTTTGCGTTCCCCCACGAACCCGCACCCTTGCTCTTTGCGTTCCCTCACGAACCCGCACCGTTCCTCTTTGCGTTCCACCACGAACCCGCACGGTTCCTCTTTGCGTTCCCCCACGAACCCGCACCCTTGCTCTTTGCGTTCCCCCACGAACCCGCACCCTTGCTCTTTGCGTTCCCCCACGAACCCGCACCCTTGCTCTTTGCGTTCCCCCACGAACCCGCACCCATGCTCTTTGCGTTCCCCCACGAAGCCGCACCCTTGCTCTTTGCGTTCCCCCACGAACCCGCACCCTTACTCTTTGCGTTCCCCCACGAACCCGCACGGTTCCTCTTTGCGTTCCCCCACGAACCCGCACGTTTCCTCTTTGCGTTCCCCCACGAAACCGCACCCTAGCTCTTTGCGTTCCCCCACGAACCCGCTCCGTTGCTCTTTGCGTTCCCCCACGAACCCGCACCCTTGCTCTTTGCGTTCCCCCACGAACCCGCACCCTTGCTCTTTGCGTTCCCCCACCAACCCGCACGGTTCCTCTTTGCGTTCCCCCACGAACAAGCACCCTTGCTCTTTGCGTTCCCACACGAACCCGCACGGTTCCTCTTTGTGTTCCTCCACGAATCCGCACCATTGCTCTTTGCGTTCCCCCACGATCCCGCACCCTTGCTCTTTGCGTTTCCCCACAAACCCGCACGGTTCCTCATTGTGTTCCCGCACTAAGCCGCACCCTTGCTCTTTGCGTTCCCCCACAAAACCGCACCCTAGCTCTTTGCGTTCCCTCAAGAACCCGCACCGTTGCTCTTTGCGTTCCCCCACGAACCCGCACCCATGCTCTTTGCGTTCCCTCACGAACCCGCACCCTTGCTCTTTGCGTTCCTCCACGAACCCGCACCCTTGCTCTTTGCGTTCCTCCACGAACCCGCACCCTTGCTCTTTGCGTTCCCCCACGAACCCGCACCCTTGCTCTTTGCGTTCCCACATGAACCCGCACCCTTGCTCTTTGCGTTCCCCCACGAACCCGCACGTTTCCTCTTTGTGTTCCCCCACAAAACCGCACCCTAGCTCTTTGCGTTCCCCCACGAACCAGCTCCGATGCTCTTTGCGTTCCCCCACGAATCCGCACCCTTGCTCTTTGCGTTCCCCCACGATCCCGCACCCTTGCACTTTGCGGTCCCCCACGAACCCGCACGGTTCCTCTTTGCGTTCCGCCACGAACCCGCACCCTTGCTCTTTGCGTTCCCCCACGAACCCGCACCCTTGCTCTTTGCGTTCCCCCACGAACCCGCACCCTTGCTCTTTGCGTTCCCCCACCAACCCGCACGGTTCCTCTTTGCGTTCCCCCACGAACCCGCACCCTTGCTCTTTGCGTTCCCCCACGAACCCGCACCCTTGCTCTTTGCGTTCCCCAACGAACCCGCACCCTTGCTCTTTGCGTTCCCCAACGAACCCGCACCCTTTCTCTTTGCGTTCCCCCACGAACCCGCACGGTTCCTCTTTGCGTTCCCCCACGAACTCGCACGGTTCCTCTTTGCGTTCCCCCACGAACCCGCACCCTAGCTCTTTGCGTTCCCTCACGAACCCGCACCGTTGCTCTTTGCGTTCCCCCACGATCCCGCACCCTTGCTCTTTGCTTTCCTCCACGAACCCGCACCCTTGCTCTTTGCGTTCCCCCACGAACCCGCACCCTGGCTCTTTGCGTTCCCCCACGAACTCACACCCTTGCTCTTTGCGTTCCCCCACGAACCAGCACGGCTCCTCTTTGCGTTCCCCCACGAACCCGCACCCTTGCTCTTTGCGTTCCCCCACGAACCCGCACGGTTCCTCTTTGCGTTCCCCCACGAACCCGCACGGTTCCTCTTTGCGTTCCCCCACGAACCCGCACCCTTGCTCTTTGCGTTCCCCCACGAACTCGCACCCTTGCTCTTTGCGTTCCCCCACGAACCCGCACCCTTGCTCTTTGCGTTCCCCCACGAACCAGCACCCTTGCTCTTTGCGTTCCCCCACGAAACCGCACCCTAGCTCTTTGCGTTCCCCCACGAACCCGCACCCTTGCTCTTTGCGTTCCCCCACGAACACGCACTCTTGCTCTTTGCGTTCCCCCACGAACCCGCACCCTTGCTCTTTACGTTCCCCCACGAACCCGCACCCTTGCTCTTTGCGTTCCCCCACGAACCCGCACCCTTGCTCTTTGCGTTCCCCTACGAACCCGCACGGTTCCTCTTTGCGTTCCCCCACGAACCCGCACGGTTCCTCTTTGCGTTCCCCCACGAACCCGCACGGTTCCTCTTTGCGTTCCCCCACGAACCCGCACAGTTCCTCTTTGCGTTCCCCCACGAACCCGCACCCTTGCTCTTTGCGATCCCCCACGAACCCGCACCCTTGCTCTTTGCGTTCCCCCACGAATCCGCACCCTTGCTCTTTGCGTTCCCCCACGAACCCGCACGGTTCCTCTTTGCGTTCCCCCACAAACCCGCACCCTTACTCTTTGCGTTCCCCCACGAACCCGCACCCTTGCTCTTTGCGATCCCCCACGAACCCGCACCCTTGCTCTTTGCGTTCCCCCACGAATCCGCACCCTTGCTCTTTGCGTTCCCCCACGAACCCGCACGGTTCCTCTTTGCGTTCCCCCACAAACCCGCACCCTTACTCTTTGCGTTCCCCCACGAACCCGCACCCTTGCTCTTTGCGTTCCCCCACGAACCCGCACGTTTCCTCTTTGCGTTCCCCACAAAACCGCACCCTAGTTCTTGGCGTTCCCCCACGAAACCGCACCCTAGCTCTTTGCGTTCCCCCACGAACCCGTACCCTTGCTCTTTGCGTTCCCCCACGAACCCGCACCCTAGCTCTTTGCGTTCCCCCACGAACCCGCACCCTAGCTCTTTGCGTTCCCCCACGAACCCGCACCCTTGCTCTTTGCGTTCCCCCACGAACCCGCATTCTTGCTCTTTGCGTTCCCCTACGAACCCGCATGGTTCCTCTTTGCGTTCCCCCACGAACCCGCACCCTTGCTCTTTGCGTTCCCCCACGAACCCGCACCCTTGCTCTTTGCGTTCCCCTACGAACCCGCACGGTTCCTCTTTGCGTTCCCCCACGAACCCGCACGGTTCCTCTTTGCGTTCCCCCACGAACCCGCACCCTTGCTCTTTGCGTTCCCCCACGAACCCGCACCCTTGCTCTTTGCGTTCCCCCACGAACCCGCACGGTTCCTCTTTGCGTTCCCCCACGAACCCGAACCCTTGCTCTTTGCGTTCCCTCACGAAACCGCACGGTTCCTCTTTGCGTTCCCCCACGAACCCGCACCTTGCTCTTTGCGTTCCCCCACGAACCCGCACGGTTCCTCTTTGTGTTCCCCCACGATCCCGCACCCTTGCTCTTTGCGTTCCCCCACGAACCCGAACGGTTCTTCTTTGCGTTCCCCCACAAACCCGCACGGTTCCTCTTTGCGTTCCCCCACGAACCCGCACCCTTGCTCTTTGCGTTCCCCCACGAACCCGCACCCTTTCTCTTTGCGTTCCCCCACGAACCCGCACCCTATCTCTTTGCGTTCCCCCACGAACCCGCACCCTTTCTCTTTGCGTTCCCCCACGAACCCGCACCCTTGCTCTTTGCGTTCCCCCACGAACCGGCAACCTTGCTCTTTGCGTTCCCACACGAACCCGCACCCTTGCTCATTGCGTTCCCCCACGAACCCGCACCCTTGCTCTTTGCGTTCCCCCACGAACCCGCACCCTTGCTCTTTGCGTTCCCCCACGAACCCGCACCCTTGCTCTTTGCGTTCCCCCACGAACCCGCACCCTTGCTCTTTGCGTTCCCCCACGAACCCGCACCCTTGCTCTTTGCGTTCCCCCACGAACCCGCACCCTTGTTGTCTGCATTCCCCAACGAACCCGCACCCTTGCTCTTTGCGTTCCCCCACGAACCCGCACCCTTGCTCTTTGCGTTCCCTCACGAACCCGCACGGTTCCTCTTTGCGTTCCCCCACGAACCCGCACCCTTGCTCTTTGCGTTCCCCCACGAATCCGCACCCTTGCTCTTTGCGTTCCCCCACGAATCCGCACCCTTGCTCTTTGCGTTCCCCCAAGAACCCGCACGGTTCCTCTTTGCGTTCCCCCACGAACCCGCACGGTTCCTCTTTGCGTTCCCCCACGAACCCGCACCCTTGCTCTTTGCGTTCCCCCACAAACCCGCACCCTTGCTCTTTGCGTTCCCCCACAAACCCGCACCCATGCTCTTTGCGTTCCCCCACGAACCCGCACCCTTGCTCTTTGCGTTCCCCCACGAACCCGCACCCTTGCTCTTTGCGTTCCCCCACGAACCCGCACCCTTGCTCTTTGCGTTCCCTCACGAACCCGCACCCTTGCTCTTTGCGTTCCCCCACGAACCCGCACCCATTCTCTTTGCGTTCCCCCACGAACCTGCACCCTTGCTCTTTGTGTTCCCCCACGAACCCGCACCCATGCTCTTTGCGTTCCCCCACGAACCTGCACCCTTGCTCTTTGTGTTCCCCCACGAACCCGCACGGTTCCTCTTTGCGTTCCCCCACGAACCCGCACCCTTGCTCTTTGCGTTCCCCCATGAACCCGCACCCTTGCTCTTTGCGTTCCCCCACGAACCCGCACCCTTGCTCTTTGCGTTCCCTCACGAACCCGCACACTTGCTCTTTGCGTTCCCCCACGAACCCGCACCCTTGTTCTTTGCGTTCCCCCACGAAACCGCACCCTTGGTCTTTGCGTTCCCCCACGAACCCGCACGGTTCCTCTTTGCGTTCCCCCACGAACCCGCACGGTTCCTCTTTGCGTTCCCCCACGAACCCGCACGGTTCCTCTTTGCGTTCCGCCACGAACCCGCACCCTTGCTCTTTGCGTTCCCCCACGAACCCGCACCCTTGCTCTTTGCGTTCCCCCACGAAACCGCACCCTTGCTCTTTGCGTTCCCCCACCAACCCGCACGGTTCCTCTTTGCGTTCCCCCACGAACCCGCACCCTTGCTCTTTGCGTTCCCCAACGAACCCGCACCCTTGCTCTTTGCGTTCCCCAACGAACCCGCACCCTTTCTCTTTGCGTTCCCCCACGAACCCGCACGGTTCCTCTTTGCGTTCCCCCACGAACTCGCACGGTTCCTCTTTGCGTTCCCCCACGAACCCGCACCCTAGCTCTTTGCGTTCCCTCACGAACCCGCACCGTTGCTCTTTGCGTTCCCCCACGATCCCGCACCCTTGCTCTTTGCGTTCCTCCACGAACCCGCACCCTTACTCTTTGTGTTCCCCCACGAACCCGCACGGTTCCTCTTTGCGTTCCCCCACGAACTCACACCCTTGCTCTTTGCGTTCCCCCACGAACCCGCACGGCTCCTCTTTGCGTTCCCCCACGAACCCGCACCCTTGCTCTTTGCGTTCCCCCACGAACCCGCACCCTTGCTCTTTGCGTTCCCCCACGAACCCGCACGGTTCCTCTTTGCGTTCCCCCACGAACCCGCACCCTTGCTCTTTGCGTTCCCCCACGAACCCGCACCCTTGCTCTTTGCGTTCCCCCACGAACCCGCACCCTTGCTCTTTGCGTTCCCCCACGAAACCGCACCCTAGCTCTTTGCGTTCCCCCACGAACCCGCACCCTTGCTCTTTGCGTTCCCCCACGAACACGCACTCTTGCTCTTTGCGTTCCCCCACGAACCCGCACCCTTGCTCTTTACGTTCCCCCACGAACCCGCACCCTTGCTCTTTGCGTTCCCCCACGAACCCGCACCCTTGCTCTTTGCGTTCCCCTACGAACCCGCACGGTTCCTCTTTGCGTTCCCCCACGAACCCGCACGGTTCCTCTTTGCGTTCCCCCACGAACCCGCACCCTTGCTCTTTGCGTTCCCCCACGAACCAGCACCCTTGTTCTTTGCGTTCCCCCACGAACCCGCACGGTTCCTCTTTGCGTTCCCCCACGAACCCGCACGGTTCCTCTTTGCGTTCCCCCACGAACCCGCACAGTTCCTCTTTGCGTTCCCCCACGAACCCGCACCCTTGCTCTTTGCGATCCCCCACGAACCCGCACCCTTGCTCTTTGCGTTCCCCCACGAATCCGCACCCTTGCTCTTTGCGTTCCCCCACGAACCCGCACGGTTCCTCTTTGCGTTCCCCCACAAACCCGCACCCTTACTCTTTGCGTTCCCCCACGAACCCGCACCCTTGCTCTTTGCGTTCCCCCACGAACCCGCACGTTTCCTCTTTGCGTTCCCCCACAAAACCGCACCCTAGTTCTTGGCGTTCCCCCACGAAACCGCACCCTAGCTCTTTGCGTTCCCCCACGAACCCGCACCCTTGCTCTTTGCGTTCCCCCACGAACCCGCACCCTTGCTCTTTGCGTTCCCCCACGAACCCGCACCCTAGCTCTTTGCGTTCCCCCACGAACCCGCACCCTTGCTCTTTGCGTTCCCCCACGAACCCGCATTCTTGCTCTTTGCGTTCCCCTACGAACCCGCATGGTTCCTCTTTGCGTTCCCCCACGAACCCGCACGGTTTCTCTTTGCGTTCCCCCACGAACCCGCACCCTTGCTCTTTGCGTTCCCCCACAAACCCGCACCCTTGCTCTTTGCGTTCCCCCATGAACCCGCACTATTGCTCTTTGCGTTCCCCCACGAACCCGCACCCTTGCTCTTTGCGTTCCCCCACGAACCCGCACGGTTCCTCTTTGCGTTCCCCCACGAACCCGAACCCTTGCTCTTTGCGTTCCCTCACGAAACCGCACGGTTCCTCTTTGCGTTCCCCCACGAACCCGCACCTTGCTCTTTGCGTTCCCCCACGAACCCGCACGGTTCCTCTTTGTGTTCCCCCACGATCCCGCACCATTGCTCTTTGCGTTCCCCCACGAACCCGCACGGTTCTTCTTTGCGTTCCCCCACAAACCCGCACGGTTCCTCTTTGCGTTCCCCCACGAACCCGCACCCTTGCTCTTTGCGTTCCCCCACGAACCCGCACCCTTTCTCTTTGCGTTCCCCCACGAACCCGCACCCTATCTCTTTGCGTTCCCCCACGAACCCGCACCCTTTCTCTTTGCGTTCCCCCACGAACCCGCACCCTTGCTCTTTGCGTTCCCCCACGAACCCGCACCCTTGCTCTTTGCGTTCCCACACGAACCCGCACCCTTGCTCATTGCGTTCCCCCACGAACCCGCACCCTTGCTCTTTGCGTTCCCCCACGAACCCGCACCCTTGCTCTTTGCGTTCCCCCACGAACCCGCACCCTTGCTCTTTGCGTTCCCCCACGAACCCGCACCCTTGCTCTTTGCGTTCCCCCACGAACCCGCACCCTTGCTCTTTGCGTTCCCCCACGAACCCGCACCCTTGTTGTCTGCATTCCCCCACGAACCCGCACCCTTGCTCTTTGCGTTCCCCCACGAACCCGCACCCTTGCTCTTTGCGTTCCCCCACGAACCCGCACCATTGCTCTTTGCGTTCCCCCACGAACCCGCACCCTTGCTCTTTGCGTTCCCCCACGAACCCGAACCCTTGCTCTTTGCGTTCCCTCACGAAACCGCACGGTTCCTCTTTGTGTTCCCCCACGAACCCGCACCCTTGCTCTTTGCGTTCCCCCACGAACCCGCACGGTTCCTCTTTGTGTTCTCCCACGATCCCGCACCCTTGCTCTTTGCGTTCCCTCACGAACCCGCACGGTTCCTCTTTGCGTTCCCCCACGAACCCGCACCCTTGCTCTTTGCGTTCCCCCACGAATCCGCACCCTTGCTCTTTGCGTTCCCCCACGAACCCGCACGGTTCCTCTTTGCGTTCCCCCACGAACCCGAACCCTTGCTCTTTGCGTTCCCCCACGAACCCGCACCCTTGCTCTTTGCGTTCCCCCACGAACCCGCACCCTTGCTCTTTGAGTTCCCCCACGAACCCGCACCCTTGCTCTTTGCGTTCCCCCACGAACCCGCACCCTTGTTGTCTGCATTCCCCCACGAACCCGCACCCTTGCTCTTTGCGTTCCCCCACGAAGCCGCGCGGTTCCTCTTTGCGTTCCCCCACGAATCCGCACGGTTCCTCTTTGCGTTCCCCCATGAATCCGCACCCTTGCTCTTTGCGTTCCCCCACAAAACCGCACCCTTGCTCTTTGCGTTCCCCCACGAACCCGCACCGTTGCTCTTTGCGTTCCCACACGAACCCGCACCCTTGCTCTTTGCGTTCTCTCACGAACCCGCACCCTTGCTCTTTGCGTTCCTCCACGAACCCGCACCCTTGCTCTTTGCGTTCCTCCACGAACCCGCACCCTTGCTCTTTGCGTTCCCCCACGAACCCGCACCCTTGCTCTTTGCGTTCCCCCACGAACCCGCACGGTTCCTCTTTGCGTTCCCCTACGAACATGCACCCTTGCTCTTTGCGTTCCCACATGAACACGCACCCTTGCTCTTTGCGTTCCCCCACGAACCCGCACGTTTCCTCTTTGCGTTCCCCCACAAAACCGCACCTTAGCTCTTTGCGTTCCCCCACGAACCCGCTCCGTTGCTCTTTGCGTTCCCCCACGAATCCGCACCCTTGCTCTTTGCGTTCACCCACGAACCCGCACCCTAGCTCTTTGCGTTCCCCCACGAACCCGCACCCTTGCTCTTTGCGTTCCCCCACGAACCCGCATTCTTGCTCTTTGCGTTCCCCTACGAACCCGCACCCTTGCTCCTTGCGTTCCCCCACGAACCCGCACCGTTGCTCTTTGCGTTCCCCCACGAACCCGCACCCTTGCTCTTTGCGTTCCCCCACGAACCCGCACCCTTGCTCTTTGCGTTCCCCCACGAACCCGCACCCTCGCTCTTTGCGTTCCCCCACGAACCCGCATGGTTCCTCTTTGCGTTCCCCAACGAACCCGCACCCTTGCTCTTTGCGTTCCCCCACGAACCCACACCCTTGCTCTTTGCGTTCCCCCACGAACCTGCACCCTTGTTGTCTGCATTCCCCCACGAACCCGCACCCTTGCTCTTTGCGTTCCCCCACGAACCCGCACGGTTCCTCTTTGCGTTCCCTCACGAACCCGCACGGATCCTCTTTGCGTTCCCCCACGAACCCGCACCCTTGCTCTTTGCGTTCCCCCACGAATCCGCACCCTTGCTCTTTGCGTTCCCCCACGAACACGGACGGTTCCTCTTTGCGTTCCCCCACGAATCCGCACCCTTGCTCTTTGCGTTCCCCCACGAACCCGCACGTTTCCTCTTTGCGTTCCCCCACGAACCCGCACCCTTGCTCTTTGCGTTCCCCCATGAACCCGCACCCTTGCTCTTTGCGTTCCTCCACGAACCCGCACCCTTGCTCTTTGCGTTCCCCCACGAACCCGCACCCTTGCTCTTTGCGTTCCCCCACGAACCTGCACCCTTGCTCTTTGTGTTCCCCAACGAACCCGCACGGTTCCTCTTTGCGTTCCCCCACGAACCCGCACCCTTGCTCTTTGCGTTCCCCCTCGAACCCGCACGTTTCCTCTTTGCGTTCCCCCACAAAACCGCACCCTAGCTCTTAGCGTTCCCCCACGAACCCGCACCCTTGCTCTTTGCGTTCCCCCACGAACCCGCACCCTAGCTCTTTGCGTTCCCCCACGAACCCGCACCCTTGCTCTTTGCGTTCCCCCACGAACCCACACCCTTGCTCTTTGCGTTCCCCCACGAACCCGCACCCTTGTTGTCTGCATTCCACCACGAACCCGCACCCTTGCTCTTTGCGTTCCCCCACGAACCCGCACGGTTCCTCTTTGCGTTCCCTCACGAACCCGCACGGTTCCTTTTTGCGTTCCCCCACGAACCCGCACCCTTGCTCTTTGCGTTCCCCCACGAATCCGCACCCTTGCTCTTTGCGTTCCCCCACGAACCCGCACGGTTCCTCTTTGCGTTCCCCCACGAACCCGCACGGTTCCTCTTTGCGTTCCCCCACGAACCCGCACGGTTCCTCTTTGCGTTCCCCCACGAACCCGCACCGTTCCTCTTTGCGTTCCCCCACGAACCCGCACGGTTCCTCTTTGCGTTCCCCCACGAACCCGCACGGTTCCTCTTTGCGTTCCCGCACGAACCCGAACCCTTGCTCTTTGCGTTCCCCCACAAACCCGCACGGTTCCTCTTTGCGTTCCCCCACGAACCCGCACCCTTGCTCTTTGCGTTCCCCCACGAACACGCACCCTTGCTCTTTGCGTTCCCCCACGAACCCGCACCCTTGCTCTTTACGTTCCCCCACGAACCCGCACCCTTGCTCTTTGCGTTCCCCCACGAACCCGCACCCTTGCTCTTTGCGTTCCCCTACGAACCCGCACGGTTCCTCTTTGCGTTCCCCCACGAACCCGCACGGTTCCTCTTTGCGTTCCCCCACGAACCCGCACCCTTGCTCTTTGCGTTCCCCCACGAACCAGCACCCTTGTTCTTTGCGTTCCCCCACGAACCCGCACGGTTCCTCTTTGCGTTCCCCCACGAACCCGCACGGTTCCTCTTTGCGTTCCCCCACGAACCCGCACCCTTGCTCTTTGCGATCCCCCACGAACCCGCACCCTTGCTCTTTGCGTTCCCCCACGAATCCGCACCCTTGCTCTTTGCGTTCCCCCACGAACCCGCACGGCTCCTCTTTGCGTTCCCCCACGAACCCGCACCCTTGCTCTTTGCGTTCCCCCACGAACCCGCACGGTTCCTCTTTGCGTTCCCCCACGAACCCGCACCCTTACTCTTTGCGTTCCCCCACGAACCCGCACCCTTGCTCTTTGCGTTCCCCCACGAACCCGCACGTTTCCTCTTTGCGTTCCCCCACAAAACCGCACCCTAGTTCTTTGCGTTCCCCCACGAAACCGCACCCTAGCTCTTTGCGTTCCCCCACGAACCCGCACCCTTGCTCTTTGCGTTCCCCCACGAACCCGCACCCTAGCTCTTTGCGTTCACCCACGAACCCGCACCCTAGCTCTTTGCGTTCCCCCACGAACCCGCACCCTTGCTCTTTGCGTTCCCCCACGAACCCGCATTCTTGCTCTTTGCGTTCCCCTACGAACCCGCATGGTTCCTCTTTGCGTTCCCCCACGAACCCGCACGGTTTCTCTTTGCGTTCCCCCACGAACCCGCACCCTTGCTCTTTGCGTTCCCCCACAAACCCGCACCCTTTATCTTTGCGTTCCCCCACGAACCCGCACCCTTGCTCTTTGCGTTCCCCCACGAACCCGCACCCTTTCTCTTTGCGTTCCCCCACGAACCCGCACCCTTGCTCTTTGCGTTCCCCCACGAACCCGCAACCTTGCTCTTTGCGTTCCCACAAGAACCCGCACGGTTCCTCTTTGCGTTCCCCCACGAACCCGCACGGTTCCTCTTTGCGTTCCCCCACGAACCCGCACCCTTGCTCTTTGCGTTCCCCCACAAACCCGCACCCTTGCTCTTTGCGTTCCCCCACAAACCCGCACCCATGCTCTTTGCGTTCCCCCACGAACCCGCACCCTTGCTCTTTGCGTTCCCCCACGAACCCGCACCCTTGCTCTTTGCGTTCCCCCACGAACCCGCACCCTTGCTCTTTGCGTTCCCTCACGAACCCGCACCCTTGCTCTTTGCGTTCCCCCACGAACCCGCACCCATTCTCTTTGCGTTCCCCCACGAACCTGCACCCTTGCTCTTTGTGTTCCCCCACGAACCCGCACCCATGCTCTTTGCGTTCCCCCACGAACCTGCACCCTTGCTCTTTGTGTTCCCCCACGAACCCGCACGGTTCCTCTTTGCGTTCCCCCACGAACCCGCACCCTTGCTCTTTGCGTTCCCCCATGAACCCGCACCCTTGCTCTTTGCGTTCCCCCACGAAACCGCACCCTTGCTCTTTGCGTTCCCTCACGAACCCGCACACTTGCTCTTTGCGTTCCCCCACGAACCCGCACCCTTGTTCTTTGCGTTCCCCCACGAAACCGCACCCTTGGTCTTTGCGTTCCCCCACGAACCCGCACGGTTCCTCTTTGCGTTCCCCCACGAACCCGCACGGTTCCTCTTTGCGTTCCCCCACGAACCCGCACGGTTCCTCTTTGCGTTCCGCCACGAACCCGCACCCTTGCTCTTTGCGTTCCCCCACGAACCCGCACCCTTGCTCTTTGCGTTCCCCCACGAAACCGCACCCTTGCTCTTTGCGTTCCCCCACCAACCCGCACGGTTCCTCTTTGCGTTCCCCCACGAACCCGCACCCTTGCTCTTTGCGTTCCCCAACGAACCCGCACCCTTGCTCTTTGCGTTCCCCAACGAACCCGCACCCTTTCTCTTTGCGTTCCCCCACGAACCCGCACGGTTCCTCTTTGCGTTCCCCCACGAACTCGCACGGTTCCTCTTTGCGTTCCCCCACGAACCCGCACCCTAGCTCTTTGCGTTCCCTCACGAACCCGCACCGTTGCTCTTTGCGTTCCCCCACGATCCCGCACCCTTGCTCTTTGCGTTCCTCCACGAACCCGCACCCTTACTCTTTGTGTTCCCCCACGAACCCGCACGGTTCCTCTTTGCGTTCCCCCACGAACTCACACCCTTGCTCTTTGCGTTCCCCCACGAACCCGCACGGCTCCTCTTTGCGTTCCCCCACGAACCCGCACCCTTGCTCTTTGCGTTCCCCCACGAACCCGCACCCTTGCTCTTTGCGTTCCCCCACGAACCCGCACGGTTCCTCTTTGCGTTCCCCCACGAACCCGCACCCTTGCTCTTTGCGTTCCCCCACGAACCCGCACCCTTGCTCTTTGCGTTCCCCCACGAACCCGCACCCTTGCTCTTTGCGTTCCCCCACGAAACCGCACCCTAGCTCTTTGCGTTCCCCCACGAACCCGCACCCTTGCTCTTTGCGTTCCCCCACGAACACGCACTCTTGCTCTTTGCGTTCCCCCACGAACCCGCACCCTTGCTCTTTACGTTCCCCCACGAACCCGCACCCTTGCTCTTTGCGTTCCCCCACGAACCCGCACCCTTGCTCTTTGCGTTCCCCTACGAACCCGCACGGTTCCTCTTTGCGTTCCCCCACGAACCCGCACGGTTCCTCTTTGCGTTCCCCCACGAACCCGCACCCTTGCTCTTTGCGTTCCCCCACGAACCAGCACCCTTGTTCTTTGCGTTCCCCCACGAACCCGCACGGTTCCTCTTTGCGTTCCCCCACGAACCCGCACGGTTCCTCTTTGCGTTCCCCCACGAACCCGCACAGTTCCTCTTTGCGTTCCCCCACGAACCCGCACCCTTGCTCTTTGCGATCCCCCACGAACCCGCACCCTTGCTCTTTGCGTTCCCCCACGAATCCGCACCCTTGCTCTTTGCGTTCCCCCACGAACCCGCACGGTTCCTCTTTGCGTTCCCCCACAAACCCGCACCCTTACTCTTTGCGTTCCCCCACGAACCCGCACCCTTGCTCTTTGCGTTCCCCCACGAACCCGCACGTTTCCTCTTTGCGTTCCCCCACAAAACCGCACCCTAGTTCTTGGCGTTCCCCCACGAAACCGCACCCTAGCTCTTTGCGTTCCCCCACGAACCCGCACCCTTGCTCTTTGCGTTCCCCCACGAACCCGCACCCTTGCTCTTTGCGTTCCCCCACGAACCCGCACCCTAGCTCTTTGCGTTCCCCCACGAACCCGCACCCTTGCTCTTTGCGTTCCCCCACGAACCCGCATTCTTGCTCTTTGCGTTCCCCTACGAACCCGCATGGTTCCTCTTTGCGTTCCCCCACGAACCCGCACGGTTTCTCTTTGCGTTCCCCCACGAACCCGCACCCTTGCTCTTTGCGTTCCCCCACAAACCCGCACCCTTGCTCTTTGCGTTCCCCCATGAACCCGCACTATTGCTCTTTGCGTTCCCCCACGAACCCGCACCCTTGCTCTTTGCGTTCCCCCACGAACCCGCACGGTTCCTCTTTGCGTTCCCCCACGAACCCGAACCCTTGCTCTTTGCGTTCCCTCACGAAACCGCACGGTTCCTCTTTGCGTTCCCCCACGAACCCGCACCTTGCTCTTTGCGTTCCCCCACGAACCCGCACGGTTCCTCTTTGTGTTCCCCCACGATCCCGCACCATTGCTCTTTGCGTTCCCCCACGAACCCGCACGGTTCTTCTTTGCGTTCCCCCACAAACCCGCACGGTTCCTCTTTGCGTTCCCCCACGAACCCGCACCCTTGCTCTTTGCGTTCCCCCACGAACCCGCACCCTTTCTCTTTGCGTTCCCCCACGAACCCGCACCCTTGCTCTTTGCGTTCCCCCACGAACCCGCACCCTTTCTCTTTGCGTTCCCCCACGAACCCGCACCCTTGCTCTTTGCGTTCCCCCACGAACCCGCACCCTTGCTCTTTGCGTTCCCACACGAACCCGCACCCTTGCTCATTGCGTTCCCCCACGAACCCGCACCCTTGCTCTTTGCGTTCCCCCACGAACCCGCACCCTTGCTCTTTGCGTTCCCCCACGAACCCGCACCCTTGCTCTTTGCGTTCCCCCACGAACCCGCACCCTTGCTCTTTGCGTTCCCCCACGAACCCGCACCCTTGCTCTTTGCGTTCCCCCACGAACCCGCACCCTTGTTGTCTGCATTCCCCCACGAACCCGCACCCTTGCTCTTTGCGTTCCCCCACGAACCCGCACCCTTGCTCTTTGCGTTCCCCCACGAACCCGCACCATTGCTCTTTGCGTTCCCCCACGAACCCGCACCCTTGCTCTTTGCGTTCCCCCACGAACCCGAACCCTTGCTCTTTGCGTTCCCTCACGAAACCGCACGGTTCCTCTTTGTGTTCCCCCACGAACCCGCACCCTTGCTCTTTGCGTTCCCCCACGAACCCGCACGGTTCCTCTTTGTGTTCTCCCACGATCCCGCACCCTTGCTCTTTGCGTTCCCTCACGAACCCGCACGGTTCCTCTTTGCGTTCCCCCACGAACCCGCACCCTTGCTCTTTGCGTTCCCCCACGAATCCGCACCCTTGCTCTTTGCGTTCCCCCACGAACCCGCACGGTTCCTCTTTGCGTTCCCCCACGAACCCGAACCCTTGCTCTTTGCGTTCCCCCACGAACCCGCACCCTTGCTCTTTGCGTTCCCCCACGAACCCGCACCCTTGCTCTTTGAGTTCCCCCACGAACCCGCACCCTTGCTCTTTGCGTTCCCCCACGAACCCGCACCCTTGTTGTCTGCATTCCCCCACGAACCCGCACCCTTGCTCTTTGCGTTCCCCCACGAAGCCGCGCGGTTCCTCTTTGCGTTCCCCCACGAATCCGCACGGTTCCTCTTTGCGTTCCCCCATGAATCCGCACCCTTGCTCTTTGCGTTCCCCCACAAAACCGCACCCTTGCTCTTTGCGTTCCCCCACGAACCCGCACCGTTGCTCTTTGCGTTCCCACACGAACCCGCACCCTTGCTCTTTGCGTTCTCTCACGAACCCGCACCCTTGCTCTTTGCGTTCCTCCACGAACCCGCACCCTTGCTCTTTGCGTTCCTCCACGAACCCGCACCCTTGCTCTTTGCGTTCCCCCACGAACCCGCACCCTTGCTCTTTGCGTTCCCCCACGAACCCGCACGGTTCCTCTTTGCGTTCCCCTACGAACATGCACCCTTGCTCTTTGCGTTCCCACATGAACACGCACCCTTGCTCTTTGCGTTCCCCCACGAACCCGCACGTTTCCTCTTTGCGTTCCCCCACAAAACCGCACCTTAGCTCTTTGCGTTCCCCCACGAACCCGCTCCGTTGCTCTTTGCGTTCCCCCACGAATCCGCACCCTTGCTCTTTGCGTTCACCCACGAACCCGCACCCTAGCTCTTTGCGTTCCCCCAAGAACCCGCACCCTTGCTCTTTGCGTTCCCCCACGAACCCGCATTCTTGCTCTTTGCGTTCCCCTACGAACCCGCACCCTTGCTCCTTGCGTTCCCCCACGAACCCGCACCGTTGCTCTTTGCGTTCCCCCACGAACCCGCACCCTTGCTCTTTGCGTTCCCCCACGAACCCGCACCCTTGCTCTTTGCGTTCCCCCACGAACCCGCACCCTCGCTCTTTGCGTTCCCCCACGAACCCGCATGGTTCCTCTTTGCGTTCCCCAACGAACCCGCACCCTTGCTCTTTGCGTTCCCCCACGAACCCACACCCTTGCTCTTTGCGTTCCCCCACGAACCTGCACCCTTGTTGTCTGCATTCCCCCACGAACCCGCACCCTTTCTCTTTGCGTTCCCCCACGAACCCGCACGGTTCCTCTTTGCGTTCCCTCACGAACCCGCACGGATCCTCTTTGCGTTCCCCCACGAACCCTACCCTTGCTCTTTGCGTTCCCCCACGAATCCGCACCCTTGCTCTTTGCGTTCCCCCACGAACCCGCACGGTTCCTCTTTGCGTTCCCCCACGAATCCGCACCCTTGCTCTTTGCGTTCCCCCACGAACCCGCACGTTTCCTCTTTGCGTTCCCCCACGAACCCGCACCCTTGCTCTTTGCGTTCCCCCATGAACCCGCACCCTTGCTCTTTGCGTTCCTCCACGAACCCGCACCCTTGCTCTTTGCGTTCCCCCACGAACCCGCACCCTTGCTCTTTGCGTTCCCCCACGAACCTGCACCCTTGCTCTTTGTGTTCCCCAACGAACCCGCACGGTTCCTCTTTGCGTTCCCCCACGAACCCGCACCCTTGCTCTTTGCGTTCCCCCTCGAACCCGCACGTTTCCTCTTTGCGTTCCCCCACAAAACCGCACCCTAGCTCTTAGCGTTCCCCCACGAACCCGCACCCTTGCTCTTTGCGTTCCCCCACGAACCCGCACCCTAGCTCTTTGCGTTCCCCCACGAACCCGCACCCTTGCTCTTTGCGTTCCCCCACGAACCCACACCCTTGCTCTTTGCGTTCCCCCACGAACCCGCACCCTTGTTGTCTGCATTCCACCACGAACCCGCACCCTTGCTCTTTGCGTTCCCCCACGAACCCGCACGGTTCCTCTTTGCGTTCCCTCACGAACCCGCACGGTTCCTCTTTGCGTTCCCCCACGAACCCGCACCCTTGCTCTTTGCGTTCCCCCACGAATCCGCACCCTTGCTCTTTGCGTTCCCCCACGAACCCGCACGGTTCCTCTTTGCATTCCCCCACGAACCCGCACGGTTCCTCTTTGCGTTCCCCCACGAACCCGCACGGTTCCTCTTTGCGTTCCCCCACGAACCCGCACCGTTCCTCTTTGCGTTCCCCCACGAACCCGCACGGTTCCTCTTTGCGTTCCCCCACGAACCCGCACGGTTCCTCTTTGCGTTCCCGCACGAACCCGAACCCTTGCTCTTTGCGTTCCCCCACAAACCCGCACGGTTCCTCTTTGCGTTCCCCCACGAACCCGCACCCTTGCTCTTTGCGTTCCCCCACGAACACGCACCCTTGCTCTTTGCGTTCCCCCACGAACCCGCACCCTTGCTCTTTACGTTCCCCCACGAACCCGCACCCTTGCTCTTTGCGTTCCCCCACGAACCCGCACCCTTGCTCTTTGCGTTCCCCTACGAACCCGCACGGTTCCTCTTTGCGTTCCCCCACGAACCCGCACGGTTCCTCTTTGCGTTCCCCCACGAACCCGCACCCTTGCTCTTTGCGTTCCCCCACGAACCAGCACCCTTGTTCTTTGCGTTCCCCCACGAACCCGCACGGTTCCTCTTTGCGTTCCCCCACGAACCCGCACGGTTCCTCTTTGCGTTCCCCCACGAACCCGCACCCTTGCTCTTTGCGATCCCCCACGAACCCGCACCCTTGCTCTTTGCGTTCCCCCACGAATCCGCACCCTTGCTCTTTGCGTTCCCCCACGAACCCGCACGGCTCCTCTTTGCGTTCCCCCACGAACCCGCACCCTTGCTCTTTGCGTTCCCCCACGAACCCGCACGGTTCCTCTTTGCGTTCCCCCACGAACCCGCACCCTTACTCTTTGCGTTCCCCCACGAACCCGCACCCTTGCTCTTTGCGTTCCCCCACGAACCCGCACGTTTCCTCTTTGCGTTCCCCCACAAAACCGCACCCTAGTTCTTTGCGTTCCCCCACGAAACCGCACCCTAGCTCTTTGCGTTCCCCCACGAACCCGCACCCTTGCTCTTTGCGTTCCCCCACGAACCCGCACCCTAGCTCTTTGCGTTCACCCACGAACCCGCACCCTAGCTCTTTGCGTTCCCCCACGAACCCGCACCCTTGCTCTTTGCGTTCCCCCACGAACCCGCATTCTTGCTCTTTGCGTTCCCCTACGAACCCGCATGGTTCCTCTTTGCGTTCCCCCACGAACCCGCACGGTTTCTCTTTGCGTTCCCCCACGAACCCGCACCCTTGCTCTTTGCGTTCCCCCACAAACCCGCACCCTTTATCTTTGCGTTCCCCCACGAACCCTCACCCTTGCTCTTTGCGTTCCCCCACGAACCCGCACCCTTTCTCTTTGCGTTCCCCCACGAACCCGCACCCTTGCTCTTTGCGTTCCCCCACGAACCCGCAACCTTGCTCTTTGCGTTCCCACAAGAACCCGCACCATTGCTCTTTGCGTTCCCCCACGAACCCGCACCCTTGCTCTTTGCGTTCCCCCACGAACCCGCACCCTTGCTCTTTGCGTTCCCCCACGAATCCGCACCCTTGCTCTTTGCGTTCCCCCACGAACCCGCACCCTTGCTCTTTGCGTTCCCCCACGAACCCGCACCCTAGCTCTTTGCGTTCCCCCACGAACCCGCACGTTTCCTCTTTGCGTTCCCCCACGAACCCGCACCCTTGCTCTTTGCGTTCCTCCACGAACCCGCACCCTTGCTCTTTGCGTTCCTCCACGAACCCGCACCCTTGCTCTTTGCGTTCCTCCAAGAACCTGCACCCTTGCTCTTTGTGTTCCCCCATGAACTCGCACGGTTCCTCTTTGCGTTCCCCCACGAACCCGCACCCTTGCTCTTTGCGTTCCCCCATGAACCCACACCCTTGCTCTTTGCGTTCCCCCACGAACCCGCACGTTTCCTCATTGCGTTCCCCCACAAAACCGCACCCTAGCTCTTTGAGTTCCCCCACGAACCCGCTCCGTATCTCTTTGCGTTCCCCCACAAAACCGCACCCTAGTTCTTTGTGTTCCCCCACGAACCCGCACCCATGCTCTTTGCGTTCCCCCACGAACCCGCACGTTTCCTCTTTGCGTTCCCCCACGAACCCGCACCCTTGCTCTTTGCGTTCCTCCACGAACCCGCACACTTGCTCTTTGCGTTCCCCCACGATCCCGCACACTTGCTCTTTGCGTTCCCCCACGAACCCGCACGGTTTCTCTTTGCGTTCCCCCACGAACCCGCACCCTTGTTGTCTGCATTCCCCCACGAACCCGCACCCTTGCTCTTTGCGTTCCCCCACGAACCCGCACGGTTCCTCTTTGCGTTCCCCCACGAACCCGCACGGTTCCTCTTTGCGTTCCCCCACGAACCCGCACGGTTCCTCTTTGCGTTCCCCCATGAACGCGCACCCTTGCTCTTTGCGATCCCCCACGAACCCGCACCCTTGCTCTTTGCGTTCTCCCACGAACGCGCACGTTTCCTCATTGCGTTCCCCCACGAACCCGCACCCTTGCTCTTTGCGTTCCCCCACGAACCCGCACCCTTGCTCTTTGCGTTCCCCCACGAACCCGCTCCCTTGCTCTTTGCGTTCCCCCACGAACCCGCACCCTTACTCTTTGCGTTCCCCCACGAACCCGCACCCTTGCTCTTTGCGTTCCCCCACGAACCCGCACCCTTTCTCTTTGCGTTCCCCCACGAAACCGCACCCTTGCTCTTTGCGTTCCCCCACGAACCCGCACCGTTGCTCTTTGCGTTCCCCCACGAACCCGCACCCTTGCTCTTTGCGTTCCCCCATGAACCCGCACCCTTGCTCTTTGCGTTCCCCCACGAACCCGCACCCTTGCTCTTTGCGTTCCCCCACGAACTCACACCCTTGCTCTTTGCGTTCCCCCACGAACCCGCACCCTTGCTCTTTGCGTTCCCCCACGAACCCGCACGTTTCCTCTTTGCGTTCCCCCACAAAACCGCACCGTAGTTCTTTGAGTTCCCCCACGAACCCGCACCCTTTCTCTTTGCGTTCCCCCACGAACCCGCACCCTTGCTCTTTGCGTTCCCCCACGAACCCGCACCCTTGCTCTTTGCGTTCCCCCACGAACCCGCACCCTTGCTCTTTGCGTTCCCCCACGAACCCGCACCCTTGCTCTTTGCGTTCCCTCACGAACCCGCACCCTTGCTCTTTGCGTTCCCCCACGAACCCGCACCCATGCTCTTTGCGTTCCCCCACGAACCTGCACCCTTGCTCTTTGTGTTCCCCCACGAACCCGCACGGTTCCTCTTTGCGTTCCCCCACGAACCCGCACCCTTGCTCTTTGCGTTCCCCCATGAACCCGCACCCTTGCTCTTTGCGTTCCCCCACGAACCCGCACCCTTGCTCTTTGCGTTCCCTCACGAACCCGCACACTTGCTCTTTGCGTTCCCCCACGAACCCGCACCCTTGTTCTTTGCGTTCCCCCACGAATCCGCACCCTTGGTCTTTGCGTTCCCCCACGAACCCGCACGGTTGCTCTTTGCGTTCCCCCACGAACCCGCACCCTTGCTCTTTGCGTTCCCCCACGAACCTGCTCCCTTGCTCTTTGCGTTCCCCCACGAACCCGCACCCATGCTCTTTGCGTTCCCCCACGAACCCGCACCCATGCTCTTTGCGTTCCCCCACGAACCCGCACGGTTCCTCTTTGCGTTCCCCCACGAACCCGCACGGTTCCTCTTTGCGTTCCCCCACGAACCCGCACCCTTGCTCTTTGCGTTCCCCCATGAACCCGCACGTTTCCTCTTTGCGTTCCCCCACAAAACCGCACCCTAGCTCTTTGCGTTCCCCCACGAACCCGCACGGTTCCTCTTTGCGTTCCCCCACGAACCCGCTCCCTTGCTCTTTGCGTTCCCCCACGAACCCGCACCCTTGCTCTTTGTGTTCCCCCACGAACCCGCACCCTTGCTCTTTGCGTTCCCCCACGAACCCGCACCCTTTTTCTTTGCGTTCCCCCACGAACCCGCACCCTAGCTCTTTGCGTTCCCCCACGAAACCGCACCCTAGCTCTTTGCGTTCCCCCACGAACCCGCACCCTTGCTCTTTGCGTTCCCTCACGAACCCGCACCGTTCCTCTTTGCGTTCCACCACGAACCCGCACGGTTCCTCTTTGCGTTCCCCCACGAACCCGCACCCTTGCTCTTTGCGTTCCCCCACGAACCCGCACCCTTGCTCTTTGCGTTCCCCCACGAACCCGCACCCTTGCTCTTTGCGTTCCCCCACGAACCCGCACCCATGCTCTTTGCGTTCCCCCACGAAGCCGCACCCTTGCTCTTTGCGTTCCCCCACGAACCCGCACCCTTACTCTTTGCGTTCCCCCACGAACCCGCACGGTTCCTCTTTGC
The DNA here is from genome assembly GCA_036925125.1 of Oreortyx pictus. NCBI lineage: Eukaryota > Metazoa > Chordata > Aves > Galliformes > Odontophoridae > Oreortyx > Oreortyx pictus. The sequence continues at coordinate 161,761 of JAUPFR010000071.1, forward strand.
GTTCCCCCACGAACCCGCACGTTTCCTCTTTGCGTTCCCCCACGAAACCGCACCCTAGCTCTTTGCGTTCCCCCACGAACCCGCTCCGTTGCTCTTTGCGTTCCCCCACGAACCCGCACCCTTGCTCTTTGCGTTCCCCCACGAACCCGCACCCTTGCTCTTTGCGTTCCCCCACCAACCCGCACGGTTCCTCTTTGCGTTCCCCCACGAACAAGCACCCTTGCTCTTTGCGTTCCCACACGAACCCGCACGGTTCCTCTTTGTGTTCCTCCACGAATCCGCACCCTTGCTCTTTGCGTTCCCCCACGATCCCGCACCCTTGCTCTTTGCGTTTCCCCACAAACCCGCACGGTTCCTCATTGTGTTCCCGCACTAAGCCGCACCCTTGCTCTTTGCGTTCCCCCACAAAACCGCACCCTAGCTCTTTGCGTTCCCTCAAGAACCCGCACCGTTGCTCTTTGCGTTCCCCCACGAACCCGCACCCATGCTCTTTGCGTTCCCTCACGAACCCGCACCCTTGCTCTTTGCGTTCCTCCACGAACCCGCACCCTTGCTCTTTGCGTTCCTCCACGAACCCGCACCCTTGCTCTTTGCGTTCCCCCACGAACCCGCACCCTTGCTCTTTGCGTTCCCACATGAACCCGCACCCTTGCTCTTTGCGTTCCCCCACGAACCCGCACGTTTCCTCTTTGTGTTCCCCCACAAAACCGCACCCTAGCTCTTTGCGTTCCCCCACGAACCAGCTCCGATGCTCTTTGCGTTCCCCCACGAATCCGCACCCTTGCTCTTTGCGTTCCCCCACGATCCCGCACCCTTGCACTTTGCGGTCCCCCACGAACCCGCACGGTTCCTCTTTGCGTTCCGCCACGAACCCGCACCCTTGCTCTTTGCGTTCCCCCACGAACCCGCACCCTTGCTCTTTGCGTTCCCCCACGAACCCGCACCCTTGCTCTTTGCGTTCCCCCACCAACCCGCACGGTTCCTCTTTGCGTTCCCCCACGAACCCGCACCCTTGCTCTTTGCGTTCCCCCACGAACCCGCACCCTTGCTCTTTGCGTTCCCCAACGAACCCGCACCCTTGCTCTTTGCGTTCCCCAACGAACCCGCACCCTTTCTCTTTGCGTTCCCCCACGAACCCGCACGGTTCCTCTTTGCGTTCCCCCACGACCTCGCACGGTTCCTCTTTGCGTTCCCCCACGAACCCGCACCCTAGCTCTTTGCGTTCCCTCACGAACCCGCACCGTTGCTCTTTGCGTTCCCCCACGATCCCGCACCCTTGCTCTTTGCTTTCCTCCACGAACCCGCACCCTTGCTCTTTGCGTTCCCCCACGAACCCGCACCCTGGCTCTTTGCGTTCCCCCACGAACTCACACCCTTGCTCTTTGCGTTCCCCCACGAACCAGCACGGCTCCTCTTTGCGTTCCCCCACGAACCCGCACCCTTGCTCTTTGCGTTCCCCCACGAACCCGCACGGTTCCTCTTTGCGTTCCCCCACGAACCCGCACGGTTCCTCTTTGCGTTCCCCCACGAACCCGCACCCTTGCTCTTTGCGTTCCCCCACGAACCCGCACCCTTGCTCTTTGCGTTCCCCCACGAACCCGCACCCTTGCTCTTTGCGTTCCCCCACGAACCCGCACCCTTGCTCTTTGCGTTCCCCCACGAAACCGCACCCTAGCTCTTTGCGTTCCCCCACGAACCCGCACCCTTGCTCTTTGCGTTCCCCCACGAACACGCACTCTTGCTCTTTGCGTTCCCCCACGAACCCGCACCCTTGCTCTTTACGTTCCCCCACGAACCCGCACCCTTGCTCTTTGCGTTCCCCCACGAACCCGCACCCTTGCTCTTTGCGTTCCCCTACGAACCCGCACGGTTCCTCTTTGCGTTCCCCCACGAACCCGCACGGTTCCTCTTTGCGTTCCCCCACGAACCCGCACGGTTCCTCTTTGCGTTCCCCCACGAACCCGCACAGTTCCTCTTTGCGTTCCCCCACGAACCCGCACCCTTGCTCTTTGCGATCCCCCACGAACCCGCACCCTTGCTCTTTGCGTTCCCCCACGAATCCGCACCCTTGCTCTTTGCGTTCCCCCACGAACCCGCACGGTTCCTCTTTGCGTTCCCCCACAAACCCGCACCCTTACTCTTTGCGTTCCCCCACGAACCCGCACCCTTGCTCTTTGCGATCCCCCACGAACCCGCACCCTTGCTCTTTGCGTTCCCCCACGAATCCGCACCCTTGCTCTTTGCGTTCCCCCACGAACCCGCACGGTTCCTCTTTGCGTTCCCCCACAAACCCGCACCCTTACTCTTTGCGTTCCCCCACGAACCCGCACCCTTGCTCTTTGCGTTCCCCCACGAACCCGCACGTTTCCTCTTTGCGTTCCCCACAAAACCGCACCCTAGTTCTTGGCGTTCCCCCACGAAACCGCACCCTAGCTCTTTGCGTTCCCCCACGAACCCGTACCCTTGCTCTTTGCGTTCCCCCACGAACCCGCACCCTAGCTCTTTGCGTTCCCCCACGAACCCGCACCCTAGCTCTTTGCGTTCCCCCACGAACCCGCACCCTTGCTCTTTGCGTTCCCCCACGAACCCGCATTCTTGCTCTTTGCGTTCCCCTACGAACCCGCATGGTTCCTCTTTGCGTTCCCCCACGAACCCGCACGGTTTCTCTTTGCGTTCCCCCACGAACCCGCACCCTTGCTCTTTGCGTTCCCCCACAAACCCGCACCCTTGCTCTTTGCGTTCCCCCATGAACCCGCACTATTGCTCTTTGCGTTCCCCCACGAACCCGCACCCTTGCTCTTTGCGTTCCCCCACGAACCCGCACCCTTGCTCTTTGCGTTCCCCCACGAACCCGCACGGTTCCTCTTTGCGTTCCCCCACGAACCCGAACCCTTGCTCTTTGCGTTCCCTCACGAAACCGCACGGTTCCTCTTTGCGTTCCCCCACGAACCCGCACCTTGCTCTTTGCGTTCCCCCACGAACCCGCACGGTTCCTCTTTGTGTTCCCCCACGATCCCGCACCATTGCTCTTTGCGTTCCCCCACGAACCCGAACGGTTCTTCTTTGCGTTCCCCCACAAACCCGCACGGTTCCTCTTTGCGTTCCCCCACGAACCCGCACCCTTGCTCTTTGCGTTCCCCCACGAACCCGCACCCTTTCTCTTTGCGTTCCCCCACGAACCCGCACCCTATCTCTTTGCGTTCCCCCACGAACCCGCACCCTTTCTCTTTGCGTTCCCCCACGAACCCGCACCCTTGCTCTTTGCGTTCCCCCACGAACCGGCAACCTTGCTCTTTGCGTTCCCACACGAACCCGCACCCTTGCTCATTGCGTTCCCCCACGAACCCGCACCCTTGCTCTTTGCGTTCCCCCACGAACCCGCACCCTTGCTCTTTGCGTTCCCCCACGAACCCGCACCCTTGCTCTTTGCGTTCCCCCACGAACCCGCACCCTTGCTCTTTGCGTTCCCCCACGAACCCGCACCCTTGCTCTTTGCGTTCCCCCACGAACCCGCACCCTTGTTGTCTGCATTCCCCAACGAACCCGCACCCTTGCTCTTTGCGTTCCCCCACGAACCCGCACCCTTGCTCTTTGCGTTCCCTCACGAACCCGCACGGTTCCTCTTTGCGTTCCCCCACGAACCCGCACCCTTGCTCTTTGCGTTCCCCCACGAATCCGCACCCTTGCTCTATGCGTTCCCCCACGAATCCGCACCCTTGCTCTTTGCGTTCCCCCAAGAACCCGCACGGTTCCTCTTTGCGTTCCCCCACGAACCCGCACGGTTCCTCTTTGCGTTCCCCCACGAACCCGCACCCTTGCTCTTTGCGTTCCCCCACAAACCCGCACCCTTGCTCTTTGCGTTCCCCCACAAACCCGCACCCATGCTCTTTGCGTTCCCCCACGAACCCGCACCCTTGCTCTTTGCGTTCCCCCACGAACCCGCACCCTTGCTCTTTGCGTTCCCCCACGAACCCGCACCCTTGCTCTTTGCGTTCCCTCACGAACCCGCACCCTTGCTCTTTGCGTTCCCCCACGAACCCGCACCCATTCTCTTTGCGTTCCCCCACGAACCTGCACCCTTGCTCTTTGTGTTCCCCCACGAACCCGCACCCATGCTCTTTGCGTTCCCCCACGAACCTGCACCCTTGCTCTTTGTGTTCCCCCACGAACCCGCACGGTTCCTCTTTGCGTTCCCCCACGAACCCGCACCCTTGCTCTTTGCGTTCCCCCATGAACCCGCACCCTTGCTCTTTGCGTTCCCCCACGAACCCGCACCCTTGCTCTTTGCGTTCCCTCACGAACCCGCACACTTGCTCTTTGCGTTCCCCCACGAACCCGCACCCTTGTTCTTTGCGTTCCCCCACGAAACCGCACCCTTGGTCTTTGCGTTCCCCCACGAACCCGCACGGTTCCTCTTTGCGTTCCCCCACGAACCCGCATGGTTCCTCTTTGCGTTCCCCCACGAACCCGCACGGTTCCTCTTTGCGTTCCGCCACGAACCCGCACCCTTGCTCTTTGCGTTCCCCCACGAACCCGCACCCTTGCTCTTTGCGTTCCCCCACGAAACCGCACCCTTGCTCTTTGCGTTCCCCCACCAACCCGCACGGTTCCTCTTTGCGTTCCCCCACGAACCCGCACCCTTGCTCTTTGCGTTCCCCAACGAACCCGCACCCTTGCTCTTTGCGTTCCCCAACGAACCCGCACCCTTTCTCTTTGCGTTCCCCCACGAACCCGCACGGTTCCTCTTTGCGTTCCCCCACGAACTCGCACGGTTCCTCTTTGCGTTCCCCCACGAACCCGCACCCTAGCTCTTTGCGTTCCCTCACGAACCCGCACCGTTGCTCTTTGCGTTCCCCCACGATCCCGCACCCTTGCTCTTTGCGTTCCTCCACGAACCCGCACCCTTACTCTTTGCGTTCCCCCACGAACCCGCACGGTTCCTCTTTGCGTTCCCCCACGAACTCACACCCTTGCTCTTTGCGTTCCCCCACGAACCCGCACGGCTCCTCTTTGCGTTCCCCCACGAACCCGCACCCTTGCTCTTTGCGTTCCCCCACGAACCCGCACGGTTCCTCTTTGCGTTCCCCCACGAACCCGCACGGTTCCTCTTTGCGTTCCCCCACGAACCCGCACCCTTGCTCTTTGCGTTCCCCCACGAACCCGCACCCTTGCTCTTTGCGTTCCCCCACGAACCCGCACCCTTGCTCTTTGCGTTCCCCCACGAAACCGCACCCTAGCTCTTTGCGTTCCCCCACGAACCCGCACCCTTGCTCTTTGCGTTCCCCCACGAACACGCACTCTTGCTCTTTGCGTTCCCCCACGAACCCGCACCCTTGCTCTTTACGTTCCCCCACGAACCCGCACCCTTGCTCTTTGCGTTCCCCCACGAACCCGCACCCTTGCTCTTTGCGTTCCCCCACGAACCCGCACCCTTGCTCTTTGCGTTCCCCTACGAACCCGCACGGTTCCTCTTTGCGTTCCCCCACGAACCCGCACGGTTCCTCTTTGCGTTCCCCCACGAACCCGCACCCTTGCTCTTTGCGTTCCCCCACGAACCAGCACCCTTGTTCTTTGCGTTCCCCCACGAACCCGCACGGTTCCTCTTTGCGTTCCCCCACGAACCCGCACGGTTCCTCTTTGCGTTCCCCCACGAACCCGCACAGTTCCTCTTTGCGTTCCCCCACGAACCCGCACCCTTGCTCTTTGCGATCCCCCACGAACCCGCACCCTTGCTCTTTGCGTTCCCCCACGAATCCGCACCCTTGCTCTTTGCGTTCCCCCACGAACCCGCACGGTTCCTCTTTGCGTTCCCCCACAAACCCGCACCCTTACTCTTTGCGTTCCCCCACGAACCCGCACCCTTGCTCTTTGCGTTCCCCCACGAACCCGCACGTTTCCTCTTTGCGTTCCCCCACAAAACCGCACCCTAGTTCTTGGCGTTCCCCCACGAAACCGCACCCTAGCTCTTTGCGTTCCCCCACGAACCCGCACCCTTGCTCTTTGCGTTCCCCCACGAACCCGCACCCTTGCTCTTTGCGTTCCCCCACGAACCCGCACCCTAGCTCTTTGCGTTCCCCCACGAACCCGCACCCTTGCTCTTTGCGTTCCCCCACGAACCCGCATTCTTGCTCTTTGCGTTCCCCTACGAACCCGCATGGTTCCTCTTTGCGTTCCCCCACGAACCCGCACGGTTTCTCTTTGCGTTCCCCCACGAACCCGCACCCTTGCTCTTTGCGTTCCCCCACAAACCCGCACCCTTGCTCTTTGCGTTCCCCCATGAACCCGCACTATTGCTCTTTGCGTTCCCCCACGAACCCGCACCCTTGCTCTTTGTGTTCCCCCACGAACCCGCACGGTTCCTCTTTGCGTTCCCCCACGAACCCGAACCCTTGCTCTTTGCGTTCCCTCACGAAACCGCACGGTTCCTCTTTGCGTTCCCCCACGAACCCGCACCTTGCTCTTTGCGTTCCCCCACGAACCCGCACGGTTCCTCTTTGCGTTCCCCCACAAACCCGCACGGTTCCTCTTTGCGTTCCCCCACGAACCCGCACGGTTCTTCTTTGCGTTCCCCCACAAACCCGCACGGTTCCTCTTTGCGTTCCCCCACGAACCCGCACCCTTGCTCTTTGCGTTCCCCCACGAACCCGCACCCTTTCTCTTTGCGTTCCCCCACGAACCCGCACCCTATCTCTTTGCGTTCCCCCACGAACCCGCACCCTTTCTCTTTGCGTTCCCCCACGAACCCGCACCCTTGCTCTTTGCGTTCCCCCACGAACCCGCACCCTTGCTCTTTGCGTTCCCACACGAACCCGCACCCTTGCTCATTGCGTTCCCCCACGAACCCGCACCCTTGCTCTTTGCGTTCCCCCACGAACCCGCACCCTTGCTCTTTGCGTTCCGCCACGAACCCGCACCCTTGCTCTTTGCGTTCCCCCACGAACCCGCACCCTTGCTCTTTGCGTTCCCCCACGAACCCGCACCCTTGCTCTTTGCGTTCCCCCACGAACCCGCACCCTTGTTGTCTGCATTCCCCCACGAACCCGCACCCTTGCTCTTTGCGTTCCCCCACGAACCTGCACCCTTGCTCTTTGCGTTCCCCCACGAACCCGCACCATTGCTCTTTGCGTTCCCCCACGAACCCGCACCCTTGCTCTTTGCGTTCCCCCACGAACCCGAACCCTTGCTCTTTGCGTTCCCTCACGAAACCGCACGGTTCCTCTTTGTGTTCCCCCACGAACCCGCACCCTTGCTCTTTGCGTTCCCCCACGAACCCGCACGGTTCCTCTTTGTGTTCTCCCACGATCCCGCACCCTTGCTCTTTGCGTTCCCCCACGAACCCGCACGGTTCTTCTTTGCGTTCCCCCACAAACCCGCACGGTTCCTCTTTGCGTTCCCCCACGAACCCGCACCCTTGCTCTTTGCGTTCCCCCATGAACCCGCACCCTTGCTCTTTGCGTTCCCCCACGAACCCGCACCCTTGCTCTTTGCGTTCCCTCACGAACCCGCACACTTGCTCTTTGCGTTCCCCCACGAACCCGCACCCTTGTTCTTTGCGTTCCCCCACGAACCCGCACCCTTGGTCTTTGAGTTCCCCCACGAACCCGCACCCTAGCTCTTTGCGTTCCCTAACGAACCCGCACCGTTGCTCTTTGCGTTCCCCCACGAACCCGCACCCTTGCTCTTTGCGTTCCCCCACGAACCCGCACCCTTGCTCTTTGCGTTCCCCCACGAACCCGCACCCATGCTCTTTGCGTTCCCCCACGAACCCGCACCCATGCTCTTTGCGTTCCCCCACGAACCCGCACGGTTCCTCTTTGCGTTCCCCCATGAACCCGCACCCTTGCTCTTTGCGTTCCCCCACGAACCCGCACCCTTGCTCTTTGCGTTCCCCCACGAACCCGCACCCATGCTCTTTGCGTTCCCCCACGAACCCGAACCTTTGCTCTTTGCGTTCCCCCACGAACCTGCACGGTTCCTCTTTGCGTTCCCCCACGAACCCGCACGGTTCCTCTTTGCGTTCCCCCACGAACCAGCACGGTTCCTCTTTGCGTTCCCCCACGAACCCGCACCCTTGCTCTTTGCGATCCCCCACGAACCCGCACCCTTACTCTTTGCGTTCCCCCACGAACCCGCACGGTTCCTCTTTGCGTTCCCCCACGAACCCGCACGTTTCCTCTTTGCGTTCCCCCACGAAACCGCACCCTAGCTCTTTGCGTTCCCCCACGAACCCGCTCCGTTGCTCTTTGCGTTCCCCCACGAACCCGCACCCTTGCTCTTTGCGTTCCCCCACGAACCCGCACCCTTGCTCTTTGCGTTCCCCCACCAACCCGCACGGTTCCTCTTTGCGTTCCCCCACGAACCCGCACCCTTGCTCTTTGCGTTCCCCCACGAACCCGCACGGTTCCTCTTTGTGTTCCCCCACGAACCCGCACGGTTCCTCTTTGTGTTCCCCCACGAAGCCGCACCCTTGCTCTTTGCGTTCCCCCACAAAACCGCACCCTAGCTCTTTGCGTTCCCTCACGAACCCGCACCGTTGCTCTTTGCGTTACCCCACGAACCCGCACCCTTGCTCTTTGCGTTCCCTCACGAACCCGCACCCTTGCTCTTTGCGTTCCCTCACGAACCCGCACCCTTGCTCTTTGCGTTCCTCCACAAACCCGCAAGGTTCCTCTTTGCGTTCCCCCACGAACCCGCACCCTTGCTCTTTGCGTTCCCCCACGAACCCGCACCCTTGCTCTTTGCGTTCCCCCACGAACCCGCACGGTTCCTCTTTGCGTTCCCCCACGAACCCGCACCCTTGCTCTTTGCGTTCCCACATGAACCCGCACCCTTGCTCTTTGCGTTGCCCCACGAACCCGCACGTTTCCTCTTTGCGTTCCCCCACAAAACCGCACCCTATCTCCTTGCGTTCCCCCACGAACCAGCTCCGATGCTCTTTGCGTTCCCCCACGAATCCACACCCTTGCTCTTTGCGTTCCCCCACGATCCCGCACCCTTGCACTTTGCGGTCCCCCACGAACCCGGACGGTTCCTCTTTGCGTTCCCCCACGAACCCGCACCCTTGCTCTTTGCGTTCCCCCACGAACCCGCACCCTTGCTCTTTGCGTTCCCCCACGAACCCGCACCCTTGCTCTTTGCGTTCCCCCACCAACCCGCACCCTTGCTCTTTGCGTTCCCCCACGAACCCGCACCCTTGCTCTTTGCGTTCCCCCACCAACCCGCACGGTTCCTCTTTGCGTTCCCCCACGAACCCGCACCCTTGCTCTTTGCGTTCCCCCACGAACCCGCACGGTTCCTCTTTGCGTTCCCCCACGAACCCGCACGGTTCCTCTTTGCGTTCCCCCACGAACCCGCACGGTTCCTCTTTGCGTTCCCCCACGAACTCGCACGGTTCCTCTTTGCGTTCCCCCACGAACCCGCACCCTTGCTCTTTGCGTTCCCCCACGAACCCGCACCCTTGCTCTTTGCGTTCCCCCACGAACCCACACCGTTGCTCTTTGCGTTCCCCCACGAAACCGCACCCTAGCTCTTTGCGTTCCCTAACGAACCCGCACCGTTGCTCTTTGCGTTCCCCCACGAACCCGCACCCTTGCTCTTTGCGTTCCCCCACGAACCCGCACCCTTGCTCTTTGCGTTCCCCCACGAACCCGCACCCTGGCTCTTTACGTTCCCCCACGAACTCACACCCTTGCTCTTTGCGTTCCCCCACGAACCCGCACGGCTCCTCTTTGCATTCCCCCACGAACCCGCACCCTTGCTCTTTGCGTTCCCCCACGAACCCGCACGGTTCCTCTTTGCGTTCCCCCACGAACCCGCACGGTTCCTCTTTGCGTTCCCCCACGAACCCGCACCCTTGCTCTTTGCGTTCCCCCACGAACCCGCACCCTTGCTCTTTGCGTTCCCCCACGAACCCGCACCCCTGCTCTTTGCGTTCCCCCACGAAACCGCACCCTAGCTCTTTGCGTTCCCCCACGAACCCGCACCGTTGCTCTTTGCGTTCCCCCACGAACCCGCACCCTTGCTCTTTGCATTCCCCCACGAACCCGCACGGTTCCTCTTTGCGTTCCCCCACGAACCCGCACCCTTGCTCTTTGCGTTCCCCCACGAACCCGCACGGTTCCTCTTTGCGTTCCCACACTAACCCGCACGGTTCCTCTTTGCGTTCCCCCACGAACCGGAACGGTTCCTCTTTGCGTTCCACCACGAACCCGCACCCTTGCTCTTTGCGTTCCCCCACGAACCCGCACCCTTGCTCTTTGCGTTCCCCCACGAACCCGCACCCTTGCTCTTTGCGTTCCCCCACGAACCCGCACGGTTCCTCTTTGCGTTCCCCCATGAACCCGCACCCTTGCTCTTTGCGTTCCCCTACGAACCCGCACGGTTCCTCTTTGCGTTCCCCCACGAACCCGCACGGTTCCTCTTTGCGTTCCCCCATGAACCCGCACGGTTCCTCTTTGCGTTCCCCCACGAACCCGCACCCCTGCTCTTTGCGTTCCCCCACGAACCCGCACCCCTGCTCTTTGCGTTCCCCCACGAACCCGCACCCTTGCTCTTTGCGTTCCCCCACGAACCCGCACCCTTGCTCTTTGCGTTCCCCCACGAACCCGCACCCTTGCTCTTTGCGTTCCCCCACGAACCCGCACGGTTCCTCTTTGCGTTCCCGCACGAACCCGCACCCTTGCTCTTTGCGTTCCCCCACGAACCCGCACCCTTGCTCTTTGCGTTCCCCCACGAACCCGCACCCTTGCTCTTTGCGTTCCCCCACGAACCCGCACCCTTGCTCTTTGCGTTCCCCCACGAACCCAAACCCTTGCTCTTTGCGTTCCCTCACGAAACCGCACGGTTCCTATTTGCGTTCCCCCACGAACCCGCACCCTTGCTCTTTGCGTTCCCCCACGAACCCGCACGGTTCCTCTTTGTGTTCCCCCACGATCCCGCACCATTGCTCTTTGCGTTCCCCCACGAACCCGCACGGTTCTTCTTTGCGTTCCCCCACAAACCCGCACGGTTCCTCTTTGCGTTCCCCCACGAACCCGCACCCTTGCTCTTTGCGTTCCCCCACGAACCCGCACCCTTTCTCTTTGCGTTCCCCCACGAACCCGCATCCTATCAATTTGCGTTCCCCCACGAACCCGCACCCTTGCTCTTTGCGTTCCCCCACGAACCCGCAACCTTGCTCTTTGCGTTCCCACACGAACCCGCACCCTTGCTCATTGCGTTCCCCCACGAACCCGCACCCTTGCTCTTTGCGTTCCCCCACGAACCCGCACCCTTGCTTTTTGCGTTCCCCCACGAACCCGCACCCTTGCTCTTTGCGTTCCCCCACGAACCCGCACCCTTGCTCTTTGCGTTCCCCCACGAACCCGCACCCTTGCTCTTTGAGTTCCCCCACGAACCCGCACCCTTGTTGTCTGCATTCCCCCACGAACCCGCACCCTTGCTCTTTGCGTTCCCCCACGAACCCGCACGGTTCCTCTTTGCGTTCCCTCACGAACCCGCACAGTTCCTCTTTGCGTTCCCTCACGAACCCGCACCCTTGCTCTTTGCGTTCCCCCACGAATCCGCACCCTTGCTCTTTGCGTTCCCCCACGAACTCGCACGGTTCCTCTTTGCGTTCCCCCACGAACCCGCACCCATGCTCTTTGCGTTCCCCCACGAACCCGCACGTTTCCTCTTTGCGTTCCCCCACGAACCCGCACCCTTGCTCTTTGCGTTCCCCCACGAACCCGCACCCTTGCTCTTTGCGTTCCCCCACGAACCCGCACCCTTGCTCTTTGCGTTCCCCCACGAACCCGCACCCTTGCTCTTTGCGTTCCCTCACGAACCCGCACCCTTGCTCTTTGCGTTCCCCCACGAACCCGCAGCCTTGTTCTTTGCGTTCCCCCACGAACCCGCACCCTTGGTCTTTGCGTTCCCCCACGAACCCGCACGGTTCCTCTTTGCGTTCCCCCACGAACCCGCACCCTTGCTCTTTGTGTTCCCCCACGAACCCGCACCCTTGCTCTTTGCGTTCCCCCACGAACCCGCACCCTTGCTCTTTGCGTTCCCCCACGAACCCGCACCCATGCTCTTTGCGTTCCCCCACGAACCTGCACCCTTGCTCTTTGTGTTCCCCCACGAACCCGCACGGTTCCTCTTTGCGTTCCTCCACGAACCCGCACCCTTGCTCTTTGCGTTCCCCCATGAACCCGAACACTTGCTCTTTGCGTTCCCCCACGAACCCGCACCCTTTTTCTTTGCGTTCCCCCACGAAACCGCACCCTAGCTCTTTGCGTTCCCCCACGAACCCGCACCGTTGCTCTTTGCGTTCCCCCACGAACCCGCACCCTTGGTCTTTGCGTTCCCCCATGAACCCGCACCCTTGCTCTTTGCGTTCCCCCACGAACCCGCAACCTTGCTCTTTGCGTTCCCCCACGAACTCACACCCTTGCTCTTTGCGTTCCCCCACGAACCCGCACGGTTCCTCTTTGCGTTCCCCCACGAACCCGCACCCTTGCTCTTTGTGTTCCCCCCCAAACCGCACCCTTGCTCTTTGCGTTCCCCCACGAACCCCCACCCTTTCTCTTTTTTGTTCCCCCACGAACCCGCACCCTTGCTCTTTGCGTTCCCCCACGAACCCGCACCCTTGCTCTTTGCGTTCCCCCACGAGCCCGCACCCTTGCTCTTTGCTTTCCCCTACGAACACGCACGGTTCCTCTTTGCGTTCCACCACGAACCCGCACGGTTCCTCTTTGCGTTCCCCCACGAACCCGCACCCTTGCTCTTTGCGTTCCCCCACAAACCCGCACCCTTGCTCTTTGCGTTCCCCCACAAACCCGCACCCTTGCTCTTTGCGTTCCCCCACGAACCCGCACCCTTGCTCTTTGCGTTCCCCCACGAACCCGCACCCTTACTCTTTGCGTTCCCCCACGAACCCGCACCCTTGCTCTTTGCGTTCCCTCACGAACCCGCACCGTTCCTCTTTGCGTTCCCCCACGAACCCGCACGGTTCCTCTTTGCGTTCCCCCACGAACCCGCACCCTTGCTCTTTGCGTTCCCCCATGAACCCGCACCCTTGCTCTTTGCGTTCCGCCACGAACCCGCACCCTTGCTCTTTGCGTTCCCCCACGAACCCGCACCCATGCTCTTTGCGTTCCCCCACGAACCCGAACCTTTGCTCTTTGCGTTCCCCCACGAACCCGCACGGTTCCTCTTTGCGTTCCCCCACGAACCCGCACGGTTTCTCTTTGCGTTCCCCCACGAACCCGCACGGTTCCTCTTTGCGTTCCCCCACGAACCAGCACGGTTCCTCTTTGCGTTCCCCCACGAACCCGCACACTTGCTCTTTGCGATCCCCCACGAACCCGCACCCTTACTCTTTGCGTTTCCCCACGAACCCGCACGGTTCCTCTTTGCGTTCCCCCACGAACCCGCACGTTTCCTCTTTGCGTTCCCCCACGAACCCGCACGGTTCCTCTTTGCGTTCCCCCACGAACCCGCTCCGTTGCTCTTTGCGTTCCCCCACGAACCCGCACCCTTGCTCTTTGCGTTCCCCCACGAACCCGCACCCTTGCTCTTTGCGTTCCCCCACCAACCCGCACGGTTCCTCTTTGCGTTCCCCCACGAACCCGCACCCTTGCTCTTTGCGTTCCCCCACGAACCCGCACGGTTCCTCTTTGTGTTCCCCCACGAAGCCGCACCCTTGCTCTTTGCGTTCCCTCACGAACCCGCACCCTTGCTCTTTGCGTTCCTCCACGAACCCGCACCCTTGCTCTTTGCGTTCCCCCACGAACCCGCACCCTTGCTCTTTGCGTTCCCCCACGAACCCGCACGGTTCCTCTTTGCGTTCCCCCACGAACCCGCACCCTTGCTCTTTGCGTTCCCACATGAACCCGCACCCTTGCTCTTTGCGTTCCCCCACGAACCCGCACGTTTCCTCTTTGCGTTCCCCCACAAAACCGCACCCTAGCTCTTTGCGTTCCCCATGATCCCGCACCCTTGCACTTTGCGTTCCCCCACGAACCCGCACGGTTCCTCTTTGCGTTCCCCCACGAACCCGCACCCTTGCTCTTTGCGTTCCCCCACGAACCCGCACCCTTGCTCTTTGCGTTCCCCCACGAACCCGCACGGTTCCTCTTTGCGTTCCCCCACGAACCCGCACGGTTCCTCTTTGCGTTCCCCCACGAACTCGCACGGTTCCTCTTTGCGTTCCCCCACGAACCCGCACCCTTGCTCTTTGCGTTTCCCCACGAACCCGCACGGTTCCTCTTTGTGTTCCCGCACTAAGCCGCACCCTTGCTCTTTGCTTTCCCCCACAAAACCGCACCCTAGCTCTTTGCGTTCCCTCACGAACCCGCACCGTTGCTCTTTGCGTTCCCCCACGAACACGCACCCTTGCTCTTTGCGTTCCCCCACGAACCCGCACCCTTGCTCTTTACGTTCCCCCACGAACCCGCACCCTTGCTCTTTGTGTTCCCCCACGAACCCGCACCCTTGCTCTTTGCGTTCCCACACCAACCCGCACGGTTCCTCTTTGCGTTCCCCCACGAACCCGCACGGTTCCTCTTTGCGTTCCCCCACGAACCCGCACCCTTGCTCTTTGCGTTCCCCCACGAACCAGCACCCTTGTTCTTTGCGTTCCCCCACGAACCCGCACGGTTCCTCTTTGCGTTCCCCCACGAACCCGCACGGTTCCTCTTTGCGTTCCCCCACGAACCCGCACAGTTCCTCTTTGCGTTCCCCCACGAACCCGCACCCTTGCTCTTTGTGATCCCCCACGAACCCGCACCCTTGCTCTTTGCGTTCCCCCACGAACCCGCACGTTTCCTCTTTGCGTTCCCCCACAAAACCGCACCCTAGTTCTTGGCGTTCCCCCACGAAACCGCACCCTAGCTCTTTGCGTTCCCCCACGAACCCGCACCCTTGCTCTTGGCGTTCCCCCACGAACCCGCACCCTAGCTCTTTGCGTTCCCCCACGAACCCGCACCCTAGCTCTTTGCGTTCCCCCACGAACCCGCACCCTTGCTCTTTGCGTTCCCCCATGAACCCGCACGGTTCCTCTTTGCGTTCCCCCACGAACCCGCACCCTTGCTCTTTGCGTCCCCCCACGAACCTGCACCCTTGCTCTTTGCGTTCCCCCACGAACCCGCACCCTTGCTCTTTGCGTTCCCCCACAAACCCGCACCCTTGCTCTTTGCGTTCCCCCATGAACCCGCACTATTGCTCTTTGCGTTCCCCCACGAACCCGCACTCTTGCTCTTTGCGTTCCCCCACGAACCCGCACCCTTGCTCTTTGCGTTCCCCCACGAACCCGCACGGTTCCTCTTTGCGTTCCCCCACGAACCCGAACCCTTGCTCTTTGCGTTCCCTCACGAAACCGCACGGTTCCTCTTTGCGTTCCCCCACGAACCCGCACCTTGCTCTTTGCGTTCCCCCACGAACCCGCACGGTTCCTCTTTGTGTTCCCCCACGATCCCGCACCATTGCTCTTTGCGTTCCCCCACGAACCCGCACGGTTCTTCTTTGCGTTCCCCCACAAACCCGCATGGATCCTCTTTGCGTTCCCCCACGAACCCGCACCCTTGCTCTTTGCGTTCCCCCACGAACCCGCACCCTTTCTCTTTGCGTTCCCCCACGAACCCGCACCCTATCTCTTTGCGTTCCCCCACGAACCCGCACCCTTTCTCTTTGCGTTCCCCCACGAACCCGCACCCTTGCTCTTTGCGTTCCCCCACGAACCCGCAACCTTGCTCTTTGCGTTCCCACACGAACCCGCACCCTTGCTCATTGCGTTCCCCCACGAACCCGCACCCTTGCTCTTTGCGTTCCCCCACGAACCCGCACCCTTGCTCTTTGCGTTCCCCCACGAACCCGCACCCTTGCTCTTTGCGTTCCCCCACGAACCCGCACCCTTGCTCTTTGCGTTCCCCCACGAACCCGCACAGTTCCTCTTTGCGTTCCGCCACGAACCCGCACCCATGCTCTTTGCGTTCCCCTACGAACCCGCACGTTTCTTCTTTGCGTTCCCCCACGAACCCGCACCCTTGCTCTTTGCGTTCCCCCATGAACCCGCACCCTTGCTCTTTGCGTTCCTCCACGAACCCGCACCCTTGCTCTTTGCGTTCCTCCAAGAACCTGCACCCTTGCTCTTTGTGTTCCCCCATGAACTCGCACGGTTCCTCTTTGCGTTCCCCCACGAACCCGCACCCTTGCTCTTTGCGTTCCCCCACGAACCCGCACCCTTGCTCTTTGCGTTCCCCCACGAACCCGCACCCTTGCTCTTTGCGTTCCCCCACGAACCCGCACCCTTGCTCTTTGCTTTCCCCTACGAACCCGCACGGTTCCTCTTTGCGTTCCCCCACGAACCCGCACGGTTCCTCTTTGCGTTCCCCCACGAACCCGCACCCTTGCTCTTTGCGTTCCCCCACAAACCCGCACCCTTGCTCTTTGCGTTCCCCCACAAACCCGCACCCATGCTCTTTGCGTTCCCCCACGAACCCGCACCCTTGCTCTTTGCGTTCCCCCACGAACCCGCACCCTTGCTCTATGCGTTCCCCCACGAACCCGCACCCTTGCTCTTTGCGTTCCCTCACGAACCCGCACCCTTGCTCTTTGCGTTCCCCCACGAACCCGCACCCATGCTCTTTGCGTTCCCCCACGAACCTGCACCCTTGCTCTTTGTGTTCCCCCACGAACCCGCACCCATGCTCTTTGCGTTCCCCCACGAACCTGCACCCTTGCTCTTTGTGTTCCCCCACGAACCCGCACGGTTCCTCTTTGCGTTCCCCCACGAACCCGCACCCTTGCTCTTTGCGTTCCCCCATGAACCCGCACCCTTGCTCTTTGCGTTCCCCCACGAACCCGCACCCTTGCTATTTGCGTTCCCTCACGAACCCGCACACTTGCTCTTTGCGTTCCCCCACGAACCCGCACCCTTGTTCTTTGCGTTCCCCCACGAACCCGCACCCTTGGTCTTTGCGTTCCCCCACGAACCCGCACGGTTCCTCTTTGCGTTCCCCCACGAACCCGCACGGTTCCTCTTTGCGTTCCCCCACGAACCCGCACCCTTGCTCTTTGCGTTCCCCCACGAACCCGCACCCTTGCTCTTTGCGTTCCCCCACGAACCCGCACCCTTGCTCTTTGCGTTCCCCCATGAAACCGCACCCTAGCTCTTTGCGTTCCCCCACGAACCCGCACCCTTGCTCTTTGCGTTCCCCCACGAACACGCACCCTTGCTCTTTGCGTTCCCCCACGAACCCGCACCCTTGCTCTTTACGTTCCCCCACGAACCCGCACCCTTGCTCTTTGCGTTCCCCCACGAACCCGCACCCTTGCTCTTTGCGTTCCCCGACGAACCCGCACGGTTCCTCTTTGCGTTCCCCCACGAACCCGCACGGTTCCTCTTTGCGTTCCCCCACGAACCCGCACCCTTGCTCTTTGCGTTCCCCCACGAACCTGCACCCTTGTTCTTTGCGTTCCCCCACGAACCCGCACGGTTCCTTTTTGCGTTCCCCCACGAACCCGCACGGTTCTTCTTTGCGTTCCCCCACGAACCCGCACGGTTCCTCTTTGCGTTCCCCCACGAACCCGCACCCTTGCTCTTTGCGATCCCCCACGAACCCGCACCCTTGCTCTTTGCGTTCCCCCACGAACCCGCATTCTTGCTCTTTGCGTTCCCCTACGAACCCGCATGGTTCCTCTTTGCGTTCCCCCACGAACCCGCACGGTTTCTCTTTGCGTTCCCCCACGAACCCGCACCCTTGCTCTTTGCGTTCCCCCACAAACCCGCACCCTTGCTCTTTGCGTTCCCCCATGAACCCGCACTATTGCTCTTTGCGTTCCCCCACGAACCCGCACCCTTGCTCTTTGCGTTCCCCCACGAACCCGCACCCTTGCTCTTTGCGTTCCCCCACGAACCCGCACGGTTCCTCTTTGCGTTCCCCCACGAACCCGAACCCTTGCTCTTTGCGTTCCCTCACGAAACCGCACGGTTCCTCTTTGCGTTCCCCCACGAACCCGCACCTTGCTCTTTGCGTTCCCCCACGAACCCGCACGGTTCCTCTTTGTGTTCCCCCACGATCCCGCACCATTGCTCTTTGCGTTCCCCCACGAACCCGCACGGTTCTTCTTTGCGTTCCCCCACAAACCCGCACGGTTCCTCTTTGCGTTCCCCCACGAACCCGCACCCTTGCTCTTTGCGTTCCCCCACGAACCCGCACCCTTTCTCTTTGCGTTCCCCCACGAACCCGCACCCTATCTCTTTGCGTTCCCCCACAAACCCGCACCCTTTCTCTTTGCGTTCCCCCACGAACCCGCACCCTTGCTCTTTGCGTTCCCCCACGAACCCGCAACCTTGCTCTTTGCGTTCCCACACGAACCCGCACCCTTGCTCATTGCGTTCCCCCGCGAACCCGCACCCTTGCTCTTTGCGTTCCCCCACGAACCCGCACCCTTGCTCTTTGCGTTCCCCCACGAACCCGCACCCTTGCTCTTTGCGTTCCCCCACGAACCCGCACCCTTGCTCTTTGCGTTCCCCCACGAACCCGCACCCTTGCTCTTTGCGTTCCCCCACGAACCCGCACAGTTCCTCTTTGCGTTCCGCCACGAACCCGCACCCATGCTCTTTGCGTTCCCCAACGAACCCGCACGTTTCCTCTTTGCGTTCCCCCACGAACCCGCACCCTTGCTCTTTGCGTTCCCCCATGAACCCGCACCCTTGCTCTTTGCGTTCCTCCACGAACCCGCACCCTTGCTCTTTGCGTTCCTCCAAGAACCTGCACCCTTGCTCTTTGTGTTCCCCCATGAACTCGCACGGTTCCTCTTTGCGTTCCCCCACGAACCCGCACCCTTGCTCTTTGCGTTCCCCCACGAACCCGCACCCTTGCTCTTTGCGTTCCCCCACGAACCCGCACCCTTGCTCTTTGCGTTCCCCCACGAACCCGCACCCTTGCTCTTTGCTTTCCCCTACGAACCCGCACGGTTCCTCTTTGCGTTCCCCCACGAACCCGCACGGTTCCTCTTTGCGTTCCCCCACGAACCCGCACCCTTGCTCTTTGCGTTCCCCCACAAACCCGCACCCTTGCTCTTTGCGTTCCCCCACAAACCCGCACCCATGCTCTTTGCGTTCCCCCACGAACCCGCACCCTTGCTCTTTGCGTTCCCCCACGAACCCGCACCCTTGCTCTTTGCGTTCCCCCACGAACCCGCACCCTTGCTCTTTGCGTTCCCTCACGAACCCGCACCCTTGCTCTTTGCGTTCCCCCACGAACCCGCACCCATGCTCTTTGCGTTCCCCCACGAACCTGCACCCTTGCTCTTTGTGTTCCCCCACGAACCCGCACCCATGCTCTTTGCGTTCCCCCACGAACCTGCACCGTTGCTCTTTGTGTTCCCCCACGAACCCGCACGGTTCCTCTTTGCGTTCCCCCACGAACCCGCACCCTTGCTCTTTGCGTTCCCCCATGAACCCGCACCCTTGCTCTTTGCGTTCCCCCACGAACCCGCACCCTTGCTATTTGCGTTCCCTCACGAACCCGCACACTTGCTCTTTGCGTTCCCCCACGAACCCGCACCCTTGTTCTTTGCGTTCCCCCACGAAACCGCACCCTTGGTCTTTGCGTTCCCCCACGAACCCGCACGGTTCCTCTTTGCGTTCCCCCACGAACCCGCACGGTTCCTCTTTGCGTTCCCCCACGAACCCGCACCCTTGCTCTTTGCGTTCCCCCACGAACCCGCACCCTTGCTCTTTGCGTTCCCCCACGAACCCGCACCTTTGCTCTTTGCGTTCCCCCACGAAACCGCACCCTAGCTCTTTGCGTTCCCCCACGAACCCGCACCCTTGCTCTTTGCGTTCCCCCACGAACACGCACCCTTGCTCTTTGCGTTCCCCCACGAACCCGCACCCTTGCTCTTTACGTTCCCCCACGAACCCGCACCCTTGCTCTTTGCGTTCCCCCACGAACCCGCACCCTTGCTCTTTGAGTTCCCCCACGAACCCGCACCCTTGTTGTCTGCATTCCCCCACGAACCCGCACCCTTGCTCTTTGCGTTCCCCCACGAACCCGCACGGTTCCTCTTTGCGTTCCCTCACGAACCCGCACAGTTCCTCTTTGCGTTCCCTCACGAACCCGCACCCTTGCTCTTTGCGTTCCCCCACGAATCCGCACCCTTGCTCTTTGCGTTCCCCCACGAACTCGCACGGTTCCTCTTTGCGTTCCCCCACGAACCCGCACCCATGCTCTTTGCGTTCCCCCACGAACCCGCACGTTTCCTCTTTGCGTTCCCCCACGAACCCGCACCCTTGCTCTTTGCGTTCCCCCACGAACCCGCACCCTTGCTCTTTGCGTTCCCCCACGAACCCGCACCCTTGCTCTTTGCGTTCCCCCACGAACCCGCACCCTTGCTCTTTGCGTTCCCTCACGAACCCGCACCCTTGCTCTTTGCGTTCCCCCACGAACCCGCAGCCTTGTTCTTTGCGTTCCCCCACGAACCCGCACCCTTGGTCTTTGCGTTCCCCCACGAACCCGCACGGTTCCTCTTTGCGTTCCCCCACGAACCCGCACCCTTGCTCTTTGTGTTCCCCCACGAACCCGCACCCTTGCTCTTTGCGTTCCCCCACGAACCCGCACCCTTGCTCTTTGCGTTCCCCCACGAACCCGCACCCAAGCTCTTTGCGTTCCCCCACGAACCTGCACCCTTGCTCTTTGTGTTCCCCCACGAACCCGCACGGTTCCTCTTTGCGTTCCCCCACGAACCCGCACCCTTGCTCTTTGCGTTCCCCCATGAACCCGAACACTTGCTCTTTGCGTTCCCCCACGAACCCGCACCCTTTTTCTTTGCGTTCCCCCACGAAACCGCACCCTAGCTCTTTGCGTTCCCCCACGAACCCGCACCGTTGCTCTTTGCGTTCCCCCACGAACCCGCACCCTTGGTCTTTGCGTTCCCCCATGAACCCGCACCCTTGCTCTTTGCGTTCCCCCACGAACCCGCAACCTTGCTCTTTGCGTTCCCCCACGAACTCACACCCTTGCTCTTTGCGTTCCCCCACGAACCCGCACGGTTCCTCTTTGCGTTCCCCCACGAACCCGCACCCTTGCTCTTTGTGTTCCCCCCCAAACCGCACCCTTGCTCTTTGCGTTCCCCCACGAACCCCCACCCTTTCTCTTTTTTGTTCCCCCACGAACCCGCACCCTTGCTCTTTGCGTTCCCCCACGAACCCGCACCCTTGCTCTTTGCGTTCCCCCACGAGCCCGCACCCTTGCTCTTTGCTTTCCCCTACGAACACGCACGGTTCCTCTTTGCGTTCCACCACGAACCCGCACGGTTCCTCTTTGCGTTCCCCCACGAACCCGCACCCTTGCTCTTTGCGTTCCCCCACAAACCCGCACCCTTGCTCTTTGCGTTCCCCCACAAACCCGCACCCTTGCTCTTTGCGTTCCCCCACGAACCCGCACCCTTGCTCTTTGCGTTCCCCCACGAACCCGCACCCTTACTCTTTGCGTTCCCCCACGAACCCGCACCCTTGCTCTTTGCGTTCCCTCACGAACCCGCACCGTTCCTCTTTGCGTTCCCCCACGAACCCGCACGGTTCCTCTTTGCGTTCCCCCACGAACCCGCACCCTTGCTCTTTGCGTTCCCCCATGAACCCGCACCCTTGCTCTTTGCGTTCCGCCACGAACCCGCACCCTTGCTCTTTGCGTTCCCCCACGAACCCGCACCCATGCTCTTTGCGTTCCCCCACGAACCCGAACCTTTGCTCTTTGCGTTCCCCCACGAACCCGCACGGTTCCTCTTTGCGTTCCCCCACGAACCCGCACGGTTTCTCTTTGCGTTCCCCCACGAACCCGCACGGTTCCTCTTTGCGTTCCCCCACGAACCAGCACGGTTCCTCTTTGCGTTCCCCCACGAACCCGCACACTTGCTCTTTGCGATCCCCCACGAACCCGCACCCTTACTCTTTGCGTTTCCCCACGAACCCGCACGGTTCCTCTTTGCGTTCCCCCACGAACCCGCACGTTTCCTCTTTGCGTTCCCCCACGAACCCGCACGGTTCCTCTTTGCGTTCCCCCACGAACCCGCTCCGTTGCTCTTTGCGTTCCCCCACGAACCCGCACCCTTGCTCTTTGCGTTCCCCCACGAACCCGCACCCTTGCTCTTTGCGTTCCCCCACCAACCCGCACGGTTCCTCTTTGCGTTCCCCCACGAACCCGCACCCTTGCTCTTTGCGTTCCCCCACGAACCCGCACGGTTCCTCTTTGTGTTCCCCCACGAAGCCGCACCCTTGCTCTTTGCGTTCCCTCACGAACCCGCACCCTTGCTCTTTGCGTTCCTCCACGAACCCGCACCCTTGCTCTTTGCGTTCCCCCACGAACCCGCACCCTTGCTCTTTGCGTTCCCCCACGAACCCGCACGGTTCCTCTTTGCGTTCCCCCACGAACCCGCACCCTTGCTCTTTGCGTTCCCACATGAACCCGCACCCTTGCTCTTTGCGTTCCCCCACGAACCCGCACGTTTCCTCTTTGCGTTCCCCCACAAAACCGCACCCTAGCTCTTTGCGTTCCCCATGATCCCGCACCCTTGCACTTTGCGTTCCCCCACGAACCCGCACGGTTCCTCTTTGCGTTCCCCCACGAACCCGCACCCTTGCTCTTTGCGTTCCCCCACGAACCCGCACCCTTGCTCTTTGCGTTCCCCCACGAACCCGCACGGTTCCTCTTTGCGTTCCCCCACGAACCCGCACGGTTCCTCTTTGCGTTCCCCCACGAACTCGCACGGTTCCTCTTTGCGTTCCCCCACGAACCCGCACCCTTGCTCTTTGCGTTTCCCCACGAACCCGCACGGTTCCTCTTTGTGTTCCCGCACTAAGCCGCACCCTTGCTCTTTGCTTTCCCCCACAAAACCGCACCCTAGCTCTTTGCGTTCCCTCACGAACCCGCACCGTTGCTCTTTGCGTTCCCCCACGAACCCGCACCCTTGCTCTTTGCGTTCCCTCACGAACCCGCACCCTTGCTCTTTGCGTTCCTCCACGAACCCGCACCCTTGCTCTTTGCGTTCCCCCACGAACACGCACCCTTGCTCTTTGCGTTCCCCCACGAACCCGCACCCTTGCTCTTTACGTTCCCCCACGAACCCGCACCCTTGCTCTTTGTGTTCCCCCACGAACCCGCACCCTTGCTCTTTGCGTTCCCACACCAACCCGCACGGTTCCTCTTTGCGTTCCCCCACGAACCCGCACGGTTCCTCTTTGCGTTCCCCCACGAACCCGCACCCTTGCTCTTTGCGTTCCCCCACGAACCAGCACCCTTGTTCTTTGCGTTCCCCCACGAACCCGCACGGTTCCTCTTTGCGTTCCCCCACGAACCCGCACGGTTCCTCTTTGCGTTCCCCCACGAACCCGCACAGTTCCTCTTTGCGTTCCCCCACGAACCCGCACCCTTGCTCTTTGTGATCCCCCACGAACCCGCACCCTTGCTCTTTGCGTTCCCCCACGAACCCGCACGTTTCCTCTTTGCGTTCCCCCACAAAACCGCACCCTAGTTCTTGTCGTTCCCCCACGAAACCGCACCCTAGCTCTTTGCGTTCCCCCACGAACCCGCACCCTTGCTCTTGGCGTTCCCCCACGAACCCGCACCCTAGCTCTTTGCGTTCCCCCACGAACCCGCACCCTAGCTCTTTGCGTTCCCCCACGAACCCGCACCCTTGCTCTTTGCGTTCCCCCATGAACCCGCACGGTTCCTCTTTGCGTTCCCCCACGAACCCGCACCCTTGCTCTTTGCGTCCCCCCACGAACCTGCACCCTTGCTCTTTGCGTTCCCCCACGAACCCGCACCCTTGCTCTTTGCGTTCCCCCACAAACCCGCACCCTTGCTCTTTGCGTTCCCCCATGAACCCGCACTATTGCTCTTTGCGTTCCCCCACGAACCCGCACTCTTGCTCTTTGCGTTCCGCCACGAACCCGCACCCTTGCTCTTTGCGTTCCCCCACGAACCCGCACGGTTCCTCTTTGCGTTCCCCCACGAACCCGAACCCTTGCTCTTTGCGTTCCCTCACGAAACCGCACGGTTCCTCTTTGCGTTCCCCCACGAACCCGCACCTTGCTCTTTGCGTTCCCCCACGAACCCGCACGGTTCCTCTTTGTGTTCCCCCACGATCCCGCACCATTGCTCTTTGCGTTCCCCCACGAACCCGCACGGTTCTTCTTTGCGTTCCCCCACAAACCCGCATGGATCCTCTTTGCGTTCCCCCACGAACCCGCACCCTTGCTCTTTGCGTTCCCCCACGAACCCGCACCCTTTCTCTTTGCGTTCCCCCACGAACCCGCACCCTATCTCTTTGCGTTCCCCCACGAACCCGCACCCTTTCTCTTTGCGTTCCCCCACGAACCCGCACCCTTGCTCTTTGCGTTCCCCCACGAACCCGCAACCTTGCTCTTTGCGTTCCCACACGAACCCGCACCCTTGCTCATTGCGTTCCCCCACGAACCCGCACCCTTGCTCTTTGCGTTCCCCCACGAACCCGCACCCTTGCTCTTTGCGTTCCCCCACGAACCCGCACCCTTGCTCTTTGCGTTCCCCCACGAACCCGCACCCTTGCTCTTTGCGTTCCCCCACGAACCCGCACAGTTCCTCTTTGCGTTCCGCCACGAACCCGCACCCATGCTCTTTGCGTTCCCCTACGAACCCGCACGTTTCTTCTTTGCGTTCCCCCACGAACCCGCACCCTTGCTCTTTGCGTTCCCCCATGAACCCGCACCCTTGCTCTTTGCGTTCCTCCACGAACCCGCACCCTTGCTCTTTGCGTTCCTCCAAGAACCTGCACCCTTGCTCTTTGTGTTCCCCCATGAACTCGCACGGTTCCTCTTTGCGTTCCCCCACGAACCCGCACCCTTGCTCTTTGCGTTCCCCCACGAACCCGCACCCTTGCTCTTTGCGTTCCCCCACGAACCCGCACCCTTGCTCTTTGCGTTCCCCCACGAACCCGCACCCTTGCTCTTTGCTTTCCCCTACGAACCCGCACGGTTCCTCTTTGCGTTCCCCCACGAACCCGCACGGTTCCTCTTTGCGTTCCCCCACGAACCCGCACCCTTGCTCTTTGCGTTCCCCCACAAACCCGCACCCTTGCTCTTTGCGTTCCCCCACAAACCCGCACCCATGCTCTTTGCGTTCCCCCACGAACCCGCACCCTTGCTCTTTGCGTTCCCTCACGAACCCGCACCCTTGCTCTTTGCGTTCCCCCACGAACCCGCACCCATGCTCTTTGCGTTCCCCCACGAACCTGCACCCTTGCTCTTTGTGTTCCCCCACGAACCCGCACCCATGCTCTTTGCGTTCCCCCACGAACCTGCACCCTTGCTCTTTGTGTTCCCCCACGAACCCGCACGGTTCCTCTTTGCGTTCCCCCACGAACCCGCACCCTTGCTCTTTGCGTTCCCCCATGAACCCGCACCCTTGCTCTTTGCGTTCCCCCACGAACCCGCACCCTTGCTATTTGCGTTCCCTCACGAACCCGCACACTTGCTCTTTGCGTTCCCCCACGAACCCGCACCCTTGTTCTTTGCGTTCCCCCACGAAACCGCACCCTTGGTCTTTGCGTTCCCCCACGAACCCGCACGGTTCCTCTTTGCGTTCCCCCACGAACCCGCACGGTTCCTCTTTGCGTTCCCCCACGAACCCGCACCCTTGCTCTTTGCGTTCCCCCACGAACCCGCACCCTTGCTCTTTGCGTTCCCCCACGAACCCGCACCCTTGCTCTTTGCGTTCCCCCATGAAACCGCACCCTAGCTCTTTGCGTTCCCCCACGAACCCGCACCCTTGCTCTTTGCGTTCCCCCACGAACACGCACCCTTGCTCTTTGCGTTCCCCCACGAACCCGCACCCTTGCTCTTTACGTTCCCCCACGAACCCGCACCCTTGCTCTTTGCGTTCCCCCACGAACCCGCACCCTTGCTCTTTGCGTTCCCCGACGAACCCGCACGGTTCCTCTTTGCGTTCCCCCACGAACCCGCACGGTTCCTCTTTGCGTTCCCCCACGAACCCGCACCTTTGCTCTTTGCGTTCCCCCACGAACCTGCACCCTTGTTCTTTGCGTTCCCCCACGAACCCGCACGGTTCCTTTTTGCGTTCCCCCACGAACCCGCACGGTTCTTCTTTGCGTTCCCCCACGAACCCGCACGGTTCCTCTTTGCGTTCCCCCACGAACCCGCACCCTTGCTCTTTGCGATCCCCCACGAACCCGCACCCTTGCTCTTTGCGTTCCCCCACGAACCCGCATTCTTGCTCTTTGCGTTCCCCTACGAACCCGCATGGTTCCTCTTTGCGTTCCCCCACGAACCCGCACGGTTTCTCTTTGCGTTCCCCCACGAACCCGCACCCTTGCTCTTTGCGTTCCCCCACAAACCCGCACCCTTGCTCTTTGCGTTCCCCCATGAACCCGCACTATTGCTCTTTGCGTTCCCCCACGAACCCGCACCCTTGCTCTTTGCGTTCCCCCACGAACCCGCACCCTTGCTCTTTGCGTTCCCCCACGAACCCGCACGGTTCCTCTTTGCGTTCCCCCACGAACCCGAACCCTTGCTCTTTGCGTTCCCTCACGAAACCGCACGGTTCCTCTTTGCGTTCCCCCACGAACCCGCACCTTGCTCTTTGCGTTCCCCCACGAACCCGCACGGTTCCTCTTTGTGTTCCCCCACGATCCCGCACCATTGCTCTTTGCGTTCCCCCACGAACCCGCACGGTTCTTCTTTGCGTTCCCCCACAAACCCGCACGGTTCCTCTTTGCGTTCCCCCACGAACCCGCACCCTTGCTCTTTGCGTTCCCCCACGAACCCGCACCCTTTCTCTTTGCGTTCCCCCACGAACCCGCACCCTATCTCTTTGCGTTCCCCCACGAACCCGCACCCTTTCTCTTTGCGTTCCCCCACGAACCCGCACCCTTGCTCTTTGCGTTCCCCCACGAACCCGCAACCTTGCTCTTTGCGTTCCCACACGAACCCGCACCCTTGCTCATTGCGTTCCCCCGCGAACCCGCACCCTTGCTCTTTGCGTTCCCCCACGAACCCGCACCCTTGCTCTTTGCGTTCCCCCACGAACCCGCACCCTTGCTCTTTGCGTTCCCCCACGAACCCGCACCCTTGCTCTTTGCGTTCCCCCACGAACCCGCACCCTTGCTCTTTGCGTTCCCCCACGAACCCGCACAGTTCCTCTTTGCGTTCCGCCACGAACCCGCACCCATGCTCTTTGCGTTCCCCAACGAACCCGCACGTTTCCTCTTTGCGTTCCCCCACGAACCCGCACCCTTGCTCTTTGAGTTCCCCCATGAACCCGCACCCTTGCTCTTTGCGTTCCTCCACGAACCCGCACCCTTGCTCTTTGCGTTCCTCCAAGAACCTGCACCCTTGCTCTTTGTGTTCCCCCATGAACTCGCACGGTTCCTCTTTGCGTTCCCCCACGAACCCGCACCCTTGCTCTTTGCGTTCCCCCACGAACCCGCACCCTTGCTCTTTGCGTTCCCCCACGAACCCGCACCCTTGCTCTTTGCGTTCCCCCACGAACCCGCACCCTTGCTCTTTGCTTTCCCCTACGAACCCGCACGGTTCCTCTTTGCGTTCCCCCACGAACCCGCACGGTTCCTCTTTGCGTTCCCCCACGAACCCGCACCCTTGCTCTTTGCGTTCCCCCACAAACCCGCACCCTTGCTCTTTGCGTTCCCCCACAAACCCGCACCCATGCTCTTTGCGTTCCCCCACGAACCCGCACCCTTGCTCTTTGCGTTCCCCCACGAACCCGCACCCTTGCTCTTTGCGTTCCCCCACGAACCCGCACCCTTGCTCTTTGCGTTCCCTCACGAACCCGCACCCTTGCTCTTTGCGTTCCCCCACGAACCCGCACCCATGCTCTTTGCGTTCCCCCACGAACCTGCACCCTTGCTCTTTGTGTTCCCCCACGAACCCGCACCCATGCTCTTTGCGTTCCCCCACGAACCTGCACCCTTGCTCTTTGTGTTCCCCCACGAACCCGCACGGTTCCTCTTTGCGTTCCCCCACGAACCCGCACCCTTGCTCTTTGCGTTCCCCCATGAACCCGCACCCTTGCTCTTTGCGTTCCCCCACGAACCCGCACCCTTGCTATTTGCGTTCCCTCACGAACCCGCACACTTGCTCTTTGCGTTCCCCCACGAACCCGCACCCTTGTTCTTTGCGTTCCCCCACGAAACCGCACCCTTGGTCTTTGCGTTCCCCCACGAACCCGCACGGTTCCTCTTTGCGTTCCCCCACGAACCCGCACGGTTCCTCTTTGCGTTCCCCCACGAACCCGCACCCTTGCTCTTTGCGTTCCCCCACGAACCCGCACCCTTGCTCTTTGCGTTCCCCCACGAACCCGCACCTTTGCTCTTTGCGTTCCCCCACGAAACCGCACCCTAGCTCTTTGCGTTCCCCCACGAACCCGCACCCATGCTCTTTGCGTTCCCCCACGAACACGCACCCTTGCTCTTTGCGTTCCCCCACGAACCCGCACCCTTGCTCTTTACGTTCCCCCACGAACCCGCACCCTTGCTCTTTGCGTTCCCCCACGAACCCGCACCCTTGCTCTTTGCGTTCCCCTACGAACCCGCACGGTTCCTCTTTGCGTTCCCCCACGAACCCGCACGGTTCCTCTTTGCGTTCCCCCACGAACCCGCACCCTTGCTCTTTGCGTTCCCCCACGAACCAGCACCCTTGTTCTTTGCGTTCCCCCACGAACCCGCACGGTTCCTCTTTGCGTTCCCCCGCGAACCCGCACGGTTCTTCTTTGCGTTCCCCCACGAACCCGCACGGTTCCTCTTTGCGTTCCCCCACGAACCCGCACCCTTGCTCTTTGCGATCCCCCACGAACCCGCACCCTTGCTCTTTGCGTTCCCCCACAAATCCGCACCCTTGCTCTTTGCGTTCCCCCACGAACCCGCACGGTTCCTCTTTGCGTTCCCCCACAAACCCGCACCCTTACTCTTTGCGTTCCCCCACGAACCCGCACCCTTGCTCTTTGCGTTCCCCCACGAACCCGCACCCTTGCTCTTTGCGTTCCCCCACAAAACCGCACCCTAGTTCTTTGCGTTCCCCCACGAAACCGCACCCTAGCTCTTTGCGTTCCCCCACGAACCCGCACCCTTGCTCTTTGCGTTCCCCCACGAACCCGCACCCTAGCTCTTTGCGTTCCCCCACGAACCCGCACCCTAGCTCTTTGCGTTCCCCCACGAACCCGCACCCTTGCTCTTTGCGTTCCCCCACGAACCCGCATTCTTGCTCTTTGCGTTCCCCTACGATCCCGCATGGTTCCTCTTTGCGTTCCCCCACGAACCCGCACGGTTTCTCTTTGCATTCCCCCACGAAACCGCACCCTTGCTCTTTGCGTTCCCCCACAAACCCGCACCCTTGCTCTTTGCGTTCCCCCATGAACCCGCACTATTGCTCTTTGCGTTCCCCCACGAATCCGCACCCTTGCTCTTTGCGTTCCCCCACGAACCCGCACCCTTGCTCTTTGCGTTCCCCCACGAACCCGCACGGTTCCTCTTTGCGTTCCCCCACGAACCCGAACCCTTGCTCTTTGCGTTCCCTCACGAAACCGCACGGTTCCTCTTTGCGTTCCCCCACGAACCCGCACCCTTGCTCTTTGCGTTCCCCCACGAACCCGAACGGTTCCTCTTTGTGTTCCCCCACGATCCCGCACCATTGCTCTTTGCGTTCCCCCACGAACCCGCACGGTTCTTCTTTGCGTTCCCCCACAAACCCGCACGGTTCCTCTTTGCGTTCCCCCACGAACCCGCACCCTTGCTCTTTGCGTTCCCCCACGAACCCGCAACCTTTCTCTTTGCGTTCCCCCACGAACCCGCACCCTATCTCTTTGCGTTCCCCCACGAACCCGCACCCTTTCTCTTTGCGTTCCCCCACGAACCCGCACCCTTGCTCTTTGCGTTCCCCCACGAACCCGCAACCTTGCTCTTTGCGTTCCCACACGAACCCGCACCCTTGCTCATTGCGTTCCCCCACGAACCCGCACCCTTGCTCTTTGCGTTCCCCCACGAACCCGCACCCTTGCTCTTTGCGTTCCCCCACGAACCCGCACCCTTGCTCTTTGCGTTCCCCCACGAACCCGCACCCTTGCTCTTTGCGTTCCCCCACGAACCCGCACCCTTGTTGTCTGCATTCCCCCACGAACCCGCACCCTTGCTCTTTGCGTTCCCCCACGAACCCGCACGGTTCCTCTTTGCGTTCCCTCACGAACCCGCACGGTTCCTCTTTGCGTTCCCCCACGAACCCGCACCCTTGCTCTTTGCGTTCCCCCACGAATCCGCACCCTTGCTCTTTGCGTTCCCCCACGAACCCGCACGGTTCCTCTTTGCGTTCCCCCACGAACCCGCACCCATGCTCTTTGCGTTCCCCCACGAACCCGCACGTTTCCTCTTTGCGTTCCCCCACGAACCCGCACGCTTGCTCTTTGCGTTCCCCCATGAACCCGCACCCTTGCTCTTTGCGTTCCTCCACGAACCCGCACCCTTGCTCTTTGCGTTCCTCCAAGAACCTGCACCCTTGCTCTTTGTGTTCCCCCATGAACTCGCACGGTTCCTCTTTGCGTTCCCCCACGAACCCGCACCCTTGCTCTTTGCGTTCCCCCATGAACCCACACCCTTGCTCTTTGCGTTCCCCCACGAACCCGCACGTTTCCTCATTGCGTTCCCCCACAAAACCGCACCCTAGCTCTTTGAGTTCCCCCACGAACCCGCTCCGTATCTCTTTGCGTTCCCCCACGAATCCGCACCCTTGCTCTTTGCGTTCCCCCACGAACCCGCACCCTTGCTCTTTGCGTTCCCCCACGAACCCGCACCCTATCTCTTTGCGTTCCCTCACGAACCCGCGCCCTTTCTCTTTGCGTTCCCCCACGAACCCGCACCCTTGCTCTTTGCATTTCGCCACGAACCCGCACCCTTGCTCTTTGCGTTCCCCCACGAACCCGCACCCTTGCTCTTTGCGTTCCCCCACGAACCCGCACCCTTGCTCTTTGCGTTCCCCCACGATCCCGTACCCTTGCTCTTTGCCTTCCCCCACGAACCCGCACCCTTTCTCTTTGCGTTCCCCCACGAACCCGCACCCTTGTTGTCTGCATTCCCCCACGAACCCGCACCCTTGATCTTTGCGTTCCCCCACGAACCCGCACGGTTCCTCTTTGCGTTCCCCCACGAACCCGCACCCTTGCTCTTTGCGTTCCCCCACGAACGCGCACGTTTCCTCATTGCGTTCCCCCACGAACCCGCACCCTTGCTCTTTGCGTTCCCCCACGAACCCGCACCCTTGCTCTTTGCGTTCCCCCACGAATCCGCACCCTTGCTCTTTGCGTTCCCCCACGAACCCGCACGGTTCCTCTTTGCGTTCCCCCACGAACCCGCTCCCTTGCTCTTTGCGTTCCCCCACGAACCCGCACCCTTACTCTTTGCGTTCCCCCACGAACCCGCACCCTTGCTCTTTGCGTTCCCCCACGAACCCGCACCCTTTCTCTTTACGTTCCCCCACGAAAACGCACCCTAGCTCTTTGCGTTCCCCCACGAACCCGCACCGTTGCTCTTTGCGTTCCCCCACGAACCCGCACCCTTGCTCTTTGCGTTCCCCCATGAACCCGCACCCTTGCTCTTTGCGTTCCCCCACGAAACCGCACCCTTGCTCTTTGCGTTCCCCCACGAACTCACACCCTTGCTCTTTGCGTTCCCCCACGAACCCGCACCCTTGCTCTTTGCGTTCCCCCACGAACCCGCACGTTTCCTCTTTGCGTTCCCCCACAAAACAGCACCCTAGTTCTTTGCGTTCCCCCACGAACCCGCACCCTTTCTCTTTGTGTTCCCCCACGAACCCGCACCCTTGCTCTTTGCGTTCCCCCACGAACCCGCACCCTTGCTCTTTGCGTTCCCCCACGAACCCGCACCCTTGCTCTTTGCTTTCCCCTACGAACCCGCACGGTTCCTCTTTGCGTTCCCCCACGAACCCGCACGGTTCCTCTTTGCGTTCCCCCACGAACCCGCACCCTTCCTCTTTGCGTTCCCCCACAAACCCGCACCCCTGCTCTTTGCGTTCCCCCACAAACCCGCACCCTTGCTCTTTCCGTTCCCCCACGAACCCGCACCCTTGCTCTTTGCGTTACCCCACGAACCCGCACCCTTGTTCTTTGCGTTCCCCCACGAACCCGCACCCTTGCTCTTTGCGTTCCCTCACGAACCCGCACCCTTGCTCTTTGCGTTCCCCCACGAACCCGCACCCATGCTCTTTGCGTTCCCCCACGAACCTGCACCCTTGCTCTTTGTGTTCCCCCACGAACCCGCACCCATGCTCTTTGCGTTCCCCCACGAACCTGCACCCTTGCTCTTTGTGTTCCCTCACGAACCCGCACGGTTCCTCTTTGCGTTCCCCCACGAACCCGCACCCTTGCTCTTTGCGTTCCCCCATGAACCCGCACCCTTGCTCTTTGCATTCCCCCACGAACCCGCACCCTTGCTCTTTGCGTTCCCTCACGAACCCGCACACTTGCTCTTTGCGTTCCCCCACGAACCCGCACCCTTGTTCTTTGCGTTCCCCCACGAAACCGCACCCTTGGTCTTTGCGTTCCCCCACGAACCCGCACGGTTCCTCTTTGCGTTCCCCCACGAACCCGCACCCTTGCTCTTTGCGTTCCCCCACGAACCCGCATCCTTGCTCTTTGCGTTCCCCCACGAACCCGCACCCATGCTCTTTGCGTTCCCCCACGAACCCGCACCCATGCTCTTTGCGTTCCCCCACGAACCCGCACGGTTCCTCTTTGCGTTCCCCCACGAACCCGCACGGTTCCTCTTTGCGTTCCCCCACGAACCCGCACCCTTGCTCTTTGCGTTCCCCCATGAACCCGCACGTTTCCTCTTTGCGTTCCCCCACAAAACCGCACCCTAGCTCTTTGCGTTCCCCCACGAACCCGCACGGTTCCTCTTTGCGTTCCCCCACGAACCCGCACCCTTGCTCTTTGCGTTCCCCCACGAACCCGCACCCTTGCTCTTTGCGTTCCCCCACAAACCCACACCATTTTTCTTTGCGTTCCCCCACGAACCCGCACCCTAGCTCTTTCCGTTCCCCCACGAACCCACACCGTTGCTCTTTGCGTTCCCCCACGAACCCGCACCCTTGCTCTTTGCGTTCCCCCATGAACCCGCACCCTTGCTCTTTGCGTTCCCCCACGAACCCGCACCCTTGCTCTTTGCGTTCCCCCACGAACCCGCACCCTTACTCTTTGCGTTCCCCCACGAACCCGCACGGTTCCTCTTTGAGTTCCCCCACGAACCCGCACGTTTCCTCTTTGCGTTCCCCCACGAAACCGCACCCTAGCTCTTTGCGTTCCCCCACGAACCCGCTCCGTTGCACTTTGCGTTCCCCCACGAACTCGCACCCTTGCTCTTTGCGTTCCCCCACGAACCCGCACCCTTGCTCTTTGCGTTCCCCCACGAACCCGCACGGTTCCTCTTTGCGTTCCCCCACGAACAAGCACCCTTGGTCTTTGCGTTCCCACACGAACCCGCACGGTTCCTCTTTGTGTTCCCCCACGAACCCGCACCCTTGCTCTTTGCGTTCCCCCACGAACCCGCACCCTTGCTCTTTGCGTTCCCCCACGAACCCGCACGGTTCCTCTTTGTGTTCCCCTACGAATCCGCACCCTTGCTCTTTGCGTTCCCCCACAAAACCGCACCCTAGCTCTTTGCGTTCCCTCACGAACCCGCACGGCTCCTCTTTGCGTTCCCCCTCGAACCCGCACCCTTGCTCTTTGCGTTCCCACATGAACCCGCACCCTTGCTCTTTGCGTTCCCACACGAACCCGCACCCTTGCTCTTTGCGTTCCCCCACGAACCCGCACGTTTCCTCTTTGTGTTCCCCCACAAAACCGCACCCTAGCTCTTTGCGTTCCCCCACGAACCAGCTCCGATGCTCTTTGCGTTCCCCAACGAATCCGCACCCTTGCTCTTTGCGTTCCCCCACGATCCCGCACCCTTGCACTTTGCGGTCCCCCACGAACCCGCACGGTTCCTCTTTGCGTTCCCCCACGAACCCGCACCCTTGCTCTTTGCGTTCCCCCACGAACCCGCACCCTTGCTCTTTGCGTTCCCCCACGAACCCGCACCCTTGCTCTTTGCGTTCCCCCACGAACCCGCACCCTTGCTCTTTGCGTTCCCCCACGAACCCGCACGGTTCCTCTTTGCGTTCCCCCACGAACCCGCACCCTTGCTCTTTGCGATCCCCCACGAACCCGCACCCTTTTTCTTTGCGTTCCCCCACGAACCCGCACCCTTCCTCTTTGCGTTCCCCCACGAACCCGCACCCTTGCTCTTTGCGTTCCCCCACGAAACCGCACCCTTGCTCTTTGCGTTCCCCCACGAACCCGCACCCTTGCTCTTTGCGTTCCCCCACGAAACCGCACCCTAGCTCTTTTCGTTCCCTCACGAACCCGCACCGTTGCTCTTTGCGTTCCCCCACGAACCCGCACCCTTTCTCTTTGCGTTCCCCCACAAACCCACACCCTTTTTCTTTGCGTTCCCCCACGAACCCGCACCCTAGCTCTTTGCGTTCCCCCACGAACCCGCACCCTTGCTCTTTGCGTTCCCCCACGAACCCGCACCCTTGCTCTTTGCGTTCCCTCACGAACCCGCACCCTTGCTCTTTGCGTTCCCCCACGAACCCGCACCCTTACTCTTTGCGTTCCCCCATGAACCCGCACCCTTGCTCTTTGCGATCCCCCACGAACCCGCACCCTTTTTCTTTGCGTTCCCCCACGAACCCGCACCCTTGCTCTTTGCGTTCCCCCACGAACCCGCACGGTTTCTCTTTGCGTTCCCACACGAACCCGCACCTTGCTCTTTGCGTTCCCCCACGAACCCGCACCCTTGCTCTTTGCGTTCCCCCACGAACCCGCTCCCTTGCTCTTTGCGTTCCCCCACGAACCCGCACCCTTACTCTTTGCGTTCCCCCACGAACCCGCACCCTTGCTCTTTGCGTTCCCCCACGAACCCGCACCCTTTCTCTTTACGTTCCCCCACGAAAACGCACCCTAGCTCTTTGCGTTCCCCCACGAACCCGCACCGTTGCTCTTTGCGTTCCCCCACGAACCCGCACCCTTGCTCTTTGCGTTCCCCCATGAACCCGCACCCTTGCTCTTTGCGTTCCCCCACGAAACCGCACCCTTGCTCTTTGCGTTCCCCCACGAACTCACACCCTTGCTCTTTGCGTTCCCCCACGAACCCGCACCTTGCTCTTTGCGTTCCCCCACGAACCCGCACGTTTCCTCTTTGCGTTCCCCACAAAACAGCACCTAGTTCTTTGCGTTCCCCCACGAACCCGCACCCTTTCTCTTTGCGTTCCCCCACGAACCCGCACCCTTGCTCTTTGCGTTCCCCCACGAACCCGCACCCTTGCTCTTTGCGTTCCCCCACGAACCCGCACCCTTGCTCTTTGCGTTCCCCCACCACCCGCACGGTTCCTCTTTGCGTTCCCCCCACGAACAAGCACCCTTGGTCTTTGCGTTCCCTCACGAACCCGCACGGTTCCTCTTTGTGTTCCCCCACGAACCCGCACCCTTGCTCTTTGCGTTCCCCACGAACCCGCACCCTTGCTCTTTGCGTTCCCCCACGAACCCGCACGGTTCCTCTTTGTGTTCCCCTACGAATCCGCACCCTTGCTCTTTGCGTTCCCCCACAAAACCGCACCCTAGCTCTTTGCGTTCCCTCACGAACCCGCACGGCTCCTCTTTGCGTTCCCCCACGAACCCGCACCCTTGCTCTTTGCGTTCCCTCACGAACCCGCACCCTTGCTCTTTGCGTTCCTCCACGAACCCGCACCCTTGCTCTTTGCGTTCCCACATGAACCCGCACCCTTGCTCTTTGCGTTCCCACACGAACCCGCACCCTTGCTCTTTGCGTTCCCCCACGAACCCGCACGTTTCCTCTTTGTGTTCCCCCACAAAACCGCACCCTAGCTCTTTGCGTTCCCCCACGAACCAGCTCCGATGCTCTTTGCGTTCCCCAACGAATCCGCACCCTTGCTCTTTGCGTTCCCCCACGATCCCGCACCCTTGCACTTTGCGGTCCCCCACGAACCCGCACGGTTCCTCTTTGCGTTCCGCCACGAACCCGCACCCTTGCTCTTTGCGTTCCCCCACGAAACCGCACCCTAGCTCTTTTCGTTCCCTCACGAACCCGCACCGTTGCTCTTTGCGTTCCCCCACGAACCCGCACCCTTGCTCTTTGCGTTCCCCCACAAACCCACACCATTTTTCTTTGCGTTCCCCACGAACCCGCACCCTAGCTCTTTGCGTTCCCCACGAACCCGCACCCTTGCTCTTTGCGTTCCCCCACGAACCCGCACCCTTGCTCTTTGCGTTCCCTCACGAACCCGCACCCTTGCTCTTTGCGTTCCCCCACGAACCCGCACCCTTACTCTTGCGTTCCCCCACGAACCCGCACCCTTGCTCTCTGCGATCCCCACGAACCCGCACCCTTTTTCTTTGCGTTCCCCACGAACCCGCACCCTTGCTCTTTGCGTTCCCCCACGAACCCGCACGGTTTCTCTTTGCGTTCCCACACGAACCCGCGCCTTGCTCTTTGCGTTCCCCCACGAACCCGCACCCTTGCTCTTTGCGTTCCCCCACGAACCCGCTCCCTTGCTCTTTGCGTTCCCCCACGAACCCGCACCCTTACTCTTTGCGTTCCCCCACGAACCCGCACCCTTGCTCTTTGCGTTCCCCCACGAACCCGCACCCTTTCTCTTTACGTTCCCCCACGAAAACGCACCCTAGCTCTTTGCGTTCCCCCACGAACCCGCACCGTTGCTCTTTGCGTTCCCCCACGAACCCGCACCCTTGCTCTTTGCGTTCCCCCATGAACCCGCACCCTTGCTCTTTGCGTTCCCCCACGAAACCGCACCCTTGCTCTTTGCGTTCCCCCACGAACTCACACCCTTGCTCTTTGCGTTCCCCCACGAACCCGCACCCTTGCTCTTTGCGTTCCCCCACGAACCCGCACGTTTCCTCTTTGCGTTCCCCACAAAACAGCACCCTAGTTCTTTGCGTTCCCCCACGAACCCGCACCCTTTCTCTTTGCGTTCCCCCCGAACCCGCACCCTTGCTCTTTGTGTTCCCCCACGAACCCGCACCCTTGCTCTTTGCGTTGCCCCCACGAACCCGCACCCTTGCTCTTTGCGTTCCCCCACCAACCCGCACGGTTCCTCTTTGCGTTCCCCCACGAACAAGCACCCTTGGTCTTTGCGTTCCCTCACGAACCCGCACGGTTCCTCTTTGTGTTCCCCACGAACCCGCACCCTTGCTCTTTGCGTTCCCCCACGAACCCGCACCCTTGCTCTTTGCGTTCCCCCACGAACCCGCACGGTTCCTCTTTGTGTTCCCCTACGAATCCGCACCCTTGCTCTTTGCGTTCCCCCACAAAACCGCACCCAAGCTCTTTGCGTTCCCTCACGAACCCGCACGGCTCCTCTTTGCGTTCCCCCACGAACCCGCACCCTTGCTCTTTGCGTTCCCTCACGAACCCGCACCCTTGCTCTTTGCGTTCCTCCACGAACCCGCACCCTTGCTCTTTGCGTTCCCACATGAACCCGCACCCTTGCTCTTTGCGTTCCCACACGAACCCGCACCCTTGCTCTTTGCGTTCCCCCACGAACCCGCACGTTTCCTCTTTGTGTTCCCCCACAAAACCGCACCCTAGCTCTTTGCGTTCCCCCACGAACCAGCTCCGATGCTCTTTGCGTTCCCCAACGAATCCGCACCCTTGCTCTTTGCGTTCCCCCACGATCCCCGCACCCTTGCACTTTGCGGTCCCCCACGAACCCGCACGGTTCCTCTTTGCGTTCCGCCACGAACCCGCACCCTTGCTCTTTGCGTTCCCCCACGAACCCGCACCCTTGCTCTTTGCGTTCCCCCACGAACCCGCACCCTTGCTCTTTGCGTTCCCCCACGAACCCGCACGGTTCCTCTTTGCGTTCCCCCACGAACCCGCACGGTTCCTCTTTGCGTTCCCCCACGAACCCGCACCCTTTTTCTTTGCGTTCCCCCACGAACCCGCACCCTTGCTCTTTGCGTTCCCCACGAACCCGCACGGTTTCTCTTTGCGTTCCCACACGACCCGCACCCTTGCTCTTTGCGTTCCCCCACGAACCCGCACCCTTGCTCTTTGCGTTCCCCCACGAAACCCGCACCCTTGCTCTTTGCGTTCCCCCACGAAACCGCACCCTTGCTCTTTGCGTTCCCCCACGAAACCGCACCACTAGCTCTTTTCGTTCCCCCACGAACCCGCACCCTTGCTCTTTGCGTTCCCCCACGAACCCGCACCCTGGCTCTTTGCGTTCCCCAACGAACTCACACCCTTGCTCTTTGCGTTCCCCCAGGAACCGCACGGCTCCTCTTTGCGTTCCCCACGAACTCACACCCTTGCTCTTTGCATTCCCGCACGAACCAGCACGGTTCCTCTTTGCATTCCCCCACGAACCCGCACCCTTGCTCTTTTGTTCCCCTACGAACCCGCACGGTTCCTCTTTGCGTTCCCCCACGAACCCGCACGGTTCCTCTTTGCGTTCCCCCTCGAACCCGCACGGTTCCTCTTTGCGTTCCCCCACGAACCCGCACCCCTGCTCTTTGCGTTCCCCCACGAACCCGCACCCTTGCTCTTTGCGTTCCCCCACGAACCCGCACCCTTGCTCTTTGCGTTCCCCCACGAACCCGCACGGTTCCCCCTTTGCGTTCCCGCACGAACCCGCACCCTTGCTCTTTGCGTTCCCCCACGAACCCGCACCCTTGCTCTTTGCGTTCCCCCACGAACCCGCACCATTGCTCTTTGCGTTCCCCCACGAACCCGCACCCTTGCTCTTTGCGTTCCCCCACGAACCCGAACCCTTGCTCTTTGCGTTCCCTCACGAAACCGCACGGTTCCTCTTTGTGTTCCCCCACGAACCCGCACCCTTGCTCTTTGCGTTCCCCCACGAACCCGCACGGTTCCTCTTTGTGTTCCCCCACGATCCCGCACCCTTGCTCTTTGCGTTCCCCCACGAACCCGCACGGTTCTTCTTTGCGTTCCCCCACAAACCCGCACGGTTCCTCTTTGAGTTCCCCCACGAACCCGCACGGTTCCTCTTTTCGTTCCCCCATGAACCCGCACCCTTGCTCTTTGCGTTCCCCCACGAACCCGCACCATTGCTCTTTGCGTTCCCTCACGAACCCGCACACTTGCTCTTTGCGTTCCCCCACGAACCCGCACCCTTGCTCTTTGCGTTCCCCCACGAACCCGCATTCTTGCTCTTTGCGTTCCCCTACGAACCCGCATGGTTCCTCTTTGCGTTCCCCCACGAACCCGCACGGTTTCTCTTTGCGTTCCCCCACGAACCCGCACCCTTGTTCTTTGCGTTCCCCCACGAACCCGCACGGTTCCTCTTTGCGTTCCCCCACGAACCCGCACGGTTCCTCTTTGCGTTCCCCCACGAACCCGCACAGTTCCTCTTTGCGTTCCCCCACGAACCCGCACCCTTGCTCTTTGCGATCCCCCACGAACCCGCACCCTTGCTCTTTGCGTTCCCCCACGAATCCGCACCCTTGCTCTTTGCGTTCCCCCACGAACCCGCACGGTTCCTCTTTGCGTTCCCCCACAAACCCGCACCCTTACTCTTTGCGTTCCCCCACGAACCCGCACCCTTGCTCTTTGCGTTCCCCCACGAACCCGCACGTTTCCTCTTTGCGTTCCCCCACAAAACCGCACCCTAGTTCTTGGCGTTCCCCCACGAAACCGCACCCTAGCTCTTTGCGTTCCCCCACGAACCCGCACCCTTGCTCTTTGCGTTCCCCCACGAACCCGCACCCTTGCTCTTTGCGTTCCCCCACGAACCCGCACCCTAGCTCTTTGCGTTCCCCCACGAACCCGCACCCTTGCTCTTTGCGTTCCCCCACGAACCCGCATTCTTGCTCTTTGCGTTCCCCTACGAACCCGCATGGTTCCTCTTTGCGTTCCCCCACGAACCCGCACGGTTTCTCTTTGCGTTCCCCCACGAACCCGCACCCTTGCTCTTTGCGTTCCCCCACAAACCCGCACCCTTGCTCTTTGCGTTCCCCCATGAACCCGCACTATTGCTCTTTGCGTTCCCCCACGAACCCGCACCCTTGCTCTTTGTGTTCCCCCACGAACCCGCACGGTTCCTCTTTGCGTTCCCCCACGAACCCGAACCCTTGCTCTTTGCGTTCCCTCACGAAACCGCACGGTTCCTCTTTGCGTTCCCCCACGAACCCGCACCTTGCTCTTTGCGTTCCCCCACGAACCCGCACGGTTCCTCTTTGTGTTCCCCCACGATCCCGCACCATTGCTCTTTGCGTTCCCCCACGAACCCGCACGGTTCTTCTTTGCGTTCCCCCACAAACCCGCACGGTTCCTCTTTGCGTTCCCCCACGAACCCGCACCCTTGCTCTTTGCGTTCCCCCACGAACCCGCACCCTTTCTCTTTGCGTTCCCCCACGAACCCGCACCCTATCTCTTTGCGTTCCCCCACGAACCCGCACCCTTTCTCTTTGCGTTCCCCCACGAACCCGCACCCTTGCTCTTTGCGTTCCCCCACGAACCCGCACCCTTGCTCTTTGCGTTCCCACACGAACCCGCACCCTTGCTCATTGCGTTCCCCCACGAACCCGCACCCTTGCTCTTTGCGTTCCCCCACGAACCCGCACCCTTGCTCTTTGCGTTCCCCCACGAACCCGCACCCTTGCTCTTTGCGTTCCCCCACGAACCCGCACCCTTGCTCTTTGCGTTCCCCCACGAACCCGCACCCTTGCTCTTTGCGTTCCCCCACGAACCCGCACCCTTGTTGTCTGCATTCCCCCACGAACCCGCACCCTTGCTCTTTGCGTTCCCCCACGAACCTGCACCCTTGCTCTTTGCGTTCCCCCACGAACCCGCACCATTGCTCTTTGCGTTCCCCCACGAACCCGCACCCTTGCTCTTTGCGTTCCCCCACGAACCCGAACCCTTGCTCTTTGCGTTCCCTCACGAAACCGCACGGTTCCTCTTTGTGTTCCCCCACGAACCCGCACCCTTGCTCTTTGCGTTCCCCCACGAACCCGCACGGTTCCTCTTTGTGTTCTCCCACGATCCCGCACCCTTGCTCTTTGCGTTCCCCCACGAACCCGCACGGTTCTTCTTTGCGTTCCCCCACAAACCCGCACGGTTCCTCTTTGCGTTCCCCCACGAACCCGCACCCTTGCTCTTTGCGTTCCCCCATGAACCCGCACCCTTGCTCTTTGCGTTCCCCCACAAACCCGCACCCTTGCTCTTTGCGTTCCCTCACGAACCCGCACACTTGCTCTTTGCGTTCCCCCACGAACCCGCACCCTTGTTCTTTGCGTTCCCCCACGAACCCGCACCCTTGGTCTTTGAGTTCCCCCACGAACCCGCACCCTAGCTCTTTGCGTTCCCTAACGAACCCGCACCGTTGCTCTTTGCGTTCCCCCACGAACCCGCACCCTTGCTCTTTGCGTTCCCCCACGAACCCGCACCCTTGCTCTTTGCGTTCCCCCACGAACCCGCACCCATGCTCTTTGCGTTCCCCCACGAACCCGCACCCATGCTCTTTGCGTTCCCCCACGAACCCGCACGGTTCCTCTTTGCGTTCCCCCATGAACCCGCACCCTTGCTCTTTGCGTTCCCCCACGAACCCGCACCCTTGCTCTTTGCGTTCCCCCACGAACCCGCACCCATGCTCTTTGCGTTCCCCCACGAACCCGAACCTTTGCTCTTTGCGTTCCCCCACGAACCTGCACGGTTCCTCTTTGCGTTCCCCCACGAACCCGCACGGTTCCTCTTTGCGTTCCCCCACGAACCAGCACGGTTCCTCTTTGCGTTCCCCCACGAACCCGCACCCTTGCTCTTTGCGATCCCCCACGAACCCGCACCCTTACTCTTTGCGTTCCCCCACGAACCCGCACGGTTCCTCTTTGCGTTCCCCCACGAACCCGCACGTTTCCTCTTTGCGTTCCCCCACGAAACCGCACCCTAGCTCTTTGCGTTCCCCCACGAACCCGCTCCGTTGCTCTTTGCGTTCCCCCACGAACCCGCACCCTTGCTCTTTGCGTTCCCCCACGAACCCGCACCCTTGCTCTTTGCGTTCCCCCACCAACCCGCACGGTTCCTCTTTGCGTTCCCCCACGAACCCGCACCCTTGCTCTTTGCGTTCCCCCACGAACCCGCACGGTTCCTCTTTGTGTTCCCCCACGAACCCGCACGGTTCCTCTTTGTGTTCGTCCACGAAGCCGCACCCTTGCTCTTTGCGTTCCCCCACAAAACCGCACCCTAGCTCTTTGCGTTCCCTCACGAACCCGCACCGTTGCTCTTTGCGTTACCCCACGAACCCGCACCCTTGCTCTTTGCGTTCCCTCACGAACCCGCACCCTTGCTCTTTGCGTTCCCTCACGAACCCGCACCCTTGCTCTTTGCGTTCCTCCACAAACCCGCAAGGTTCCTCTTTGCGTTCCCCCACGAACCCGCACCCTTGCTCTTTGCGTTCCCCTACGAACCCGCACCCTTGCTCTTTGCGTTCCCCCACGAACCCGCACGGTTCCTCTTTGCGTTCCCCCACGAACCCGCACCCTTGCTCTTTGCGTTCCCACATGAACCCGCACCCTTGCTCTTTGCGTTGCCCCACGAACCCGCACGTTTCCTCTTTGCGTTCCCCCACAAAACCGCACCCTATCTCCTTGCGTTCCCCCACGAACCAGCTCCGATGCTCTTTGCGTTCCCCCACGAATCCACACCCTTGCTCTTTGCGTTCCCCCACGATCCCGCACCCTTGCACTTTGCGGTCCCCCACGAACCCGGACGGTTCCTCTTTGCGTTCCCCCACGAACCCGCACCCTTGCTCTTTGCGTTCCCCCACGAACCCGCACCCTTGCTCTTTGCGTTCCCCCACGAACCCGCACCCTTGCTCTTTGCGTTCCCCCACCAACCCGCACCCTTGCTCTTTGCGTTCCCCCACGAACCCGCACCCTTGCTCTTTGCGTTCCCCCACCAACCCGCACGGTTCCTCTTTGCGTTCCCCCACGAACCCGCACCCTTGCTCTTTGCGTTCCCCCACGAACCCGCACGGTTCCTCTTTGCGTTCCCCCACGAACCCGCACGGTTCCTCTTTGCGTTCCCCCACGAACCCGCACGGTTCCTCTTTGCGTTCCCCCACGAACTCGCACGGTTCCTCTTTGCGTTCCCCCACGAACCCGCACCCTTGCTCTTTGCGTTCCCCCACGAACCCGCACCCTTGCTCTTTGCGTTCCCCCACGAACCCACACCGTTGCTCTTTGCGTTCCCCCACGAAACCGCACCCTAGCTCTTTGCGTTCCCTAACGAACCCGCACCGTTGCTCTTTGCGTTCCCCCACGAACCCGCACCCTTGCTCTTTGCGTTCCCCCACGAACCCGCACCCTTGCTCTTTGCGTTCCCCCACGAACCCGCACCCTGGCTCTTTACGTTCCCCCACGAACTCACACCCTTGCTCTTTGCGTTCCCCCACGAACCCGCACGGCTCCTCTTTGCATTCCCCCACGAACCCGCACCCTTGCTCTTTGCGTTCCCCCACGAACCCGCACCCATGCTCTTTGCGTTCCCCCACGAACCCGCACCCATGCTCTTTGCGTTCCCCCACGAACCCGCACGGTTCCTCTTTGCGTTCCCCCATGAACCCGCACCCTTGCTCTTTGCGTTCCCCCACGAACCCGCACCCTTGCTCTTTGCGTTCCCCCACGAACCCGCACCCATGCTCTTTGCGTTCCCCCACGAACCCGAACCTTTGCTCTTTGCGTTCCCCCACGAACCTGCACGGTTCCTCTTTGCGTTCCCCCACGAACCCGCACGGTTCCTCTTTGCGTTCCCCCACGAACCAGCACGGTTCCTCTTTGCGTTCCCCCACGAACCCGCACCCTTGCTCTTTGCGATCCCCCACGAACCCGCACCCTTACTCTTTGCGTTCCCCCACGAACCCGCACGGTTCCTCTTTGCGTTCCACCACGAACCCGCACGTTTCCTCTTTGCGTTCCCCCA
Organism: Oreortyx pictus; assembly: GCA_036925125.1. Classification (NCBI taxonomy): domain Eukaryota; kingdom Metazoa; phylum Chordata; class Aves; order Galliformes; family Odontophoridae; genus Oreortyx; species Oreortyx pictus. The sequence continues at coordinate 205,834 of JAUPFR010000071.1, forward strand.
CGAAACCGCACCCTAGCTCTTTGCGTTCCCCCACGAACCCGCTCCGTTGCTCTTTGCGTTCCCCCACGAACCCGCACCCTTGCTCTTTGCGTTCCCCCACGAACCCGCACCCTTGCTCTTTGCGTTCCCCCACCAACCCGCACGGTTCCTCTTTGCGTTCCCCCACGAACCCGCACCCTTGCTCTTTGCGTTCCCCCACGAACCCGCACGGTTCCTCTTTGTGTTCCCCCACGAACCCGCACGGTTCCTCTTTGTGTTCGTCCACGAAGCCGCACCCTTGCTCTTTGCGTTCCCCCACAAAACCGCACCCTAGCTCTTTGCGTTCCCTCACGAACCCGCACCGTTGCTCTTTGCGTTACCCCACGAACCCGCACCCTTGCTCTTTGCGTTCCCTCACGAACCCGCACCCTTGCTCTTTGCGTTCCCTCACGAACCCGCACCCTTGCTCTTTGCGTTCCTCCACAAACCCGCAAGGTTCCTCTTTGCGTTCCCCCACGAACCCGCACCCTTGCTCTTTGCGTTCCCCCACGAACCCGCACCCTTGCTCTTTGCGTTCCCCCACGAACCCGCACGGTTCCTCTTTGCGTTCCCCCACGAACCCGCACCCTTGCTCTTTGCGTTCCCACATGAACCCGCACCCTTGCTCTTTGCGTTGCCCCACGAACCCGCACGTTTCCTCTTTGCGTTCCCCCACAAAACCGCACCCTATCTCCTTGCGTTCCCCCACGAACCAGCTCCGATGCTCTTTGCGTTCCCCCACGAATCCACACCCTTGCTCTTTGCGTTCCCCCACGATCCCGCACCCTTGCACTTTGCGGTCCCCCACGAACCCGGACGGTTCCTCTTTGCGTTCCCCCACGAACCCGCACCCTTGCTCTTTGCGTTCCCCCACGAACCCGCACCCTTGCTCTTTGCGTTCCCCCACGAACCCGCACCCTTGCTCTTTGCGTTCCCCCACCAACCCGCACCCTTGCTCTTTGCGTTCCCCCACGAACCCGCACCCTTGCTCTTTGCGTTCCCCCACCAACCCGCACGGTTCCTCTTTGCGTTCCCCCACGAACCCGCACCCTTGCTCTTTGCGTTCCCCCACGAACCCGCACGGTTCCTCTTTGCGTTCCCCCACGAACCCGCACGGTTCCTCTTTGCGTTCCCCCACGAACCCGCACGGTTCCTCTTTGCGTTCCCCCACGAACTCGCACGGTTCCTCTTTGCGTTCCCCCACGAACCCGCACCCTTGCTCTTTGCGTTCCCCCACGAACCCGCACCCTTGCTCTTTGCGTTCCCCCACGAACCCACACCGTTGCTCTTTGCGTTCCCCCACGAAACCGCACCCTAGCTCTTTGCGTTCCCTAACGAACCCGCACCGTTGCTCTTTGCGTTCCCCCACGAACCCGCACCCTTGCTCTTTGCGTTCCCCCACGAACCCGCACCCTTGCTCTTTGCGTTCCCCCACGAACCCGCACCCTGGCTCTTTACGTTCCCCCACGAACTCACACCCTTGCTCTTTGCGTTCCCCCACGAACCCGCACGGCTCCTCTTTGCATTCCCCCACGAACCCGCACCCTTGCTCTTTGCGTTCCCCCACGAACCCGCACAGTTCCTCTTTGCGTTCCCCCACGAACCCGCACGGTTCCTCTTTGCGTTCCCCCACGAACCCGCACCCTTGCTCTTTGCGTTCCCCCACGAACCCGCACCCTTGCTCTTTGCGTTCCCCCACGAACCCGCACCCCTGCTCTTTGCGTTCCCCCACGAAACCGCACCCTAGCTCTTTGCGTTCCCCCACGAACCCGCACCGTTGCTCTTTGCGTTCCCCCACGAACCCGCACCCTTGCTCTTTGCATTCCCCCACGAACCCGCACGGTTCCTCTTTGCGTTCCCCCACGAACCCGCACCCTTGCTCTTTGCGTTCCCCCACGAACCCGCACGGTTCCTCTTTGCGTTCCCACACTAACCCGCACGGTTCCTCTTTGCGTTCCCCCACGAACCGGAACGGTTCCTCTTTGCGTTCCACCACGAACCCGCACCCTTGCTCTTTGCGTTCCCCCACGAACCCGCACCCTTGCTCTTTGCGTTCCCCCACGAACCCGCACCCTTGCTCTTTGCGTTCCCCCACGAACCCGCACGGTTCCTCTTTGCGTTCCCCCATGAACCCGCACCCTTGCTCTTTGCGTTCCCCCACGAACCCGCACGGTTCCTCTTTGCGTTCCCCCACGAACCCGCACGGTTCCTCTTTGCGTTCCCCCATGAACCCGCACGGTTCCTCTTTGCGTTCCCCCACGAACCCGCACCCCTGCTCTTTGCGTTCCCCCACGAACCCGCACCCCTGCTCTTTGCGTTCCCCCACGAACCCGCACCCTTGCTCTTTGCGTTCCCCCACGAACCCGCACCCTTGCTCTTTGCGTTCCCCCACGAACCCGCACCCTTGCTCTTTGCGTTCCCCCACGAACCCGCACGGTTCCTCTTTGCGTTCCCGCACGAACCCGCACCCTTGCTCTTTGCGTTCAACCACGAACCCGCACCCTTGCTCTTTGCGTTCCCCCACGAACCCGCACCCTTGCTCTTTGCGTTCCCCCACGAACCCGCACCCTTGCTCTTTGCGTTCCCCCACGAACCCAAACCCTTGCTCTTTGCGTTCCCTCACGAAACCGCACGGTTCCTATTTGCGTTCCCCCACGAACCCGCACCCTTGCTCTTTGCGTTCCCCCACGAACCCGCACGGTTCCTCTTTGTGTTCCCCCACGATCCCGCACCATTGCTCTTTGCGTTCCCCCACGAACCCGCACGGTTCTTCTTTGCGTTCCCCCACAAACCCGCACGGTTCCTCTTTGCGTTCCCCCACGAACCCGCACCCTTGCTCTTTGCGTTCCCCCACGAACCCGCACCCTTTCTCTTTGCGTTCCCCCACGAACCCGCATCCTATCAATTTGCGTTCCCCCACGAACCCGCACCCTTGCTCTTTGCGTTCCCCCACGAACCCGCAACCTTGCTCTTTGCGTTCCCACACGAACCCGCACCCTTGCTCATTGCGTTCCCCCACGAACCCGCACCCTTGCTCTTTGCGTTCCCCCACGAACCCGCACCCTTGCTTTTTGCGTTCCCCCACGAACCCGCACCCTTGCTCTTTGCGTTCCCCCACGAACCCGCACCCTTGCTCTTTGCGTTCCCCCACGAACCCGCACCCTTGCTCTTTGAGTTCCCCCACGAACCCGCACCCTTGTTGTCTGCATTCCCCCACGAACCCGCACCCTTGCTCTTTGCGTTCCCCCACGAACCCGCAAGGTTCCTCTTTGCGTTCCCTCACGAACCCGCACAGTTCCTCTTTGCGTTCCCTCACGAACCCGCACCCTTGCTCTTTGCGTTCCCCCACGAATCCGCACCCTTGCTCTTTGCGTTCCCCCACGAACTCGCACGGTTCCTCTTTGCGTTCCCCCACGAACCCGCACCCATGCTCTTTGCGTTCCCCCACGAACCCGCACGTTTCCTCTTTGCGTTCCCCCACGAACCCGCACCCTTGCTCTTTGCGTTCCCCCACGAACCCGCACCCTTGCTCTTTGCGTTCCCCCACGAACCCGCACCCTTGCTCTTTGCGTTCCCCCACGAACCCGCACCCTTGCTCTTTGCGTTCCCTCACGAACCCGCACCCTTGCTCTTTGCGTTCCCCCACGAACCCGCAGCCTTGTTCTTTGCGTTCCCCCACGAACCCGCACCCTTGGTCTTTGCGTTCCCCCACGAACCCGCACGGTTCCTCTTTGCGTTCCCCCACGAACCCGCACCCTTGCTCTTTGTGTTCCCCCACGAACCCGCACCCTTGCTCTTTGCGTTCCCCCACGAACCCGCACCCTTGCTCTTTGCGTTCCCCCACGAACCCGCACCCATGCTCTTTGCGTTCCCCCACGAACCTGCACCCTTGCTCTTTGTGTTCCCCCACGAACCCGCACGGTTCCTCTTTGCGTTCCCCCACGAACCCGCACCCTTGCTCTTTGCGTTCCCCCATGAACCCGAACACTTGCTCTTTGCGTTCCCCCACGAACCCGCACCCTTTTTCTTTGCGTTCCCCCACGAAACCGCACCCTAGCTCTTTGCGTTCCCCCACGAACCCGCACCGTTGCTCTTTGCGTTCCCCCACGAACCCGCACCCTTGGTCTTTGCGTTCCCCCATGAACCCGCACCCTTGCTCTTTGCGTTCCCCCACGAACTCACACCCTTGCTCTTTGCGTTCCCCCACGAACCCGCACGGTTCCTCTTTGCGTTCCCCCACGAACCCGCACCCTTGCTCTTTGTGTTCCCCCCCAAACCGCACCCTTGCTCTTTGCGTTCCCCCACGAACCCCCACCCTTTCTCTTTTTTGTTCCCCCACGAACCCGCACCCTTGCTCTTTGCGTTCCCCCACGAACCCGCACCCTTGCTCTTTGCGTTCCCCCACGAGCCCGCACCCTTGCTCTTTGCTTTCCCCTACGAACACGCACGGTTCCTCTTTGCGTTCCACCACGAACCCGCACGGTTCCTCTTTGCGTTCCCCCACGAACCCGCACCCTTGCTCTTTGCGTTCCCCCACAAACCCGCACCCTTGCTCTTTGCGTTCCCCCACAAACCCGCACCCTTGCTCTTTGCGTTCCCCCACGAACCCGCACCCTTGCTCTTTGCGTTCCCCCACGAACCCGCACCCTTACTCTTTGCGTTCCCCCACGAACCCGCACCCTTGCTCTTTGCGTTCCCTCACGAACCCGCACCGTTCCTCTTTGCGTTCCCCCACGAACCCGCACGGTTCCTCTTTGCGTTCCCCCACGAACCCGCACCCTTGCTCTTTGCGTTCCCCCATGAACCCGCACCCTTGCTCTTTGCGTTCCGCCACGAACCCGCACCCTTGCTCTTTGCGTTCCCCCACGAACCCGCACCCATGCTCTTTGCGTTCCCCCACGAACCCGAACCTTTGCTCTTTGCGTTCCCCCACGAACCCGCACGGTTCCTCTTTGCGTTCCCCCACGAACCCGCACGGTTTCTCTTTGCGTTCCCCCACGAACCCGCACGGTTCCTCTTTGCGTTCCCCCACGAACCAGCACGGTTCCTCTTTGCGTTCCCCCACGAACCCGCACACTTGCTCTTTGCGATCCCCCACGAACCCGCACCCTTACTCTTTGCGTTTCCCCACGAACCCGCACGGTTCCTCTTTGCGTTCCCCCACGAACCCGCACGTTTCCTCTTTGCGTTCCCCCACGAACCCGCACGGTTCCTCTTTGCGTTCCCCCACGAACCCGCTCCGTTGCTCTTTGCGTTCCCCCACGAACCCGCACCCTTGCTCTTTGCGTTCCCCCACGAACCCGCACCCTTGCTCTTTGCGTTCCCCCACCAACCCGCACGGTTCCTCTTTGCGTTCCCCCACGAACCCGCACCCTTGCTCTTTGCGTTCCCCCACGAACCCGCACGGTTCCTCTTTGTGTTCCCCCACGAAGCCGCACCCTTGCTCTTTGCGTTCCCTCACGAACCCGCACCCTTGCTCTTTGCGTTCCTCCACGAACCCGCACCCTTGCTCTTTGCGTTCCCCCACGAACCCGCACCCTTGCTCTTTGCGTTCCCCCACGAACCCGCACGGTTCCTCTTTGCGTTCCCCCACGAACCCGCACCCTTGCTCTTTGCGTTCCCACATGAACCCGCACCCTTGCTCTTTGCGTTCCCCCACGAACCCGCACGTTTCCTCTTTGCGTTCCCCCACAAAACCGCACCCTAGCTCTTTGCGTTCCCCATGATCCCGCACCCTTGCACTTTGCGTTCCCCCACGAACCCGCACGGTTCCTCTTTGCGTTCCCCCACGAACCCGCACCCTTGCTCTTTGCGTTCCCCCACGAACCCGCACCCTTGCTCTTTGCGTTCCCCCACGAACCCGCACGGTTCCTCTTTGCGTTCCCCCACGAACCCGCACGGTTCCTCTTTGCGTTCCCCCACGAACTCGCACGGTTCCTCTTTGCGTTCCCCCACGAACCCGCACCCTTGCTCTTTGCGTTTCCCCACGAACCCGCACGGTTCCTCTTTGTGTTCCCGCACTAAGCCGCACCCTTGCTCTTTGCTTTCCCCCACAAAACCGCACCCTAGCTCTTTGCGTTCCCTCACGAACCCGCACCGTTGCTCTTTGCGTTCCCCCACGAACCCGCACCCTTGCTCTTTGCGTTCCCTCACGAACCCGCACCCTTGCTCTTTGCGTTCCTCCACGAACCCGCACCCTTGCTCTTTGCGTTCCCCCACGAACACGCACCCTTGCTCTTTGCGTTCCCCCACGAACCCGCACCCTTGCTCTTTACGTTCCCCCACGAACCCGCACCCTTGCTCTTTGTGTTCCCCCACGAACCCGCACCCTTGCTCTTTGCGTTCCCACACCAACCCGCACGGTTCCTCTTTGCGTTCCCCCACGAACCCGCACGGTTCCTCTTTGCGTTCCCCCACGAACCCGCACCCTTGCTCTTTGCGTTCCCCCACGAACCAGCACCCTTGTTCTTTGCGTTCCCCCACGAACCCGCACGGTTCCTCTTTGCGTTCCCCCACGAACCCGCACGGTTCCTCTTTGCGTTCCCCCACGAACCCGCACAGTTCCTCTTTGCGTTCCCCCACGAACCCGCACCCTTGCTCTTTGTGATCCCCCACGAACCCGCACCCTTGCTCTTTGCGTTCCCCCACGAACCCGCACGTTTCCTCTTTGCGTTCCCCCACAAAACCGCACCCTAGTTCTTGGCGTTCCCCCACGAAACCGCACCCTAGCTCTTTGCGTTCCCCCACGAACCCGCACCCTTGCTCTTGGCGTTCCCCCACGAACCCGCACCCTAGCTCTTTGCGTTCCCCCACGAACCCGCACCCTAGCTCTTTGCGTTCCCCCACGAACCCGCACCCTTGCTCTTTGCGTTCCCCCATGAACCCGCACGGTTCCTCTTTGCGTTCCCCCACGAACCCGCACCCTTGCTCTTTGCGTCCCCCCACGAACCTGCACCCTTGCTCTTTGCGTTCCCCCACGAACCCGCACCCTTGCTCTTTGCGTTCCCCCACAAACCCGCACCCTTGCTCTTTGCGTTCCCCCATGAACCCGCACTATTGCTCTTTGCGTTCCCCCACGAACCCGCACTCTTGCTCTTTGCGTTCCCCCACGAACCCGCACCCTTGCTCTTTGCGTTCCCCCACGAACCCGCACGGTTCCTCTTTGCGTTCCCCCACGAACCCGAACCCTTGCTCTTTGCGTTCCCTCACGAAACCGCACGGTTCCTCTTTGCGTTCCCCCACGAACCCGCACCTTGCTCTTTGCGTTCCCCCACGAACCCGCACGGTTCCTCTTTGTGTTCCCCCACGATCCCGCACCATTGCTCTTTGCGTTCCCCCACGAACCCGCACGGTTCTTCTTTGCGTTCCCCCACAAACCCGCATGGATCCTCTTTGCGTTCCCCCACGAACCCGCACCCTTGCTCTTTGCGTTCCCCCACGAACCCGCACCCTTTCTCTTTGCGTTCCCCCACGAACCCGCACCCTATCTCTTTGCGTTCCCCCACGAACCCGCACCCTTTCTCTTTGCGTTCCCCCACGAACCCGCACCCTTGCTCTTTGCGTTCCCCCACGAACCCGCAACCTTGCTCTTTGCGTTCCCACACGAACCCGCACCCTTGCTCATTGCGTTCCCCCACGAACCCGCACCCTTGCTCTTTGCGTTCCCCCACGAACCCGCACCCTTGCTCTTTGCGTTCCCCCACGAACCCGCACCCTTGCTCTTTGCGTTCCCCCACGAACCCGCACCCTTGCTCTTTGCGTTCCCCCACGAACCCGCACAGTTCCTCTTTGCGTTCCGCCACGAACCCGCACCCATGCTCTTTGCGTTCCCCTACGAACCCGCACGTTTCTTCTTTGCGTTCCCCCACGAACCCGCACCCTTGCTCTTTGCGTTCCCCCATGAACCCGCACCCTTGCTCTTTGCGTTCCTCCACGAACCCGCACCCTTGCTCTTTGCGTTCCTCCAAGAACCTGCACCCTTGCTCTTTGTGTTCCCCCATGAACTCGCACGGTTCCTCTTTGCGTTCCCCCACGAACCCGCACCCTTGCTCTTTGCGTTCCCCCACGAACCCGCACCCTTGCTCTTTGCGTTCCCCCACGAACCCGCACCCTTGCTCTTTGCGTTCCCCCACGAACCCGCACCCTTGCTCTTTGCTTTCCCCTACGAACCCGCACGGTTCCTCTTTGCGTTCCCCCACGAACCCGCACGGTTCCTCTTTGCGTTCCCCCACGAACCCGCACCCTTGCTCTTTGCGTTCCCCCACAAACCCGCACCCTTGCTCTTTGCGTTCCCCCACAAACCCGCACCCATGCTCTTTGCGTTCCCCCACGAACCCGCACCCTTGCTCTTTGCGTTCCCCCACGAACCCGCACCCTTGCTCTATGCGTTCCCCCACGAACCCGCACCCTTGCTCTTTGCGTTCCCTCACGAACCCGCACCCTTGCTCTTTGCGTTCCCCCACGAACCCGCACCCATGCTCTTTGCGTTCCCCCACGAACCTGCACCCTTGCTCTTTGTGTTCCCCCACGAACCCGCACCCATGCTCTTTGCGTTCCCCCACGAACCTGCACCCTTGCTCTTTGTGTTCCCCCACGAACCCGCACGGTTCCTCTTTGCGTTCCCCCACGAACCCGCACCCTTGCTCTTTGCGTTCCCCCATGAACCCGCAACCTTGCTTATTGCGTTCCCCCACGAACCCGCACCCTTGCTATTTGCGTTCCCTCACGAACCCGCACACTTGCTCTTTGCGTTCCCCCACGAACCCGCACCCTTGTTCTTTGCGTTCCCCCACGAAACCGCACCCTTGGTCTTTGCGTTCCCCCACGAACCCGCACGGTTCCTCTTTGCGTTCCCCCACGAACCCGCACGGTTCCTCTTTGCGTTCCCCCACGAACCCGCACCCTTGCTCTTTGCGTTCCCCCACGAACCCGCACCCTTGCTCTTTGCGTTCCCCCACGAACCCGCACCCTTGCTCTTTGCGTTCCCCCATGAAACCGCACCCTAGCTCTTTGCGTTCCCCCACGAACCCGCACCCTTGCTCTTTGCGTTCCCCCACGAACACGCACCCTTGCTCTTTGCGTTCCCCCACGAACCCGCACCCTTGCTCTTTACGTTCCCCCACGAACCCGCACCCTTGCTCTTTGCGTTCCCCCACGAACCCGCACCCTTGCTCTTTGCGTTCCCCGACGAACCCGCACGGTTCCTCTTTGCGTTCCCCCACGAACCCGCACGGTTCCTCTTTGCGTTCCCCCACGAACCCGCACCCTTGCTCTTTGCGTTCCCCCACGAACCTGCACCCTTGTTCTTTGCGTTCCCCCACGAACCCGCACGGTTCCTTTTTGCGTTCCCCCACGAACCCGCACGGTTCTTCTTTGCGTTCCCCCACGAACCCGCACGGTTCCTCTTTGCGTTCCCCCACGAACCCGCACCCTTGCTCTTTGCGATCCCCCACGAACCCGCACCCTTGCTCTTTGCGTTCCCCCACGAACCCGCATTCTTGCTCTTTGCGTTCCCCTACGAACCCGCATGGTTCCTCTTTGCGTTCCCCCACGAACCCGCACGGTTTCTCTTTGCGTTCCCCCACGAACCCGCACCCTTGCTCTTTGCGTTCCCCCACAAACCCGCACCCTTGCTCTTTGCGTTCCCCCATGAACCCGCACTATTGCTCTTTGCGTTCCCCCACGAACCCGCACCCTTGCTCTTTGCGTTCCCCCACGAACCCGCACCCTTGCTCTTTGCGTTCCCCCACGAACCCGCACGGTTCCTCTTTGCGTTCCCCCACGAACCCGAACCCTTGCTCTTTGCGTTCCCTCACGAAACCGCACGGTTCCTCTTTGCGTTCCCCCACGAACCCGCACCTTGCTCTTTGCGTTCCCCCACGAACCCGCACGGTTCCTCTTTGTGTTCCCCCACGATCCCGCACCATTGCTCTTTGCGTTCCCCCACGAACCCGCACGGTTCTTCTTTGCGTTCCCCCACAAACCCGCACGGTTCCTCTTTGCGTTCCCCCACGAACCCGCACCCTTGCTCTTTGCGTTCCCCCACGAACCCGCACCCTTTCTCTTTGCGTTCCCCCACGAACCCGCACCCTATCTCTTTGCGTTCCCCCACGAACCCGCACCCTTTCTCTTTGCGTTCCCCCACGAACCCGCACCCTTGCTCTTTGCGTTCCCCCACGAACCCGCAACCTTGCTCTTTGCGTTCCCACACGAACCCGCACCCTTGCTCATTGCGTTCCCCCGCGAACCCGCACCCTTGCTCTTTGCGTTCCCCCACGAACCCGCACCCTTGCTCTTTGCGTTCCCCCACGAACCCGCACCCTTGCTCTTTGCGTTCCCCCACGAACCCGCACCCTTGCTCTTTGCGTTCCCCCACGAACCCGCACCCTTGCTCTTTGCGTTCCCCCACGAACCCGCACAGTTCCTCTTTGCGTTCCGCCACGAACCCGCACCCATGCTCTTTGCGTTCCCCAACGAACCCGCACGTTTCCTCTTTGCGTTCCCCCACGAACCCGCACCCTTGCTCTTTGCTTTCCCCTACGAACCCGCACGGTTCCTCTTTGCGTTCCCCCACGAACCCGCACGGTTCCTCTTTGCGTTCCCCCACGAACCCGCACCCTTGCTCTTTGCGTTCCCCCACAAACCCGCACCCTTGCTCTTTGCGTTCCCCCACAAACCCGCACCCATGCTCTTTGCGTTCCCCCACGAACCCGCACCCTTGCTCTTTGCGTTCCCCCACGAACCCGCACCCTTGCTCTATGCGTTCCCCCACGAACCCGCACCCTTGCTCTTTGCGTTCCCTCACGAACCCGCACCCTTGCTCTTTGCGTTCCCCCACGAACCCGCACCCATGCTCTTTGCGTTCCCCCACGAACCTGCACCCTTGCTCTTTGTGTTCCCCCACGAACCCGCACCCATGCTCTTTGCGTTCCCCCACGAACCTGCACCCTTGCTCTTTGTGTTCCCCCACGAACCCGCACGGTTCCTCTTTGCGTTCCCCCACGAACCCGCACCCTTGCTCTTTGCGTTCCCCCATGAACCCGCAACCTTGCTTATTGCGTTCCCCCACGAACCCGCACCCTTGCTATTTGCGTTCCCTCACGAACCCGCACACTTGCTCTTTGCGTTCCCCCACGAACCCGCACCCTTGTTCTTTGCGTTCCCCCACGAAACCGCACCCTTGGTCTTTGCGTTCCCCCACGAACCCGCACGGTTCCTCTTTGCGTTCCCCCACGAACCCGCACGGTTCCTCTTTGCGTTCCCCCACGAACCCGCACCCTTGCTCTTTGCGTTCCCCCACGAACCCGCACCCTTGCTCTTTGCGTTCCCCCACGAACCCGCACCCTTGCTCTTTGCGTTCCCCCATGAAACCGCACCCTAGCTCTTTGCGTTCCCCCACGAACCCGCACCCTTGCTCTTTGCGTTCCCCCACGAACACGCACCCTTGCTCTTTGCGTTCCCCCACGAACCCGCACCCTTGCTCTTTACGTTCCCCCACGAACCCGCACCCTTGCTCTTTGCGTTCCCCCACGAACCCGCACCCTTGCTCTTTGCGTTCCCCGACGAACCCGCACGGTTCCTCTTTGCGTTCCCCCACGAACCCGCACGGTTCCTCTTTGCGTTCCCCCACGAACCCGCACCCTTGCTCTTTGCGTTCCCCCACGAACCTGCACCCTTGTTCTTTGCGTTCCCCCACGAACCCGCACGGTTCCTTTTTGCGTTCCCCCACGAACCCGCACGGTTCTTCTTTGCGTTCCCCCACGAACCCGCACGGTTCCTCTTTGCGTTCCCCCACGAACCCGCACCCTTGCTCTTTGCGATCCCCCACGAACCCGCACCCTTGCTCTTTGCGTTCCCCCACGAACCCGCATTCTTGCTCTTTGCGTTCCCCTACGAACCCGCATGGTTCCTCTTTGCGTTCCCCCACGAACCCGCACGGTTTCTCTTTGCGTTCCCCCACGAACCCGCACCCTTGCTCTTTGCGTTCCCCCACAAACCCGCACCCTTGCTCTTTGCGTTCCCCCATGAACCCGCACTATTGCTCTTTGCGTTCCCCCACGAACCCGCACCCTTGCTCTTTGCGTTCCCCCACGAACCCGCACCCTTGCTCTTTGCGTTCCCCCACGAACCCGCACGGTTCCTCTTTGCGTTCCCCCACGAACCCGAACCCTTGCTCTTTGCGTTCCCTCACGAAACCGCACGGTTCCTCTTTGCGTTCCCCCACGAACCCGCACCTTGCTCTTTGCGTTCCCCCACGAACCCGCACGGTTCCTCTTTGTGTTCCCCCACGATCCCGCACCATTGCTCTTTGCGTTCCCCCACGAACCCGCACGGTTCTTCTTTGCGTTCCCCCACAAACCCGCACGGTTCCTCTTTGCGTTCCCCCACGAACCCGCACCCTTGCTCTTTGCGTTCCCCCACGAACCCGCACCCTTTCTCTTTGCGTTCCCCCACGAACCCGCACCCTATCTCTTTGCGTTCCCCCACGAACCCGCACCCTTTCTCTTTGCGTTCCCCCACGAACCCGCACCCTTGCTCTTTGCGTTCCCCCACGAACCCGCAACCTTGCTCTTTGCGTTCCCACACGAACCCGCACCCTTGCTCATTGCGTTCCCCCGCGAACCCGCACCCTTGCTCTTTGCGTTCCCCCACGAACCCGCACCCTTGCTCTTTGCGTTCCCCCACGAACCCGCACCCTTGCTCTTTGCGTTCCCCCACGAACCCGCACCCTTGCTCTTTGCGTTCCCCCACGAACCCGCACCCTTGCTCTTTGCGTTCCCCCACGAACCCGCACAGTTCCTCTTTGCGTTCCGCCACGAACCCGCACCCATGCTCTTTGCGTTCCCCAACGAACCCGCACGTTTCCTCTTTGCGTTCCCCCACGAACCCGCACCCTTGCTCTTTGCGTTCCCCCATGAACCCGCACCCTTGCTCTTTGCGTTCCTCCACGAACCCGCACCCTTGCTCTTTGCGTTCCTCCAAGAACCTGCACCCTTGCTCTTTGTGTTCCCCCATGAACTCGCACGGTTCCTCTTTGCGTTCCCCCACGAACCCGCACCCTTGCTCTTTGCGTTCCCCCACGAACCCGCACCCTTGCTCTTTGCGTTCCCCCACGAACCCGCACCCTTGCTCTTTGCGTTCCCCCACGAACCCGCACCCTTGCTCTTTGCTTTCCCCTACGAACCCGCACGGTTCCTCTTTGCGTTCCCCCACGAACCCGCACGGTTCCTCTTTGCGTTCCCCCACGAACCCGCACCCTTGCTCTTTGCGTTCCCCCACAAACCCGCACCCTTGCTCTTTGCGTTCCCCCACAAACCCGCACCCATGCTCTTTGCGTTCCCCCACGAACCCGCACCCTTGCTCTTTGCGTTCCCCCACGAACCCGCACCCTTGCTCTTTGCGTTCCCCCACGAACCCGCACCCTTGCTCTTTGCGTTCCCTCACGAACCCGCACCCTTGCTCTTTGCGTTCCCCCACGAACCCGCACCCATGCTCTTTGCGTTCCCCCACGAACCTGCACCCTTGCTCTTTGTGTTCCCCCACGAACCCGCACCCATGCTCTTTGCGTTCCCCCACGAACCTGCACCCTTGCTCTTTGTGTTCCCCCACGAACCCGCACGGTTCCTCTTTGCGTTCCCCCACGAACCCGCACCCTTGCTCTTTGCGTTCCCCCATGAACCCGCACCCTTGCTCTTTGCGTTCCCCCACGAACCCGCACCCTTGCTATTTGCGTTCCCTCACGAACCCGCACACTTGCTCTTTGCGTTCCCCCACGAACCCGCACCCTTGTTCTTTGCGTTCCCCCACGAAACCGCACCCTTGGTCTTTGCGTTCCCCCACGAACCCGCACGGTTCCTCTTTGCGTTCCCCCACGAACCCGCACGGTTCCTCTTTGCGTTCCCCCACGAACCCGCACCCTTGCTCTTTGCGTTCCCCCACGAACCCGCACCCTTGCTCTTTGCGTTCCCCCACGAACCCGCACCTTTGCTCTTTGCGTTCCCCCACGAAACCGCACCCTAGCTCTTTGCGTTCCCCCACGAACCCGCACCCTTGCTCTTTGCGTTCCCCCACGAACACGCACCCTTGCTCTTTGCGTTCCCCCACGAACCCGCACCCTTGCTCTTTACGTTCCCCCACGAACCCGCACCCTTGCTCTTTGCGTTCCCCCACGAACCCGCACCCTTGCTCTTTGCGTTCCCCTACGAACCCGCACGGTTCCTCTTTGCGTTCCCCCACGAACCCGCACGGTTCCTCTTTGCGTTCCCCCACGAACCCGCACCCTTGCTCTTTGCGTTCCCCCACGAACCAGCACCCTTGTTCTTTGCGTTCCCCCACGAACCCGCACGGTTCCTCTTTGCGTTCCCCCGCGAACCCGCACGGTTCTTCTTTGCGTTCCCCCACGAACCCGCACGGTTCCTCTTTGCGTTCCCCCACGAACCCGCACCCTTGCTCTTTGCGATCCCCCACGAACCCGCACCCTTGCTCTTTGCGTTCCCCCACGAATCCGCACCCTTGCTCTTTGCGTTCCCCCACGAACCCGCACGGTTCCTCTTTGCGTTCCCCCACAAACCCGCACCCTTACTCTTTGCGTTCCCCCACGAACCCGCACCCTTGCTCTTTGCGTTCCCCCACGAACCCGCACCCTTGCTCTTTGCGTTCCCCCACAAAACCGCACCCTAGTTCTTTGCGTTCCCCCACGAAACCGCACCCTAGCTCTTTGCGTTCCCCCACGAACCCGCACCCTTGCTCTTTGCTTTCCCCCACGAACCCGCACCCTAGCTCTTTGCGTTCCCCCACGAACCCGCACCCTAGCTCTTTGCGTTCCCCCACGAACCCGCACCCTTGCTCTTTGCGTTCCCCCACGAACCCGCATTCTTGCTCTTTGCGTTCCCCTACGATCCCGCATGGTTCCTCTTTGCGTTCCCCCACGAACCCGCACGGTTTCTCTTTGCGTTCCCCCACGAACCCGCACCCTTGCTCTTTGCGTTCCCCCACAAACCCGCACCCTTGCTCTTTGAGTTCCCCCATGAACCCGCACTATTGTTCTTTGCGTTCCCCCACGAATCCGCACCCTTGCTCTTTGCGTTCCCCCACGAACCCGCACCCTTGCTCTTTGCGTTCCCCCACGAACCCGCACGGTTCCTCTTTGCGTTCCCCCACGAACCCGAACCCTTGCTCTTTGCGTTCCCTCACGAAACCGCACGGTTCCTCTTTGCGTTCCCCCACGAACCCGCACCCTTGCTCTTTGCGTTCCCCCACGAACCCGAACGGTTCCTCTTTGTGTTCCCCCACGATCCCGCACCATTGCTCTTTGCGTTCCCCCACGAACCCGCACGGTTCTTCTTTGCGTTCCCCCACAAACCCGCACGGTTCCTCTTTGCGTTCCCCCACGAACCCGCACCCTTGCTCTTTGCGTTCCCCCACGAACCCGCAACCTTTCTCTTTGCGTTCCCCCACGAACCCGCACCCTATCTCTTTGCGTTCCCCCACGAACCCGCACCCTTTCTCTTTGCGTTCCCCCACGAACCCGCACCCTTGCTCTTTGCGTTCCCCCACGAACCCGCAACCTTGCTCTTTGCGTTCCCACACGAACCCGCACCCTTGCTCATTGCGTTCCCCCACGAACCCGCACCCTTGCTCTTTGCGTTCCCCCACGAACCCGCACCCTTGCTCTTTGCGTTCCCCCACGAACCCGCACCCTTGCTCTTTGCGTTCCCCCACGAACCCGCACCCTTGCTCTTTGCGTTCCCCCACGAACCCGCACCCTTGTTGTCTGCATTCCCCCACGAACCCGCACCCTTGCTCTTTGCGTTCCCCCACGAACCCGCACGGTTCCTCTTTGCGTTCCCTCACGAACCCGCACGGTTCCTCTTTGCGTTCCCCCACGAACCCGCACCCTTGCTCTTTGCGTTCCCCCACGAATCCGCACCCTTGCTCTTTGCGTTCCCCCACGAACCCGCACGGTTCCTCTTTGCGTTCCCCCACGAACCCGCACCCATGCTCTTTGCGTTCCCCCACGAACCCGCACGTTTCCTCTTTGCGTTCCCCCACGAACCCGCACGCTTGCTCTTTGCGTTCCCCCATGAACCCGCACCCTTGCTCTTTGCGTTCCTCCACGAACCCGCACCCTTGCTCTTTGCGTTCCTCCAAGAACCTGCACCCTTGCTCTTTGTGTTCCCCCATGAACTCGCACGGTTCCTCTTTGCGTTCCCCCACGAACCCGCACCCTTGCTCTTTGCGTTCCCCCATGAACCCACACCCTTGCTCTTTGCGTTCCCCCACGAACCCGCACGTTTCCTCATTGCGTTCCCCCACAAAACCGCACCCTAGCTCTTTGAGTTCCCCCACGAACCCGCTCCGTATCTCTTTGCGTTCCCCCACGAATCCGCACCCTTGCTCTTTGCGTTCCCCCACGAACCCGCACCCTTGCTCTTTGCGTTCCCCCACGAACCCGCACCCTATCTCTTTGCGTTCCCTCACGAACCCGCGCCCTTTCTCTTTGCGTTCCCCCACGAACCCGCACCCTTGCTCTTTGCATTTCCCCACGAACCCGCACCCTTGCTCTTTGCGTTCCCCCACGAACCCGCACCCTTGCTCTTTGCGTTCCCCCACGAACCCGCACCCTTGCTCTTTGCGTTCCCCCACGATCCCGTACCCTTGCTCTTTGCCTTCCCCCACGAACCCGCACCCTTTCTCTTTGCGTTCCCCCACGAACCCGCACCCTTGTTGTCTGCATTCCCCCACGAACCCGCACCCTTGATCTTTGCGTTCCCCCACGAACCCGCACGGTTCCTCTTTGCGTTCCCCCACGAACCCGCACCCTTGCTCTTTGCGTTCCCCCACGAACGCGCACGTTTCCTCATTGCGTTCCCCCACGAACCCGCACCCTTGCTCTTTGCGTTCCCCCACGAACCCGCACCCTTGCTCTTTGCGTTCCCCCACGAATCCGCACCCTTGCTCTTTGCGTTCCCCCACGAACCCGCACGGTTCCTCTTTGCGTTCCCCCACGAACCCGCTCCCTTGCTCTTTGCGTTCCCCCACGAACCCGCACCCTTACTCTTTGCGTTCCCCCACGAACCCGCACCCTTGCTCTTTCCGTTCCCCCACGAACCCGCACCCTTTCTCTTTACGTTCCCCCACGAAAACGCACCCTAGCTCTTTGCGTTCCCCCACGAACCCGCACCGTTGCTCTTTGCGTTCCCCCACGAACCCGCACCCTTGCTCTTTGCGTTCCCCCATGAACCCGCACCCTTGCTCTTTGCGTTCCCCCACGAAACCGCACCCTTGCTCTTTGCGTTCCCCCACGAACTCACACCCTTGCTCTTTGCGTTCCCCCACGAACCCGCACCCTTGCTCTTTGCGTTCCCCCACGAACCCGCACGTTTCCTCTTTGCGTTCCCCCACAAAACAGCACCCTAGTTATTTGCGTTCCCCCACGAACCCGCACCCTTTCTCTTTGTGTTCCCCCACGAACCCGCACCCTTGCTCTTTGCGTTCCCCCACGAACCCGCACCCTTGCTCTTTGCGTTCCCCCACGAACCCGCACCCTTGCTCTTTGCTTTCCCCTACGAACCCGCACGGTTCCTCTTTGCGTTCCCCCACGAACCCGCACGGTTCCTCTTTGCGTTCCCCCACGAACCCGCACCCTTCCTCTTTGCGTTCCCCCACAAACCCGCACCCCTGCTCTTTGCGTTCCCCCACAAACCCGCACCCTTGCTCTTTCCGTTCCCCCACGAACCCGCACCCTTGCTCTTTGCGTTACCCCACGAACCCGCACCCTTGTTCTTTGCGTTCCCCCACGAACCCGCACCCTTGCTCTTTGCGTTCCCTCACGAACCCGCACCCTTGCTCTTTGCGTTCCCCCACGAACCCGCACCCATGCTCTTTGCGTTCCCCCACGAACCTGCACCCTTGCTCTTTGTGTTCCCCCACGAACCCGCACCCATGCTCTTTGCGTTCCCCCACGAACCTGCACCCTTGCTCTTTGTGTTCCCCCACGAACCCGCACGGTTCCTCTTTGCGTTCCCCCACGAACCCGCACCCTTGCTCTTTGCGTTCCCCCATGAACCCGCACCCTTGCTCTTTGCATTCCCCCACGAACCCGCACCCTTGCTCTTTGCGTTCCCTCACGAACCCGCACACTTGCTCTTTGCGTTCCCCCACGAACCCGCACCCTTGTTCTTTGCGTTCCCCCACGAAACCGCACCCTTGGTCTTTGCGTTCCCCCACGAACCCGCACGGTTCCTCTTTGCGTTCCCCCACGAACCCGCACCCTTGCTCTTTGCGTTCCCCCACGAACCCGCACCCTTGCTCTTTGCGTTCCCCCACGAACCCGCACCCATGCTCTTTGCGTTCCCCCACGAACCCGCACCCATGCTCTTTGCGTTCCCCCACGAACCCGCACGGTTCCTCTTTGCGTTCCCCCACGAACCCGCACGGTTCCTCTTTGCGTTCCCCCACGAACCCGCACCCTTGCTCTTTGCGTTCCCCCATGAACCCGCACGTTTCCTCTTTGCGTTCCCCCACAAAACCGCACCCTAGCTCTTTGCGTTCCCCCACGAACCCGCACGGTTCCTCTTTGCGTTCCCCCACGAACCCGCACCCTTGCTCTTTGCGTTCCCCCACGAACCCGCACCCTTGCTCTTTGCGTTCCCCCACAAACCCACACCATTTTTCTTTGCGTTCCCCCACGAACCCGCACCCTAGCTCTTTCCGTTCCCCCACGAACCCACACCGTTGCTCTTTGCGTTCCCCCACGAACCCGCACCCTTGCTCTTTGCGTTCCCCCATGAACCCGCACCCTTGCTCTTTGCGTTCCCCCACGAACCCGCACCCTTGCTCTTTGCGTTCCCCCACGAACCCGCACCCTTACTCTTTGCGTTCCCCCACGAACCCGCACGGTTCCTCTTTGAGTTCCCCCACGAACCCGCACGTTTCCTCTTTGCGTTCCCCCACGAAACCGCACCCTAGCTCTTTGCGTTCCCCCACGAACCCGCTCCGTTGCACTTTGCGTTCCCCCACGAACTCGCACCCTTGCTCTTTGCGTTCCCCCACGAACCCGCACCCTTGCTCTTTGCGTTCCCCCACGAACCCGCACGGTTCCTCTTTGCGTTCCCCCACGAACAAGCACCCTTGGTCTTTGCGTTCCCACACGAACCCGCACGGTTCCTCTTTGTGTTCCCCCACGAACCCGCACCCTTGCTCTTTGCGTTCCCCCACGAACCCGCACCCTTGCTCTTTGCGTTCCCCCACGAACCCGCACGGTTCCTCTTTGTGTTCCCCTACGAATCCGCACCCTTGCTCTTTGCGTTCCCCCACAAAACCGCACCCTAGCTCTTTGCGTTCCCTCACGAACCCGCACGGCTCCTCTTTGCGTTCCCCCACGAACCCGCACCCTTGCTCTTTGCGTTCCCACATGAACCCGCACCCTTGCTCTTTGCGTTCCCACACGAACCCGCACCCTTGCTCTTTGCGTTCCCCCACGAACCCGCACGTTTCCTCTTTGTGTTCCCCCACAAAACCGCACCCTAGCTCTTTGCGTTCCCCCACGAACCAGCTCCGATGCTCTTTGCGTTCCCCAACGAATCCGCACCCTTGCTCTTTGCGTTCCCCCACGATCCCGCACCCTTGCACTTTGCGGTCCCCCACGAACCCGCACGGTTCCTCTTTGCGTTCCCCCACGAACCCGCACCCTTGCTCTTTGCGTTCCCCCACGAACCCGCACCCTTGCTCTTTGCGTTCCCCCACGAACCCGCACCCTTGCTCTTTGCGTTCCCCCACGAACCCGCACCCTTGCTCTTTGCGTTCCCCCACGAACCCGCACGGTTCCTCTTTGCGTTCCCCCACGAACCCGCACCCTTGCTCTTTGCGATCCCCCACGAACCCGCACCCTTTTTCTTTGCGTTCCCCCACGAACCCGCACCCTTCCTCTTTGCGTTCCCCCACGAACCCGCACCCTTGCTCTTTGCGTTCCCCCACGAACCCGCACCCTTGCTCTTTGCGTTCCCCCACGAACCCGCACCCTTGCTCTTTGCGTTCCCCCACGAAACCGCACCCTAGCTCTTTTCGTTCCCTCACGAACCCGCACCGTTGCTCTTTGCGTTCCCCCACGAACCCGCACCCTTGCTCTTTGCGTTCCCCCACAAACCCACACCCTTTTTCTTTGCGTTCCCCCACGAACCCGCACCCTAGCTCTTTGCGTTCCCCCACGAACCCGCACCCTTGCTCTTTGCGTTCCCCCACGAACCCGCACCCTTGCTCTTTGCGTTCCCTCACGAACCCGCACCCTTGCTCTTTGCGTTCCCCCACGAACCCGCACCCTTACTCTTTGCGTTCCCCCATGAACCCGCACCCTTGCTCTTTGCGATCCCCCACGAACCCGCACCCTTTTTCTTTGCGTTCCCCCACGAACCCGCACCCTTGCTCTTTGCGTTCCCCCACGAACCCGCACGGTTTCTCTTTGCGTTCCCACACGAACCCGCACCTTGCTCTTTGCGTTCCCCCACGAACCCGCACCCTTGCTCTTTGCGTTCCCCCACGAACCCGCTCCCTTGCTCTTTGCGTTCCCCCACGAACCCGCACCCTTACTCTTTGCGTTCCCCCACGAACCCGCACCCTTGCTCTTTGCGTTCCCCCACGAACCCGCACCCTTTCTCTTTACGTTCCCCCACGAAAACGCACCCTAGCTCTTTGCGTTCCCCCACGAACCCGCACCGTTGCTCTTTGCGTTCCCCCACGAACCCGCACCCTTGCTCTTTGCGTTCCCCCATGAACCCGCACCCTTGCTCTTTGCGTTCCCCCACGAAACCGCACCCTTGCTCTTTGCGTTCCCCCACGAACTCACACCCTTGCTCTTTGCGTTCCCCCACGAACCCGCACCCTTGCTCTTTGCGTTCCCCCACGAACCCGCACGTTTCCTCTTTGCGTTCCCCCACAAAACAGCACCCTAGTTCTTTGCGTTCCCCCACGAACCCGCACCCTTTCTCTTTGCGTTCCCCCACGAACCCGCACCCTTGCTCTTTGCGTTCCCCCACGAACCCGCACCCTTGCTCTTTGCGTTCCCCCACGAACCCGCACCCTTGCTCTTTGCGTTCCCCCACCAACCCGCACGGTTCCTCTTTGCGTTCCCCCACGAACAAGCACCCTTGGTCTTTGCGTTCCCTCACGAACCCGCACGGTTCCTCTTTGTGTTCCCCCACGAACCCGCACCCTTGCTCTTTGCGTTCCCCCACGAACCCGCACCCTTGCTCTTTGCGTTCCCCCACGAACCCGCACGGTTCCTCTTTGTGTTCCCCTACGAATCCGCACCCTTGCTCTTTGCGTTCCCCCACAAAACCGCACCCTAGCTCTTTGCGTTCCCTCACGAACCCGCACCCTTGCTCTTTGCGTTCCCCCACGAACCCGCACCCTTGCTCTTTGCGTTCCCTCACGAACCCGCACCCTTGCTCTTTGCGTTCCTCCACGAACCCGCACCCTTGCTCTTTGCGTTCCCACATGAACCCGCACCCTTGCTCTTTGCGTTCCCACACGAACCCGCACCCTTGCTCTTTGCGTTCCCCCACGAACCCGCACGTTTCCTCTTTGTGTTCCCCCACAAAACCGCACCCTAGCTCTTTGCGTTCCCCCACGAACCAGCTCCTATGCTCTTTGCGTTCCCCAACGAATCCGCACCCTTGCTCTTTGCGTTCCCCCACGATCCCGCACCCTTGCACTTTGCGGTCCCCCACGAACCCGCACGGTTCCTCTTTGCGTTCCGCCACGAACCCGCACCCTTGCTCTTTGCGTTCCCCCACGAAACCGCACCCTAGCTCTTTTCGTTCCCTCACGAACCCGCACCGTTGCTCTTTGCGTTCCCCCACGAACCCGCACCCTTGCTCTTTGCGTTCCCCCACAAACCCACACCCTTTTTCTTTGCGTTCCCCCACGAACCCGCACCCTAGCTCTTTGCGTTCCCCCACGAACCCGCACCCTTGCTCTTTGCGTTCCCCCACGAACCCGCACCCTTGCTCTTTGCGTTCCCTCACGAACCCGCACCCTTGCTCTTTGCGTTCCCCCACGAACCCGCACCCTTACTCTTTGCGTTCCCCCACGAACCCGCACCCTTGCTCTTTGCGATCCCCCACGAACCCGCACCCTTTTTCTTTGCGTTCCCCCACGAACCCGCACCCTTGCTCTTTGCGTTCCCCCACGAACCCGCACGGTTTCTCTTTGCGTTCCCACACGAACCCGCACCTTGCTCTTTGCGTTCCCCCACGAACCCGCACCCTTGCTCTTTGCGTTCCCCCACGAACCCGCTCCCTTGCTCTTTGCGTTCCCCCACGAACCCGCACCCTTACTCTTTGCGTTCCCCCACGAACCCGCACCCTTGCTCTTTGCGTTCCCCCACGAACCCGCACCCTTTCTCTTTACGTTCCCCCACGAAAACGCACCCTAGCTCTTTGCGTTCCCCCACGAACCCGCACCGTTGCTCTTTGCGTTCCCCCACGAACCCGCACCCTTGCTCTTTGCGTTCCCCCATGAACCCGCACCCTTGCTCTTTGCGTTCCCCCACGAAACCGCACCCTTGCTCTTTGCGTTCCCCCACGAACTCACACCCTTGCTCTTTGCGTTCCCCCACGAACCCGCACCCTTGCTCTTTGCGTTCCCCCACGAACCCGCACGTTTCCTCTTTGCGTTCCCCCACAAAACAGCACCCTAGTTCTTTGCGTTCCCCCACGAACCCGCACCCTTTCTCTTTGCGTTCCCCCACGAACCCGCACCCTTGCTCTTTGCGTTCCCCCACGAACCCGCACCCTTGCTCTTTGCGTTCCCCCACGAACCCGCACCCTTGCTCTTTGCGTTCCCCCACCAACCCGCACGGTTCCTCTTTGCGTTCCCCCACGAACAAGCACCCTTGGTCTTTGCGTTCCCTCACGAACCCGCACGGTTCCTCTTTGTGTTCCCCCACGAACCCGCACCCTTGCTCTTTGCGTTCCCCCACGAACCCGCACCCTTGCTCTTTGCGTTCCCCCACGAACCCGCACGGTTCCTCTTTGTGTTCCCCTACGAATCCGCACCCTTGCTCTTTGCGTTCCCCCACAAAACCGCACCCAAGCTCTTTGCGTTCCCTCACGAACCCGCACGGCTCCTCTTTGCGTTCCCCCACGAACCCGCACCCTTGCTCTTTGCGTTCCCTCACGAACCCGCACCCTTGCTCTTTGCGTTCCTCCACGAACCCGCACCCTTGCTCTTTGCGTTCCCACATGAACCCGCACCCTTGCTCTTTGCGTTCCCACACGAACCCGCACCCTTGCTCTTCGCGTTCCCCCACGAACCCGCACGTTTCCTCTTTGTGTTCCCCCACAAAACCGCACCCTAGCTCTTTGCGTTCCCCCACGAACCAGCTCCGATGCTCTTTGCGTTCCCCAACGAATCCGCACCCTTGCTCTTTGCGTTCCCCCACGATCCCGCACCCTTGCACTTTGCGGTCCCCCACGAACCCGCACGGTTCCTCTTTGCGTTCCGCCACGAACCCGCACCCTTGCTCTTTGCGTTCCCCCACGAACCCGCACCCTTGCTCTTTGCGTTCCCCCACGAACCCGCACCCTTGCTCTTTGCGTTCCCCCACGAACCCGCACCCTTGCTCTTTGCGTTCCCCCACGAACCCGCACGGTTCCTCTTTGCGTTCCCCCACGAACCCGCACCCTTGCTCTTTGCGATCCCCCACGAACCCGCACCCTTTTTCTTTGCGTTCCCCCACGAACCCGCACCCTTGCTCTTTGCGTTCCCCCACGAACCCGCACGGTTTCTCTTTGCGTTCCCACACGAACCCGCACCCTTGCTCTTTGCGTTCCCCCACGAACCCGCACCCTTGCTCTTTGCGTTCCCCCACGAACCCGCACCCTTGCTCTTTGCGTTCCCCCACGAAACCGCACCCTTGCTCTTTGCGTTCCCCCACGAAACCGCACCCTAGCTCTTTTCGTTCCCCCACGAACCCGCACCCTTGCTCTTTGCGTTCCCCCACGAACCCGCACCCTGGCTCTTTGCGTTCCCCAACGAACTCACACCCTTGCTCTTTGCGTTCCCCCAGGAACCCGCACGGCTCCTCTTTGCGTTCCCCCACGAACTCACACCCTTGCTCTTTGCATTCCCGCACGAACCAGCACGGTTCCTCTTTGCATTCCCCCACGAACCCGCACCCTTGCTCTTTTGTTCCCCTACGAACCCGCACGGTTCCTCTTTGCGTTCCCCCACGAACCCGCACGGTTCCTCTTTGCGTTCCCCCTCGAACCCGCACGGTTCCTCTTTGCGTTCCCCCACGAACCCGCACCCCTGCTCTTTGCGTTCCCCCACGAACCCGCACCCTTGCTCTTTGCGTTCCCCCACGAACCCGCACCCTTGCTCTTTGCGTTCCCCCACGAACCCGCACGGTTCCCCTTTGCGTTCCCGCACGAACCCGCACCCTTGCTCTTTGCGTTCCCCCACGAACCCGCACCCTTGCTCTTTGCGTTCCCCCACGAACCCGCACCATTGCTCTTTGCGTTCCCCCACGAACCCGCACCCTTGCTCTTTGCGTTCCCCCACGAACCCGACACCTTGCTCTTTGCGTTCCCTCACGAAACCGCACGGTTCCTCTTTGTGTTCCCCCACGAACCCGCACCCTTGCTCTTTGCGTTCCCCCACGAACCCGCACGGTTCCTCTTTGTGTTCCCCCACGATCCCGCACCCTTGCTCTTTGCGTTCCCCCACGAACCCGCACGGTTCTTCTTTGCGTTCCCCCCACAAACCCGCACGGTTCCTCTTTGAGTTCCCCCACGAACCCGCACGGTTCCTCTTTTCGTTCCCCCATGAACCCGCACCCTTGCTCTTTGCGTTCCCCCACGAACCCGCACCATTGCTCTTTGCGTTCCCTCACGAACCCGCACACTTGCTCTTTGCGTTCCCCCACGAACCCGCACCCTTGTTCTTTGCGTTCCCCCACGAACCCGCACCCTTGGTCTTTGAGTTCCCCCACGAACCCGCACGGTTCCTCTTTGCGTTCCCCCACGAACCCGCACCCTTGCTCTTTGCGTTCCCCCACGAACCCGCACCCTTGCTCTTTGCGTTCCCCCACGAACCCGCACCCTTGCTCTTTGCGTTCCCCCACGAACCCGCACCCATGCTCTTTGAGTTCCCCCACGAACCCGCACGGTTCCTCTTTGCGTTCCCCCATGAACCCGCACCCTTGCTCTTTGCGTTCCCCCACGAACCCGCACCCTTGCTCTTTGCGTTCCCCCACGAACCCGCACCCATGCTCTTTGCGTTCCCCCACGAACCCGAACCTTTGCTCTTTGCGTTCCCCCACGAACCTGCACGGTTCCTCTTTGCGTTCCCCCACGAACCCGCACGGTTCCTCTTTGCGTTCCCCCACGAACCAGCACGGTTCCTCTTTGCGTTCCCCCACGAACCCGCACCCTTGCTCTTTGCGATCCCCCACGAACCCGCACCCTTACTCTTTGCGTTCCCCCACGAACCCGCACGGTTCCTCTTTGCGTTCCCCCACGAACCCGCACGTTTCCTCTTTGCGTTCCCCCACGAAACCGCACCCTAGCTCTTTGCGTTCCCCCACGAACCAGCTCCGTTGCTCTTTGCGTTCCCCCACGAACCCGCACCCTTGCTCTTTGCGTTCCCCCACGAACCCGCACCCTTGCTCTTTGCGTTCCCCCACGAACCCGCACGGTTCCTCTTTGCGTTCCCCCACGAACCCGCACCCTTGCTCTTTGCGTTCCCCCACGAACCCGCACGGTTCCTCTTTGTGTTCCCCCACGAAGCCGCACCCTTGCTCTTTGCGTTCCCCCACGAACCCGCACCCTTGCTCTTTGCGTTCCCCCACGAACCCGCACGGTTCCTCTTTGTGTTCCCCCACGAAGCCGCACCCTTGCTCTTTGCGTTCCCCCACGAACCCGCACCCTAGCTCTTTGCGTTCCCTCACGAACCCGCACCGTTGCTCTTTGCGTTACCCCACGAACCCGCACCCTTGCTCTTTGCGTTCCCTCACGAACCCGCACCCTTGCTCTTTGCGTTCCCTCACGAACCCGCACCCTTGCTCTTTGCGTTCCTCCACAAACCCGCACCCTTGCTCTTTGCGTTCCCCCACGAACCCGCACCCTTGCTCTTTGCGTTCCTCCACGAACCCGCACCCTTGCTCTTTGCGTTCCCCCACGAACTTGCACGGTTCCTCTTTGCGTTCCCCCACGAATCCGCACCCTTGCTCTTTGCGTTCCCCCACGAACCCGCACCCTTGCTCTTTGCGTTCCCCCACGAACCCGCACGGTTCCTCTTTGCGTTCCCCCACGAACCCGCACGGTTCCTCTTTGCGTTCCCCCACGAACCTGTACGGTTCCGCTTTGCGTTCCCCCACGAACCCGCACCATTGTTCTTTGCGTTCCCCCACGAATCCGCACCCTTGCTCTTTGCGTTCCCCCACGAACCCGCACCCTTGCTCTTTGTGTTCCCCCACGAACCCGCACCCTTGCTCTTTGCGTTCCCCCACGAACCCGCACCGTTCCTCTTTGCGTTCCCCCACGAATCCGCACCCTTGCTCTTTGCGTTCCCCCACGAATCCGCACCCTTGCTCTTTGCGTTCCCCCACGAACCCGCACCCTTGCTCTTTGCGTTCCCCCACGAACCCGCACCCTTGCTCTTTGCGTTTCCCCACAAACCCGCACCCTTGCTCTTTGCGTTCCCCCACGAACCCGCACCATTGCTCTTTGCGTTCCCCCTCGAACCCGCACGTTTCCTCTTTGCGTTCCCCCACAAAACCGCACCCTAGCTCTTTGCGTTCCCCCACGAACCCGCACCCTTGCTCTTTGCGATCCCCCACGAACCCGCACCCTTGCTCTTTGCGTTCCCCCACGAACCCGCACCCTTGCTCTTTGCGTTCCCCCACGAACCCTCACCCTTGCTCTTTGCGTTCCCCCACGAACCCGCACGGTTCCTCTTTGCGTTCCCCCACGAACCCGCACCCTTGCTCCTTGCGATCCCCCACGAGCCCGCACCCTTGCTCTTTTCGTTCCCCCACGAACCCGCACCCTTGCTCTTTGCGTTCCCCCACGAACCCGCACCCTTGCTCTTTGCGTTCCCCTACGAACCCGCACGGTTCCTCTTTGCGTTCCCCCACGAACCCGCACGGTTCCTCTTTGCGTTCCCCCACGAACCCGCACCCTTGCTCTTTGCGTTCCCCCACGAACCCGCACCGTTCCTCTTTGCGTTCCCCCACGAACCCGCACGGTTCCTCATTGCGTTCCCCCACGAACCCGCACCCTTGCTCTTTGCGATCCCCCACGAACCCGCACCCTTGCTCTTTGCGTTCCCCCACGAACCCGCACGGTTCCTCTTTGTCATCCCCCACGAACCCGCACGGTTCCTCTTTGCGTTCCCCCACGAATCCGCACCCTTGCTCTTTGCGTTCCCCCACGAACCCGCACGGTTCCTCTTTGCGTTCCCCCACGAACCCGCTCCGTTGCTCTTTGCGTTCCCCCACGAACCCGCACGGTTCCTCTTTGCGTTCCCCCACGAACCCGCACCCTTGCTCTTTGCATTCCCCCACGAACCCGCACCCTTGCTCTTTGCGTTCCCCCACGAACCCGCACGGTTCCTCTTTGCGTTCCCCCACGAACCCTCACCCTTGCTCTTTGCGTTCCCCCACGAAACCGCACCCTAGCTCTTTGCGTTCCCCCACGAACCCGCACCCTTGCTCTTTGCGTTCCCCCACGAACCCGCACCCTTGCTCTTTGCATTCCCCCACGATCCCGCACCCTTGCTCTTTGCATTCCCCCACGAACTCACACCCTTGCTCTTTGCGTTCCCCCACGAACCCGCACCCTTGCTCTTTGTGTTCCCCCACGAACCCGCACGGTTCCTCTTTGCGTTCCCCCACGAACCAGCACGGTTCCTCTTTGCGTTCCCCAACGAACCCGCACGGTTCCTCTTTGCGTTCCCCCACGAACCCGCACCCTTGCTCTTTGCGTTCCCCCACGAACCCGCACCCTTGCTCTTTGCGTTCCCCCACGAACCCGCACCCTTGCTCTTTGCGTTCCCCCACGAACCCGCACCCTTGCTCTTTGCGTTCCCCCACGAACCCGCACCCTTGCTCTTTGCGTTCCCCCACGAACCCGCACCCTTGCTCTTTGCGCTCCCCCACGAACCCGCACCCTTGCTCTTTGAGTTCCCCCACGAACCCGCACCCTTGCTCTTTGCGTTCCCCCACGAACCCGCACCCTTGCTCTTTGCGTTCCCCCACGAACCCGCACCCTTGCTCTTTGCGTTCCCTCACGAACCCGCACCCTTGCTCTTTGCGTTCCTCCACGAACCCGCACCCTTGCTCTTTGCGTTCCCCCACGAACCCGCACCCCTGCTCTTTGCGTTCCCCCACGAACCCGCACCCTTGCTCTTTGCGTTCCTCCATGAACCCGCACCCTTGCTCTTTGTGTTCCCCCACGAACCCGCACGGTTCCTCATTGCGTTCCCCCACAAAACCGCACCCTAGCTCTTTGCGTTCCCCCATGAACCCGCTCCGTTGCTCTTTGCATTCCCCCACGAACCCGCACCCATGCTCTTTGCGTTCCCCCACGAACCCGCACCCTTGCTCTTTGCGTTCCCCCACGATCCCGCACCCTTGCTCTTTGCGTTCTCCCACGAACCCGCACGTTTCCTCTTTGCGTTCCCCCACAAAACAGCACCCTTGTTATTTGCGTTCTCCCATGAACCCGCTCCGTTGCTCTTTGCATTAACCCACGAACCCGCACGGTTCCTCTTTGCGTTCCCCCACGAACCCGCACCCTTGCTCTTTGCGTTCCCCCACGATCCCGCACCCTTGCTCTTTGCGTTCCCCCACGAACCCGCCCCCTTGCTCTTTGCGTTCCCCCACGAACCCGCACCCTTGCTCTTTGCGTTCCCCCACCAACCCGCACCCTTGCTCTTTGCGTTCCCCCACCAACCCTCACCCTTGCTCTTTGCGTTCCCCCACGAACCCGCACAGTTCCTCTTTGCGTTCCCTCACGAACCCGCACCCTTGCTCTTTGCGTTCCCCCACGAACCCGCACCCTTGCTCTTTGCGTTCCCCCACGAACCCGCACCCTTTCTCTTTGCGTTCCCCCACGAACCCGCACCCTTGCTCTTTGCGTTCCCCCACGATCCCGCGCCCTTGCTCTTTGCGTTCCCCCACGAACCCGCACCCTTGCTCTTTGCGTTCCCCCACGAACCCGCACCCTTTTTCTTTGCGTTCCTCCACGAACCCGCACGGTTCCTCTTTGCGTTCCCCCACGAACCTGCACCCTTGCTCTTTGCGATCCCCCACGAACCCGCACGGTTCCTCTTTGCGTTCCCCCACGAATCCGCACCCTTGCTCTTTGCGTTCCCCCACGAACCCGCACGGTTCCTCTTTGCGTTCCCCCACGAACCCGCACCCTTGCTTATTGCGTTCCCCTACGAACCCGCACCCTTGCTCTTTGCGTTCCCCCACGAACCCGCACCCTTGCTCTTTGCGTTCCCCCACGAACCCGCACCCTTGCTCTTTGCGTTCCCCCACGAAACCGCACCCTAGCTCTTTGCGTTCCCCCACGAACCCGCACCCTTGCTCTTTGCGTTCCCCCACGAACCCGCATGGTTCCTCTTTGCGTTCCCCCACGAACCCGCACCCTTGCCCTTTGCGTTCCCCCACGAACCCGCACCCTTGCTCTTTGCGTTCCCCCACGAACCCGCACCCTTGCTCTTTGCGTTCCCCTACGAACCCTCATGGTTCCTCTTTGCGTTCCCCCACGAACCCGCACGGTTCCTCTTTGCGTTCCCCCACGAACCCGCACCCTTGCTCTTTGCGTTCCCCCACAAACCCGCACCCTTGCTCTTTGCGTTCCCCCACGAACCCGCACCCTTGCTCTTTGCGTTCCCCCACGAACCCGCACCCTTGCTCTTTGCGTTCCCCCACGAACCCGCACGGTTCCTCTTTGCGTTCCCCCACGAACCCGCACGGTTCCTCTTTGCGTTCCCCCACGAACCTGTACGGTTCCGCTTTGCGTTCCCCCACGAACCCGCACCATTGTTCTTTGCGTTCCCCCACGAACCCGCACCCTTGCTCTTTGCGTTCCCCCACGAACCCGCACCCTTGCTCTTTGTGTTCCCCCACGAACCCGCACCCTTGCTCTTTGCGTTCCCCCACGAACCCGCACCGTTCCTCTTTGCGTTCCCCCACGAATCCGCACCCTTGCTCTTTGCGTTGCCCCACGAACCCGCACCCTTGCTCTTTGCGTTCCCCCACGAACCCGCACCCTTGCTCTTTGCGTTCCCCCACGAACCCGCACCCTTGCTCTTTGCGTTCCCCCACGAACCCGCACCCTTGCTCTTTGCGATCCCCCACGAACCCGCACCCTTGCTCTTTGCGTTCCCCCACGAACCCGCACCCTTGTTCTTTGCGTTCCACCACGAACCCGCACGGTTCCTCTTTGCGTTCCCCCACGAACCCGCACGGTTCCTCTTTGCGTTCCCCCACGAACCCGCACCCTTGCTCTTTGCATTCCCCCGCGAACCCGCACCCTTGCTCTTTGCGTTCCCCCACGAACCCGCACCCTTGCTCTTTGCGTTCCCCCACGAACCCGCACCCTTGCTCTTTGCGTTCCCCCACGAACCCGCACAGTTCCTCTTTGCGTTCCCCCACGAACCCTCTCCCTTGCTCTTTGCGTTCCCCCACGAACCCGCACCCTTGCTCTTTGCGATCCCCCACGAACCCGCACGGTTCCTCTTTGCGTTCCCCCACGAATCCGCACCCTTGCTCTTTGCGTTCCCCCACGAACCCGCACCCTTGCTCTTTGTGTTCCCCCACGAACCCGCACCCTTGCTCTTTGCGTTTCCCCACAAACCCGCACCCTTGCTCTTTGCGTTCCCCCACGAACCCGCACCCTTGCTCTTTGCGTTCCCCCTCGAACCCGCACGTTTCCTCTTTGCGTTCCCCCACAAAACCGCACCCTAGCTCTTTGCGTTCCCCCACGAACCCGCACCCTTGCTCTTTGCGATCCCCCACGAACCCGCACCCTTGCTCTTTGCGTTCCCCCACGAACCCGCACCCTTGCTCTTTGCGTTCCCCCACGAACCCTCACCCTTGCTCTTTGCGTTCCCCCACGAACCCGCACGGTTCCTCTTTGCGTTCCCCCACGAACCCGCACCCTTGCTCCTTGCGATCCCCCACGAGCCCGCACCCATGCTCTTTGCGTTCCCCCACGAACCCGCACGGTTCCTCAATGCGTTCCCCCACAAAACCGCACCCTAGCTCTTTGCGTTCCCCCATGAACCCGCTCCGTTGCTCTTTGCATTCCCCCACGAACCCGCACCCATGCTCTTTGCGTTCCCCCACGAACCCGCACCCTTGCTCTTTGCGTTCCCCCACGATCCCGCACCCTTGCTCTTTGCGTTCCCCCACGAACCCGCACCCTTGCTCTTTGCGTTCCCCCACGAACCCGCACGGTTCCTCTTTGCGTTCCCCCACGAACCCGCACCCTTGCTCTTTGCGTTCCCTCACGAACCCGCACCCTTGCTCTTTGCGTTCCCTCACGAACCCGCACCCTTGCTCTTTGCGTTCCTCCACGAACCCGCACCCTTGCTCTTTGCGTTCCCCCACGAACCCGCACCCCTGCTCTTTGCGTTCCCCCACGAACCCGCACCCTTGCTCTTTGCGTTCCTCCATGAACCCGCACCCTTGCTCTTTGCGTTCCCCCACGAACCCGCACGGTTCCTCATTGCGTTCCCCCACAAAACCGCACCCTAGCTCTTTGCGTTCCCCCATGAACCCGCTCCGTTGCTCTTTGCATTCCCCCACGAACCCGCACCCATGCTCTTTGCGTTCCCCCACGAACCCGCACCCTTGCTCTTTGCGTTCCCCCACGATCCCGCACCCTTGCTCTTTGCGTTCCCCCACGAACCCGCACCCTTGCTCTTTGCGTTCCCCCACGAACCCGCACCCTTGCTCTTTGCGTTCCCCCACGAACCCGCACAGTTCCTCTTTGCGTTCCCCCACGAACCCGCACCCTTGCTCTTTGCGTTCCCTCACGAACCCGCACCCTTGCTCTTTGCGTTCCTCCACGAACCCGCACCCTTGCTCTTTGCGTTCCCCCACGAACCCGCACGGTTCCTCTTTGCGTTCCCCCACGAACCCGCACGGTTCCTCTTTGCGTTCCCCCACGAACCCGCACCGTTGCTCTTTGCGTTCCCCCACGAACCCGCACCGTTCCTCTTTGCGTTCCCCCACGAACCCGCACGGTTCCTCATTGCGTTCCCCCACGAACCCGCACCCTTGCTCTTTGCGATCCCCCACGAACCCGCACCCTTGCTCTTTGCGTTCCCCCACGAACCCGCTCCGTTGCTCTTTGCGTTCCCCCACGAACCCGCACGGTTCCTCTTTGCGTTCCCCCACGAATCCGCACCCTTGCTCTTTGCGTTCCCCCACGAACCCGCACGGTTCCTCTTTGCGTTCCCCCACGAACCCGCTCCGTTGCTCTTTGCGTTCCCCCACGAACCCGCACGGTTCCTCTTTGCGTTCCCCCACGAACCCGCACCCTTGCTCTTTGCATTCCCCCACGAACCCGCACCCTTGCTCTTTGTGTTCCCCCACGAACCCGCACCCTTGCTCTTTGCGTTCCCCCACGAACCCTCACCCTTGCTCTTTGCGTTCCCCCACGAACCCGCACCCTAGCTCTTTGCGTTCCCCCACGAACCCGCACCCTTGCTCTTTGCGTTCCCCCACGAACCCGCACCCTTGCTCTTTGCATTCCCCCACGATCCCGCACCCTTGCTCTTTGCGTTCCCCCACGAACTCACACCCTTGCTCTTTGCGTTCAGCCACGAACCCGCACCCCTGCTCTTTGTGTTCCCCCACGAACCCGCACGGTTCCTCTTTGCGTTCCCCCACGAACCAGCACGGTTCCTCTTTGCGTTCCCCAACGAACCCGCACGGTTCCTCTTTGCGTTCCCCCACGAACCCGCACGGTTCCTCTTTGCGTTCCCCCACGAACCCGCACCCTTGCTCTTTGCGTTCCCCCACGAACCCGCACCCTTGCTTTTTGCGTTCCCCCACGAACCCGCACGGTTCCTCTTTGCGTTCCCCCACGAACCCGCACCCTTGCTCTTTGCGCTCCCCCACGAACCCGCACCCTTGCTCTTTGAGTTCCCCCACGAACCCGCACCCTTGCTCTTTGCGTTCCCCCACGAACCCGCACCCTTGCTCTTTGCGTTCCCCCACGAACCCGCACCCTTGCTCTTTGCGTTCCCTCACGAACCCGCACCCTTGCTCTTTGCGTTCCTCCACGAACCCGCACCCTTGTTCTTTGCGTTCCCCCACGAACCCGCACCCCTGCTCTTTGCGTTCCCCCACGAACCCGCACCCTTGCTCTTTGCGTTCCTCCATGAACCCGCACCCTTGCTCTTAGCGTTCCCCCACGAACCCGCACGGTTCCTCTTTGTGTTCCCCCACAAAACCGCACCCTAGCTCTTTGCGTTCCCCCGTGAACCCGCTCCGTTGCTCTTTGCATTCCCCCACGAACCCGCACCCATGCTCTTTGCGTTCCCCCACGAACCCGCACCCTTGCTCTTTGCGTTCCCCCGCGAACCCGCACCCTTGCTCTTTGCGTTCCCCCACGAACCCGCACCCTTGCTCTTTGCGTTCCCCCACGAACCCGCACCCTTGCTCTTTGCGTTCCCCCACGAACCCGCACCCTTGCTCTTTGCGTTCCCCCACGAACCCGCACCCTTGCTCTTTGCGTTCCCCCACGAACCCGCACCCTTGCTCTTTGCGATCCCCCACGAACCCGCACCCTTGCTCTTTGCGTTCCCCCACGAACCCGCACGGTTCCTCTTTGCGTTCCCCCACGAACCCGCACCCTTGCTCTTTGCGTTCCTCCATGAACCCGCACCCTTGCTCTTTGCGTTCCCCCACGAACCCGCACGGTTCCTCTTTGCGTTCCCCCACAAAACCGCACCCTAGCTCTTTGCGTTCCCCCATGAACCCGCTCCGTTGCTCTTTGCATTCCCCCACGAACCCGCACCCATGCTCTTTGCGTTCCCCCACGAACCCGCACCCTTGCTCTTTGCGTTCCCCCACGAACCCGCACGGTTCCTCTTTGCGTTCCCCCACGAACCCGCACCCTTGCTCTTTGCGCTCCCCCACGAACCCGCACCCTTGCTCTTTGAGTTCCCTTACGAACCCGCACCCTTGCTCTTTGCGTTCCCCCACGAACCCGCACCCTTGCTCTTTGCGTTCCCCCACGAACCCGCACCCTTGCTCTTTGCGTTCCCTCACGAACCCGCACCCTTGCTCTTTGCGTTCCTCCACGAACCCGCACCCTTGCTCTTTGCGTTCCCCCACGAACCCGCACGGTTCCTCTTTGCGTTCCCCCACGAACCCGCACCCTTGCTCTTTGCGTTCCTCCATGAACCCGCACCCTTGCTCTTTGCGTTCCCCCACGAACCCGCACGGTTCCTCATTGCGTTCCCCCACAAAACCGCACCCTAGCTCTTTGCGTTCCCCCATGAACCCGCTCCGTTGCTCTTTGCATTCCCCCACGAACCCGCACCCATGCTCTTTGCGTTCCCCCACGATCCCGCACCCTTGCTCTTTGCGTTCCCCCACGATCCCGCACCCTTGCTCTTTGCGTTCCCCCACGAACCCGCACCCTTGCTCTTTGCGTTCCCCCACGAACCCGCAACCTTGCTCTTTGCGTTCCCCCACCAACGCGCACCCTTCCTCTTAGCGTTCCCCCACGAACCCGCACCCTTGCTCTTTGCGTTCCCCCACGAACCCGCACGGTTCCTCTTTGCGTTCCCCCACGAACCCGCACCCTTGCTCTTTGCGTTCCCCCACGAACCCGCACCCTTGCTCTTTGCGTTCCCCCACGAACCCGCACCCTTGCTCTTTGCGTTCCCCCACGAACCCGCACCCTTGCTCTTTGCGTTCCCCCACGAACCCGCACGGTTCCTCTTTGCGTTCCCCCACGAACCCGCACGGCTCCTCTTAGCGTTCCCCCACGAACCCGCACCCTTGCTTTTTGCGTTCCCCCACGAACCCGCACCCTTGCTCTTTGCGTTCCCCCACGAACCCGTACCCCTGGTCTTTGCATTCCCCCACGAACCCGCACCCTTGCTCTTTGCGTTCCCCCACGAACCCGGACCCTTGCTCTTTGCGTTCCCCCACGAACCCGCACCCTTGCTCTTTGCGTTCCCCCACGAACCCGCACGGTTCCTCTTTGCGTTCCCGCACGAACTCGCACGGTTCCTCTTTGCGTTCCCCCACGAACCCGCACCCTTGCTCTTTGCGATCCCCCACGAACCCGCACCCTTGCTCTTTGCGTTCCCTCACGAACCCGCACCCTTGCTCTTTGCGTTCCCCCACGAACCCTCAACCTTGCTCTTTGCGTTCCCCCACGAACCCGCACCCTTGCTCCTTGCGATCCCCCACGAGCCCGCACCCTTGCTCTTTGCGTTCCCCCACGAACCCGCACCCTTGCTCTTTGCGTTCCCCCACGAACCCGCACGGTTCCTCTTTGTGATCCCCCACGAACCCGCACGGTTCCTCTTTGCGTTCCCCCACGAATCCGCACCCTTGCTCTTTGCGTTCCCCCACGAACCCGCACCCTTGCTCTTTGCGTTCCCCCACGAACCCGCTCCGTTGCTCTTTGCGTTCCCCCACGAACCCGCACGGTTCCTCTTTGCGTTCCCCCACGAACCCGCACCCTTGCTCTTTGCATTCCCCCACGAACCCGCACCCTTGCTCTTTGCGTTCCCCCACGAACCCGCACCCTTGCTCTTTGCGTTCCCCCACGAACCCTCACCCTTGCTCTTTGCGTTCCCCCACGAAACCGCACCCAAGCTCTTTGCGTTCCCCCACGAACCCGCACCCTTGCTCTTTGCGTTCCCCCACGAACCCGCACCATTGCTCTTTGCATTCCCCCACGATCCCGCACCCTTGCTCTTTGCGTTCCCCCACGAACTCACACCCTTGCTCTTTGCGTTCCCCCACGAACCCGCACCCTTGCTCTTTGTGTTCCCCCACGAACCCGCACGGTTCCTCTTTGCGTTCCCCCACGAACCAGCACGGTTCCTCTTTGCGTTCCCCAACGAACCCGCACAGTTCCTCTTTGCGTTCCTCCACGAACCCGCACCCTTGCTCTTTGCGTTCCCCCACGAACCCGCACGGTTCCTCTTTGCGTTCCCCCACGAACCCGCACCCTTGCTCTTTGCGTTCCCCCACGAACCCGCACCCTTGCTCTTTGCGTTCCCCCACGAACCCGCACGGTTCCTCTTTGCGTTCCCCCACGAACCCGCACCCTTGCTCTTTGCGCTCCCCCACGAACCCGCACCCTTGCTCTTTGAGTTCCCCCAAGAACCCGCACCCTTGCTCTTTGCGTTCCCCCACGAACCCGCACCCTTGCTCTTTGCGTTCCCCCACGAACCCGCACCCTTGCTCTTTGCGTTCCCTCACGAACCCGCACCCTTGCTCTTTGCGTTCCTCCACGAACCCGCACCCTTGCTCTTTGCGTTCCCCCGCGAACCCGCACGGTTCCTCTTTGCGTTCCCCCACGAACCCGCACCCTTGCTCTTTGCGTTCCTCCATGAACCCGCACCCTTGCTCTTTGCGTTCCCCCACGAACCCGCACGGTTCCTCATTGCGTTCCCCCACAAAACCGCACCCTAGCTCTTTGCGTTCCCCCATGAACCCGCTCCGTTGCTCTTTGCATTCCCCCACGAACCCGCACCCATGCTCTTTGCGTTCCCCCACAAACCCGCACCCTTGCTCTTTGCGTTCCCCCACGATCCCGCACCCTTGCTCTTTGCGTTCCCCCACGAACCCGCACCCTTGCTCTTTGCGTTCCCCCACGAACCCGCACCCTTGCTCTTTGCGTTCCCCCACCAACGCGCACCCTTCCTCTTAGCGTTCCCCCACGAACCCGCACCCTTGCTCTTTGCGTTCCCCCACGAACCCGCACGGTTCCTCTTTGCGTTCCCCCACGAACCCGCACCCTTGCTCTTTGCGTTCCCCCACGAACCCGCACCCTTGCTCTTTGCGTTCCCCCACGAACCCGCACCCTTGCTCTTTGCGTTCCCCCACGAACCCGCACCCTTGCTCTTTGCGTTCCCCCACGAACCCGCACGGTTCCTCTTTGCGTTCCCCCACGAACCCGCACGGCTCCTCTTAGCGTTCCCCCACGAACCCGCTCCCTTGCTCTTTGCGTTCCCCCACGAACCCGCACCCTTGCTTTTTGCGATCCCCCACGAACCCGCACCCTTGCTCTTTGCGTTCCCCCACGAACCCGTACCCCTGGTCTTTGCATTCCCCCACGAACCCGCACCCTTGCTCTTTGCGTTCCCCCACGAACCCGGACCCTTGCTCTTTGCGTTCCCCCACGAACCCGCACCCTTGCTCTTTGCGTTCCCCCACGAACCCGCACGGTTCCTCTTTGCGTTCCCGCACGAACTCGCACGGTTCCTCTTTGCGTTCCCCCACGAACCCGCACCCTTGCTCTTTGCGATCCCCCACGAACCCGCACCCTTGCTCTTTGCGTTCCCTCACGAACCCGCACCCTTGCTCTTTGCGTTCCCCCACGAACCCTCAACCTTGCTCTTTGCTTTCCCACACGAACCCGCACGGTTCCTCTTTGCGTTCCCCCACGAACCCGCACCCTTGCTCCTTGCGATCCCCCACGAGCCCGCACCCTTGCTCTTTGCGTTCCCCCACGAACCCGCACCCTTGCTCTTTGCGTTCCCCCACGAACCCGCACGGTTCCTCTTTGTGATCCCCCACGAACCCGCACGGTTCCTCTTTGCGTTCCCCCACGAATCCGCACCCTTGCTCTTTGCGTTCCCCCACGAACCCGCACCCTTGCTCTTTGCGTTCCCCCACGAACCCGCTCCGTTGCTCTTTGCGTTCCCCCACGAACCCGCACGGTTCCTCTTTGCGTTCCCCCACGAACCCGCACCCTTGCTCTTTGCATTCCCCCACGAACCCGCACCCTTGCTCTTTGCGTTCCCCCACGAACCCGCACCCTTGCTCTTTGCGTTCCCCCACGAACCCTCACCCTTGCTCTTTGCGTTCCCCCACGAAACCGCACCCAAGCTCTTTGCGTTCCCCCACGAACCCGCACCCTTGCTCTTTGCGTTCCCCCACGAACCCGCACCATTGCTCTTTGCATTCCCCCACGATCCCGCACCCTTGCTCTTTGCGTTCCCCCACGAACTCACACCCTTGCTCTTTGCGTTCCCCCACGAACCCGCACGGTTCCTCTTTGCGTTCTCCCACGAACACGCACCCTTGCTCTTTGCGTTCCCCCACGAACCCGCACCCTTGCTCTTTGCGTTCCCCCACGAACCCGCACGGTTCCTCTTTGCGTTCCCCCACGAACCCGCACCCTTGCTCTTTGCGCTCCCCCACGAACCCGAACCCTTGCTCTTTGAGTTCCCCCACGAACCCGCACCCTTGCTCTTTGCGTTCCCCCACGAACCCGCACCCTTGCTCTTTGCGTTCCCCCACGAACCCGCACCCTTGCTCTTTGCGTTCCCTCACGAACCCGCACCCTTGCTCTTTGCGTTCCTCCACGAACCCGCACCCTTGCTCTTTGCGTTCCCCCACGAACCCGCACGGTTCCTCTTTGCGTTCCCCCACGAACCCGCACCCTTGCTCTTTGCGTTCCTCCATGAACCCGCACCCTTGCTCTTTGCGTTCCCCCACGAACCCGCACGGTTCCTCAATGCGTTCCCCCACAAAACCGCACCCTAGCTCTTTGCGTTCCCCCATGAACCCGCTCCGTTGCTCTTTGCATTCCCCCACGAACCCGCACCCATGCTCTTTGCGTTCCCCCACGAACCCGCACCCTTGCTCTTTGCGTTCCCCCACGATCCCGCACCCTTGCTCTTTGCGTTCCCCCACGAACCCGCACCCTTGCTCTTTGCGTTCCCCCACGAACCCGCACCCTTGCTCTTTGCGTTCCCCCACGAACCCGCACCCTTGCTCTTTGCGTTCCCTCACGAACCCGCACCCTTGCTCTTTGCGTTCCCTCACGAACCCGCACCCTTGCTCTTTGCGTTCCTCCACGAACCCGCACCCTTGCTCTTTGCGTTCCCCCACGAACCCGCACCCCTGCTCTTTGCGTTCCCCCACGAACCCGCACCCTTGCTCTTTGCGTTCCTCCATGAACCCGCACCCTTGCTCTTTGCGTTCCCCCACGAACCCGCACGGTTCCTCATTGCGTTCCCCCACAAAACCGCACCCTATCTCTTTGCGTTCCCCAATGAACCCGCTCCGTTGCTCTTTGCATTCCCCCACGAACCCGCACCCATGCTCTTTGCGTTCCCCCACGAACCCGCACCCTTGCTCTTTGCGTTCCCCCACGATCCCGCACCCTTGCTCTTTGCGTTCCCCCACGAACCCGCACCCTTGCTCTTTGCGTTCCCCCACGAACCCGCACCCTTGCTCTTTGCGTTCCCCCACGAACCCGCACGGTTCCTCTTTGCGTTCCCCCACGAACCCGCACCCTTGCTCTTTGCGTTCCCTCACGAACCCGCACCCTTGCTCTTTGCGTTCCTCCACGAACCCGCACGGTTCCTCTTTGCGTTCCCCCACGAACCCGCACGGTTCCTCTTTGCGTTCCCCCACGAACCCGCACCCTTGCTCTTTGCGTTCCTCCATGAACCCGCACCCTTGCTCTTTGCGTTCCCCCACGAACCCGCACGGTTCCTCATTGCGTTCCCCCACAAAACCGCACCCTAGCTCTTTGCGTTCCCCCATGAACCCGCTCCGTTGCTCTTTGCATTCCCCAACGAACCCGCACCCATGCTCTTTGCGTTCCCCCACGAACCCGCACCCTTGCTCTTTGCGTTCCCCCACGAACCCGCACGGTTCCTCTTTGCGTTCGCCCACGATCCCGCACCCTTGCTCTTTGCGCTCCCACACGAACCCGCACCCTTGCTCTTTGAGTTCCCCCACGAACCCGCACCCTTGCTCTTTGCGTTCCCCCACGAACCCGCACCCTTGCTCTTTGCGTTCCCCCACGAACCCGCACCCTTGCTCTTTGCGTTCCCTCACGAACCCGCACCCTTGCTCTTTGCGTTCCTCCACGAACCCGCACCCTTGCTCTTTGCGTTCCCCCACGAACCCGCACGGTTCCTCTTTGCGTTCCCCCACGAACCCGCACCCTTGCTCTTTGCGTTCCTCCATGAACCCGCACCCTTGCTCTTTGCGTTCCCCCACGAACCCGCACGGTTCCTCATTGCGTTCCCCCACAAAACCGCACCCTAGCTCTTTGCGTTCCCCCATGAACCCGCTCCGTTGCTCTTTGCATTCCCCCACGAACCCGCACCCATGCTCTTTGCGTTCCCCCACGAACCCGCACCCTTGCTCTTTGCGTTCCCCCACGAACCCGCACGGTTCCTCTTTGCGTTCCCCCACGAACCCGCACCCTTGCTCTTTGCGTTCCCCCACGAACCCGCACCCTTGCTCTTTGCGTTCCCCCACCAACTCGCACGGTTCCTCTTAGCGTTCCCCCACGAACCCGCACCCTTGCTCTTTGCGTTCCCCCACGAACCCGCACCCTTGCTCTTTGCGTTCCCCCACGAACCCGCACCCTTGCTCTTTGCGTTCCCCCACGAACCCGCACCCTTGCTCTTTGCGTTCCCCCACGAACCCGCACCCTTGCTCTTTGCGTTCCCCCACGAACCCGCACCCTTGCTCTTTGCGTTCCCACACGAACCCGCACGGTTCCTCTTTGCGTTCCCCCACGAACCCGCACGGCTCCTCTTAGCGTTCCCCCACGAACCCGCTCCCTTGCTCTTTGCGTTCCCCCACGAACCCGCACGGTTCCTCATTGCGTTCCCCCACGAACCCGCACCCTTGCTCTTTGCGTTCCCCCACGAACCCGCACCCTTGCTCTTTGCATTCCCCCACGAACCCGCACCCTTGCTCTTTGCGTTCCCCCACGAACCCGCACCCTTGCTCTTTGCGTTCCCCCACGAACCTGCACCCTTGCTCTTTGCGTTCCCCCACGAACCCGCACGGTTCCTCTTTGCGTTCCCCCACGAACTCGCACGGTTCCTCTTTGCGTTCCCCCACGAACCCGCACCCTTGCTCTTTGCGATCCCCCACGAACCCGCACCCTTGCTCTTTGCGTTCCCCCACGAACCCGCACCCTTGCTCTTTGCGTTCCCCCACGAACCCTCACCCTTGCTCTTTGCGTTCCCCCACGAACCCGCACGGTTCCTCTTTGCGTTCCCCCACGAACCCGCACCCTTGCTCCTTGCGATCCCCCACGAGCCCGCACCCTTGCTCTTTGCGTTCCCCCACGAACCCGCACCCTTGCTCTTTGCGTTCCCCCACGAACCCGCACCCTTGCTCTTTGCATTCCCCTACGAACCCGCACGGTTCTTCTTTGCGTTCCCCCACGAACCCGCACGGTTCCTCTTTGCGTTCCCCCACGAACCCGCACCCTTGCTCTTTGCGTTCCCCCACGAACCCGCACCGTTCCTCTTTGCGTTCCCCCACGAACCCGCACGGTTCCTCATTGCGTTCCCCCACGAACCCGCACCCTTGCTCTTTGCTATCCCCCACGAACCTGCACCCTTGCTCTTTGCGTTCCCCCACGAACCCGCACGGTTCCTCTTTGTGATCCCCCACGAACCCGCACGGTTCCTCTTTGCGTTCCCCCACGAATCCGCACCCTTGCTCTTTGCGTTCCCCCACGAACCCTCACCCTTGCTCTTTGCGTTCCCCCACGAACCCGCTCCGTTGCTCTTTGCGTTCCCCCACGAACCCGCACGGTTCCTCTTTGCGTTCCCCCACGAACCCGCACCCTTGCTCTTTGCATTCCCCCACGAACCCGCACCCTTGCTCTTTGCGTTCCCCCACGAACCCGCACCCTTGCTCTTTGCGTTCCCCCACGAACCCTCACCCTTGCTCTTTGCGTTCCCCCACGAAACCGCACCCTAGCTCTTTGCGTTCCCCCGCGAACCCGCACCCTTGCTCTTTGCGTTCCCCCACGAACCCGCACCCTTGCTCTTTGCATTCCCCCACGATCCCGCACCCTTGCTCTTTGCGTTCCCCCACGAACTCACACCCTTGCACTTTGCGTTCCCCCACGAACCCGCACCCTTGCTCTTTGTGTTCCCCCACGAACCCGCACGGTTCCTCTTTGCGTTCCCCCACGAACCAGCACGGTTCCTCTTTGCGTTCCCCCACGAACCCGCACGGTTCCTCTTTGCGTTCCCCCACGAACCCGCACGGTTCCTCTTTGCGTTCCCCCACGAACCCGCACGGTTCCTCTTTGCGTTCCCCCACGAACCCGCACCCTTGCTCTTTGCGTTCCCCCACGAACCCGCACCCTTGCTCTTTGCGTTCCCCCACGAACCCGCACGGTTCCTCTTTGCGTTCCCCCACGAACCCGCACCCTTGCTCTTTGCGCTCCCCCACGAACCCGCACCCTTGCTCTTTGAGTTCCCCCACGAACCCGCACCCTTGCTCTTTGCGTTCCCCCACGAACCCGCACCCTTGCTCTTTGCGTTCCCCCACGAACCCGCACCCTTGCTCTTTGCGTTCCCTCACGAACCCGCACCCTTGCTCTTTGCGTTCCTCCACGAACCCGCACCCTTGCTCTTTGCGTTCCCCCACGAACCCGCACGGTTACTCTTTGCGTTCCCCCACGAACCCGCACCCTTGCTCTTTGCGTTCCTCCATGAACCCGCACCCTTGCTCTTTGCGTTCCCCCACGAACCCGCACGGTTTCTCATTGCGTTCCCCCACAAAACTGCACCCTAGCTCTTTGCGTTCCCCCATGAACCCGCTCCGTTGCTCTTTGCATTCCCCCACGAACCCGCACCCATGCTCTTTGCGTTCCCCCACGAACCCGCACCCTTGCTCTTTGCGTTCCCCCACGATCCCGCACCCTTGCTCTTTGCGTTCCCCCACGAACCCGCACCCTTGCTCTTTGCGTTCCCCCACGAACCCGCACGGTTCCTCTTTGCGTTCCCCCACGAACCCGCACCCTTGCTCTTTGCGTTCCCTCACGAACCCGCACCCTTGCTCTTTGCGTTCCTCCACGAACCCGCACCCTTGCTCTTTGCGTTCCCCCACGAACCCGCACGGTTCCTCTTTGCGTTCCCCCACGAACCCGCACCCTTGCTCTTTGCGTTCCTCCATGAACCCGCACCCTTGCTCTTTGCGTTCCCCCACGAACCCGCACGGTTCCTCATTGCGTTCCCCCACAAAACCGCACCCTAGCTCTTTGCGTTCCCCCACGAACCCGCACGGTTCCTCTTTGCGTTCCCCCAC
The DNA here is from genome assembly GCA_036925125.1 of Oreortyx pictus. NCBI lineage: Eukaryota > Metazoa > Chordata > Aves > Galliformes > Odontophoridae > Oreortyx > Oreortyx pictus. The sequence goes on from JAUPFR010000071.1 coordinate 249,158, forward strand.
GAACCCGCACCCTTGCTCTTTGCGTTCCCTCACGAACCCGCACCCTTGCTCTTTGCGTTCCTCCACGAACCCGCACCCTTGCTCTTTGCGTTCCCCCACGAACCCGCACGGTTCCTCTTTGCGTTCCCCCACGAACCCGCACCCTTGCTCTTTGCGTTCCTCCATGAACCCGCACCCTTGCTCTTTGCGTTCCCCCACGAACCCGCACGGTTCCTCATTGCGTTCCCCCACAAAACCGCACCCTAGCTCTTTGGGTTCCCCCATGAACCCGCTCCGTTGCTCTTTGCATTCCCCCACGAACCCGCACCCATGCTCTTTGCGTTCACCCACGAACCCGCACCCTTGCTCTTTGCGTTCCCCCACGAACCCGCACGGTTCCTCTTTGCGTTCCCCCACGAACCCGCACCCTTGCTCTTTGCGCTCCCCCACGAACCCTCACCCTTGCTCTTTGAGTTCCTCCACGAACCCGCACCCTTGCTCTTTGCGTTCCCCCACGAACCCGCACCCTTGCTCTTTGCGTTCCCCCACGAACCCGCACCCTTGCTCTTTGCGTTCCCTCACGAACCCGCACCCTTGCTCTTTGCGTTCCTCCACGAACCCGCACCCTTGCTCTTTGAGTTCCCCCACGAACCCGCACGGTTCCTCTTTGCGTTCCCCCACGAACCCGCACCCTTGCTCTTTGCGTTCCTCCATGAACCCGCACCCTTGCTCTTTGCGTTCCCCCACGAACCCGCACGGTTCCTCATTGCGTTCCCCCACAAAACCGCACCCTAGCTCTTTGCGTTCCCCCATGAACCCGCTCCGTTGCTCTTTGCATTCCCCCACGAACCCGCACCCATGCTCTTTGCGTTCCCCCACGAACCCGCACCCTTGCTCTTTGCGTTCCCCCACGATCCCGCACCCTTGCTCTTTGCGTTCCCCCACGAACCCGCACCCTTGCTCTTTGCGTTCCCCCACGAACCCGAACCCTTGCTCTTTGCGTTCCCCCACCAACGCGCACGGTTCCTCTTAGCGTTCCCCCACGAACCCGCTCCCTTGCTCTTTGCGTTCCCCCACGAACCCGCACGGCTCCTCATTGCGTTCCCCCACGAACCCGCTCCCTTGCTCTTTGCGTTCCCCCACGAACCCGCACCCTTGCTCTTTGCGTTCCCCCACGAACCCGCACCCTTGCTCTTTGCGTTCCCCCACGAACCCGCACCCTTGCTCTTTGCGTTCCCCCACGAACCCGCACCCTTGCTCTTTGCGTTCCCCCACGAACCCGCACCCTTGCTCTTTGCGTTCCCCCACGAACCCGCACCCTTGCTCTTTGCGTTCCCCCACGAACCCGCACGGTTCCTCTTTGCGTTCCCCACGAACTCGCACGGTTCCTCTTTGCGTTCCCCCACGAACCCGCACCCTTGCTCTTTGCGTTCCCCCACGAACCCGCACGGTTCCTCTTTGTGTTCCCCCACGAACCTGCACCCTTGCTCTTTGCGTTCCCCCACGAACCCGCTCCCTTGCTCTTTGCGTTCCCCCACGAACCCGCACCCTTGCTCTTTGCGTTCCCCCACGAACCCGCACGGTTCCTCTTTGCGTTCCCCCACGAACCCGCACCCTTGCTCTTTGCGTTCCCCCACGAACCCGCACCCTTGCTCTTTGCGTTCCCCCACGAACCCGCACCCTTTCTCTTTGCGTTCCCCCACGAACCCGCACGGTTCCTCTTTGCGTTCCCCCACGAACTAGCACGGTTCCTCTTTGCGTTCCCCCACGAACCCGCACCCTTGCTCTTTGCGTTCCCCCACGAACCCGCACGGTTCCTCTTTGTGTTCCCCCACGAACCCGCACCCTTGCTCTTTGCGTTCCCCCACGAACCCGCACCCTTGCTCTTTGCCTTCCCCCACGAACTCGCACCCTTGTTCTTTGCGTTCCCCTACGAACCCGCACAGTTCCTCTTTGCGTTCCCCCACGAACCCGCACGGTTCCTCTTTGCGTTCCCCCACGAACCCGCACCCTTGCTCTTTGCGTTCCCCCACGAACCCGCACCCTTGCTCTTTGCGTTCCCCCACGAACCCGCACCCTTGCTCTTTGCGTACCCCCACGAACCCGCACCCTTGCTCTTTGCGTTCCCCCACGAACCCGCACCCTTGCTCTTTGCGTTCCCCCACGAACCCGCACCCTTGCTCTTTGCGTTCCCCCACGAACCCGCACCCTTGCTCTTTGCGTTCCCACACGAACTCACACCCTTGCTCTTTGCGTTCCCCCACGAACCCGCACGGTTCCTCTTTGCGTTCCCCCACGAACCCGCACCCTTGCTCTTTGCGTTCCTCCACGAACCCGCACCCTTGCTCTTTGCGTTCCCCCACGAACCCGCACGGTTCCTCTTTGCGTTCCCCCACGAACCCGCACCCTTGCTCTTTGCGTTCCTCCATGAACCCGCACCCTTGCTCTTTGCGTTCCCCCACGAACCCGCACGGTTCCTCATTGCGTTCCCCCACAAAACCGCACCCTAGCTCTTTGCGTTCCCCCATGAACCCGCTCCGTTGCTCTTTGCATTCCCCCACGAACCCGCACCCATGCTCTTTGCGTTCCCCCACGAACCCGCACCCTTGCTCTTTGCGTTCCCCCTCGATCCCGCACCCTTGCTCTTTGCGTTCCCCCACGAACCCGCACCCTTGCTCTTTGCGTTCCCCCACGAACCCGCACCCTTGCTCTTTGCGTTCCCCCACGAACCCGCACGGTTCCTCTTTGCGTTCCCCCACGAACCCGCACGGTTCCTCTTTGCGTTCCCTCACGAACCCGCACCCTTGCTCTTTGCGTTCCTCCACGAACCCGCACCCTTGCTCTTTGCGTTCCCCCAAGAACCCGCACGGTTCCTCTTTGCGTTCCCCCACGAACCCGCACCCTTGCTCTTTGCGTTCCTCCATGAACCCGCACCCTTGCTCTTTGCGTTCCCCCACGAACCCGCACGGTTCCTCATTGCGTTCCCCCACAAAACCGCACCCTAGCTCTTTGCGTTCCCCCATGAACCCGCTCCGTTGCTCTTTGCATTCCCCCACGAACCCGCACCCATGCTCTTTGCGTTCCCCCACGAACCCGCACCCTTGCTCTTTGAGTTCCCCCACGAACCCGCACGGTTCCTCTTTGCGTTCCCCCACGAACCCGCACCCTTGCTCTTTGCGCTCCCCCACGAACCCGCACCCTTGCTCTTTGAGTTCCCCCACGAACCCGCACCCTTGCACTTTGCGTTCCCCCACGAACCCGCACCCTTGCTCTTTGCGTTCCCCCACGAACCCGCACCCTTGCTCTTTGCGTTCCCTCACGAACCCGCACCCTTGCTCTTTGCGTTCCCCCACGAACCCGCACGGTTCCTCATTGCGTTCCCCCACAAAACCGCACCCTTGCTCTTTGCGTTCCCCCACGAACCCGCACGGTTCCTCTTTGCGTTCCCCCACGAACCCGCACCCTTGCTCTTTGCGTTCCCTCACGAACCCGCACACTTGCTCTTTGCGTTCCTCCACGAACCCGCACCCTTGCTCTTTGCGTTCCCCCACGAACCCGCACGGTTCCTCTTTGCGTTCCCCCACGAACCCGCACCCTTGCTCTTTGCGTTCCTCCATGAACCCGCACCCTTGCTCTTTGCGTTCCCCCACGAACCCGCACGGTTCCTCATTGCGTTCCCCCACAAAACCGCACCCTAGCTCTTTGCGTTCCCCCATGAACCCGCTCCGTTGCTCTTTGCATTCCCCCACGAACCCGCACGGTTCCTCTTTGCGTTCCCCCACGAACCCGCACCCTTGCTCTTTGCGTTCCCCCACGAACCCGCACGGTTCCTCTTTGCGTTCCCCCACGAACCCGCACCCTTGCTCTTTGCGCTCCCCCACGAACCCTCACCCTTGCTCTTTGAGTTCCTCCACGAACCCGCACCCTTGCTCTTTGCGTTCCCCCACGAACCCGCACCCTTGCTCTTTGCGTTCCCCCACGAACCCGCACCCTTGCTCTTTGCGTTCCCTCACGAACCCGCACCCTTGCTCTTTGCGTTCCTCCACGAACCCGCACCCTTGCTCTTTGAGTTCCCCCACGAACCCGCACGGTTCCTCTTTGCGTTCCCCCACGAACCCGCACCCTTGCTCTTTGCGTTCCTCCATGAACCCGCACCCTTGCTCTTTGCGTTCCCCCACGAACCCGCACGGTTCCTCATTGCGTTCCCCCACAAAACCGCACCCTAGCTCTTTGCGTTCCCCCATGAACCCGCTCCGTTGCTCTTTGCATTCCCCCACGAACCCGCACCCATGCTCTTTGCGTTCCCCCACGAACCCGCACCCTTGCTCTTTGCGTTCCCCCACGATCCCGCACCCTTGCTCTTTGCGTTCCCCCACGAACCCGCACCCTTGCTCTTTGCGTTCCCCCACGAACCCGCACCCTTGCTCTTTGCGTTCCCCCACCAACGCGCACGGTTCCTCTTAGCGTTCCCCCACGAACCCGCTCCCTTGCTCTTTGCGTTCCCCCACGAACCCGCATGGCTCCTCATTGCGTTCCCCCACGAACCCGCTCCCTTGCTCTTTGCGTTCCCCCACGAACCCGCACCCTTGCTCTTTGCGTTCCCCCACGAACCCGCACCCTTGCTCTTTGCGTTCCCCCACGAACCCGCACCCTTGCTCTTTGCATTCCCCCACGAACCCGCACCCTTGCTCTTTGCGTTCCCCCACGAACCCGCACCCTTGCTCTTTGCGTTCCCCCACGAACCCGCACCCTTGCTCTTTGCGTTCCCCCACGAACCCGCACGGTTCCTCTTTGCGTTCCCCCACGAACCCGCACCCTTGCTCTTTGCGTTCCTCCATGAACCCGCACCCTTGCTCTTTGCGTTCCCCCACGAACCCGCACGGTTCCTCATTGCGTTCCCCCACAAAACCGCACCCTAGCTCTTTGCGTTCCCCCATGAACCCGCTCCGTTGCTCTTTGCATTCCCCCACGAACCCGCACCCATGCTCTTTGCGTTCCCCCACGAACCCGCACCCTTGCTCTTTGCGTTCCCCCACGATCCCGCACCCTTGCTCTTTGCGTTCCCCCACGAACCCGCACCCTTGCTCTTTGCGTTCCCCCACGAACCCGCACCCTTGCTCTTTGCGTTCCCCCACCAACGCGCACGGTTCCTCTTAGCGTTCCCCCACGAACCCGCTCCCTTGCTCTTTGCGTTCCCCCACGAACCCGCACGGCTCCTCATTGCGTTCCCCCACGAACCCGCTCCTTGCTCTTTGCGTTCCCCCACGAACCCGCACCCTTGCTCTTTGCGTTCCCCCACGAACCCGCACCCTTGCTCTTTGCGTTCCCCCACGAACCCGCACCCTTGCTCTTTGCATTCCCCCACGAACCCGCACCCTTGCTCTTTGCGTTCCCCCACGAACCCGCACCCTTGCTCTTTGCGTTCCCCCACGAACCCGCACTGTTCCTCTTTGCGTTCCCCACGAACTCGCACGGTTCCTCTTTGCGTTCCCCCACGAACCCGCACCCTTGCTCTTTGCGTTCCCCCACGAACCCGCACGGTTCCTCTTTGTGTTCCCCCACGAACCTGCACCCTTGCTCTTTGCGTTCCCCCACGAACCCGCACCCTTGCTCTTTGCGTTCCCCCACGAACTCGCACCCTTGTTCTTTGCGTTCCCCTACGAACCCGCACAGTTCCTCTTTGCGTTCCCCCACGAACCCGCACGGTTCCTCTTTGCGTTCCCCCACGAACCCGCTCCCTTGCTCTTTGCGTTCCCCCACGAACCCGCACCCTTGCTCTTTGCGTTCCCCCACGAAACCGCACCCTTGCTCTTTGCGTTCCCCCACGAACCCGCACCCTTGCTCTTTGCGTTCCCCCACGAACCCGCACCCTTGCTCTTTGCGTTCCCCCACGAACCCGCACCCTTGCTCTTTGCGTTCCCCCACGAACCCGCACCCTTGCTCTTTGCGTTCCCCCACGAACCCGCACCCTTGCTCTTTGCGTTCTCCCACGAACCCGCACCCTTGCTCTTTGCGTACCCCCACGAACCCGCACCCTTGCTCTTTGCGTTCCCCCACGAACCCGCACCCTTGCTCTTTGCGTTCCCCCACGAACCCGCACCCTTGCTCTTTGCGTTCCCCCACGAACCCGCACCCTTGCTCTTTGCGTTCCTCCGCGAACCCGCACCCTTGCTCTTTGCGTTCCCCCACGAACCCGCACGGTTCCTCTTTGCGTTCCCCCACGAACCCGCACCCTTGCTCTTTGCGTTCCTCCATGAACCCGCACCCTTGCTCTTTGCGTTCCCCCACGAACCCGCACGGTTCCTCATTGCGTTCCCCCACAAAACCGCACCCTAGCTCTTTGCGTTCCCCCATGAACCCGCTCCGTTGCTCTTTGCATTCCCCCACGAACCCGCACCCTTGCTCTTTGCGTTCCCCCACGAACCCGCACGGTTCCTCTTTGCGTTCCCCCACGAACCCGCACCCTTGCTCTTTGCGTTCCTCCATGAACCCGCACCCTTGCTCTTTGCGTTCGCCCACGAACCCGCACGGTTCCTCATTGCGTTCCCCCACAAAACCGCACCCTAGCTCTTTGCGTTCCCCCATGAACCCGCTCCGTTGCTCTTTGCATTCCCCCACGAACCCGCACCCATGCTCTTTGCGTTCCCCCACGAACCCGCACCCTTGCTCTTTGAGTTCCCCCACGAACCCGCACGGTTCCTCTTTGCGTTCCCCCACGAACCCGCACCCTTGCTCTTTGCGCTCCCCCACGAACCCGCACCCTTGCTCTTTGAGTTCCCCCACGAACCCGCACCCTTGCTCTTTGCGTTCCCCCACGAACCCGCACCCTTGCTCTTTGCGTTCCCCCACGAACCCGCACCCTTGCTCTTTGCGTTCCCTCACGAACCCGCACCCTTGCTCTTTGCGTTCCTCCACGAACCCGCACCCTTGCTCTTTGCGTTCCCCCACGAACCCGCACGGTTCCTCATTGCGTTCCCCCACGAACCCGCACCCTTGCTCTTTGCGTTCCCCCACGAACCCGCACCCTTGCTCTTTGCGTTCGCCCACGAACCCGCACGGTTCCTCTTTGCGTTCCCCCACGAACCCGCTCCCTTGCTCTTTGCGTTCCCCCACGAACCCGCACCCTTGCTCTTTGCGTTCCCCCACGAACCCGCAACCTTGCTCTTTGCGTTCCCCCACGAACCCGCACCCTTGCTCTTTGCGTTCCCCCACGAACCCGCACCCTTGCTCTTTGCGTTCCCCCACGAACCCGCACGGTTCCTCTTTGCGTTCCTCCACGAACCCGCACCCTTGCTCTTTGCGTTCCCCCACGAACCCGCACGGTTCCTCTTTGCGTTCCCCCACAAACCCGCACCCTTGCTCTTTGCGTTCCCCCACGAACCCGCACCCTTGCTCTTTGCGTTCCCCCACGAACCCGCACGGTTCCTCTTTGCGTTCCCCCACGAACCCGCACCCTTGCTCTTTGCGCTCCCCCACGAACCCGCACCCTTGCTCTTTGAGTTCCCCCACGAACCCGCACCCTTGCTCTTTGCGTTCCCCCACGAACCCGCACCCTTGCTCTTTGCGTTCCCCCACGAACCCGCACCCTTGCTCTTTGCGTTCCCTCACGAACCCGCACCCTTGCTCTTTGCGTTCCTCCACGAACCCACACCCTTGCTCTTTGCGTTCCCCCACGAACCCGCACGGTTCCTCTTTGCGTTCCCCCACGAACCCGCACCCTTGCTCTTTGCGTTCCTCCATGAACCCGCACCCTTGCTCTTTCCGTTCCCCCACGAACCCGCACGGTTCCTCATTGCGTTCCCCCACAAAACCGCACCCTAGCTCTTTGCGTTCCCCCATGAACCCGCTCCGTTGCTCTTTGCATTCCCCCACGAACCCGCACCCCTGCTCTTTGCGTTCCCCCACGAACCCGCACCCTTGCTCTTTGCGTTCCCCCACGAACCCGCTCCCTTGCTCTTTGCGTTCCCCCACCAACGCGCACGGTTCCTCTTAGCGTTCCCCCACGAACCCGCTCCCTTGCTCTTTGCGTTCCCCCACGAACCCGCACCCTTGCTCTTTGCGTTCCCCCACGAACCCGCACACTTGCTCTTTGCGTTCCCCCACGAACCCGCACCCTTGCTCTTTGCATTCCCCCACGAACCCGCACCCTTGCTCTTTGCGTTCCCCCACGAACCCGCACCCTTGCTCTTTGCGTTCCCCCACGAACCCGCACCCTTGCTCTTTGCGTTCCCCCACGAACCCGCACGGTTCCTCTTTGCGTTCCCCCACGAACTCGCACGGTTCCTCTTTGCGTTCCCCCACGAACCCGCACCCTTGCTCTTTGCGTTCCCCCACGAACCCGCACCCTTGCTCTTTGCGTTCCCCCACGAACCCGCACCCTTGCTCTTTGCGTTCCCCCACGAACCCGCACCCTTGCTCTTTGCGTTCCCCCACGAACCCGCACGGTTCCTCTTTGTGTTCCCCCACGAACCTGCACCCTTGCTCTTTGCGTTCCCCCACGAACCCGCACACTTGCTCTTTGCGTTCCCCCACGAACTCGCACCCTTGTTCTTTGCGTTCCCCTACGAACCCGCACAGTTCCTCTTTGCGTTCCCCCACGAACCCGCACGGTTCCTCTTTGCGTTCCCCCACGAACCCGCTCCCTTGCTCTTTGCGTTCCCCCACGAACCCGCACCCTTGCTCTTTGCGTTCCCCCACGAAACCGCACCCTTGCTCTTTGCGTTCCCCCACGAACCCGCACGGTTCCTCTTTGCGTTCCCCCACGAACCCGCACCCTTGCTCTTTGCGTTCCCCCACGAACTCGCACCCTTGTTCTTTGCGTTCCCCTACGAACCCGCACAGTTCCTCTTTGCGTTCCCCCACGAACCCGCACGGTTCCTCTTTGCGTTCCCCCACGAACCCGCACCCTTGCTCTTTGCGTTCCCCCACGAACCCGCACCCTTGCTCTTTGCGTTCCCCCACGAACCCGTACCCTTGCTCTTTGCGTACCCCCACGAACCCGCACCCTTGCTCTTTGCGTTCCCCCACGAACCCGCACCCTTGCTCTTTGCGTTCCCCCATGAACCCGCACCCTTGCTCTTTGCGTTCCCCCACGAACTTGCACCCTTGCTCTTTGCGTTCCCACACGAACTCACACCCTTGCTCTTTGCGTTCCCCCACGAACCCGCACGGTTCCTCTTTGCGTTCCCCCACGAACCCGCACCCTTGCTCTTTGCGTTCCTCCACGAACCCGCACCCTTGCTCTTTGCGTTCCCCCACGAACCCGCACCCTTGCTCTTTGCGTTCCCCCACGAACCCGCACCCTTGCTCTTTGCGTTCCTCCATGAACCCGCACCCTTGCTCTTTGCGTTCCCCCACGAACCCGCACGGTTCCTCATTGCGTTCCCCCAAAAAACCGCACCCTAGCTCTTTGCGTTCCCCCATGAACCCGCTCCGTTGCTCTTTGCATTCCCCCACGAACCCGCACCCATGCTCTTTGCGTTCCCCCACGAACCCGCACCCTTGCTCTTTGCGTTCCCCCTCGATCCCGCACCCTTGCTCTTTGCGTTCCCCCACGAACCCGCACCCTTGCTCTTTGCGTTCCCCCACGAACCCGCACCCTTGCTCTTTGCGTTCCCCCACGAACCCGCACGGTTCCTCTTTGCGTTCCCCCACGAACCCGCATCCTTGCTCTTTGCGTTCCCTCACGAACCCGCACCCTTGCTCTTTGCGTTCCTCCACGAACCCGCACCCTTGCTCTTTGCGTTCCCCCACGAACCCGCACGGTTCCTCTTTGCGTTCCCCCACGAACCCGCACCCTTGCTCTTTGCGTTCCTCCATGAACCCGCACCCTTGCTCTTTGCGTTCCCCCACGAACCCGCACGGTTCCTCATTGCGTTCCCCCACAAAACCGCACCCTAGCTCTTTGCGTTCCCCCATGAACCCGCTCCGTTGCTCTTTGCATTCCCCCACGAACCCGCACCCATGCTCTTTGCGTTCCCCCACGAACCCGCACCCTTGCTCTTTGCATTCCCCCACGAACCCGCACCCTTGCTCTTTGCGTTCCCCCACGAACCCGCACCCTTGCTCTTTGCGTTCCCCCACGAACCCGCACCCTTGCTCTTTCCGTTCCCCCACGAACCCGCACGGTTCCTCTTTGCGTTCCCCCACGAACTCGCACGGTTCCTCTTTGCGTTCCCCCACGAACCCGCACCCTTGCTCTTTGCGTTCCCCCACGAACCCGCACGGTTCCTCTTTGTGTTCCCCCACGAACCCGCACCCTTGCTCTTTGAGTTCCCCCACGAACCCGCACGGTTCCTCTTTGCGTTCCCCCACGAACCCGCACCCTTGCTCTTTGCGCTCCCCCACGAACCCGCACCCTTGCTCTTTGAGTTCCCCCACGAACCCGCACCCTTGCTCTTTGCGTTCCCCCACGAACCCGCACCCTTGCTCTTTGCGTTCCCCCACGAACCCGCACCCTTGCTCTTTGCGTTCCCTCACGAACCCGCACCCTTGCTCTTTGCGTTCCTCCACGAACCCGCACCCTTGCTCTTTGCGTTCCCCCACGAACCCGCACGGTTCCTCTTTGCGTTCCCCCACGAACCCGCACCCTTGCTCTTTGCGTTCCTCCATGAACCCGCACCCTTGCTCTTTGCGTTCCCCCACGAACCCGCACGGTTCCTCATTGCGTTCCCCCACAAAACCGCACCCTAGCTCTTTGCGTTCCCCCATGAACCCGCTCCGTTGCTCTTTGCATTCCCCCACGAACCCGCACCCATGCTCTTTGCGTTCCCCCACGAAACCGCACCCTTGCTCTTTGCGTTCCCCCACGATCCCGCACCCTTGCTCTTTGCGTTCCCCCACGAACCCGCACCCTTGCTCTTTGCGTTCCCCCACGAACCCGCACCCTTGCTCTTTGCGTTCCCCCACCAACGCGCACGGTTCCTCTTAGCGTTCCCCCACGAACCCGCACCCTTGCTCTTTGCGTTCCCCCACGAACCCGCACGGCTCCTCTTAGCGTTCCCCCACGAACCCGCTCCCTTGCTCTTTGCGTTCCCCCACGAACCCGCACCCTTGCTCTTTGCGTTCCCCCACGAACCCGCACCCTTGCTCTTTGCGTTCCCCCACGAACCCGCACCCTTGCTCTTTGCATTCCCCCACGAACCCGCACCCTTGCTCTTTGCGTTCCCCCACGAACCCGCACCCTTGCTCTTTGCGTTCCCCCACGAACCCGCACCCTTGCTCTTTGCGTTCCCCCACGAACCCGCACGGTTCCTCTTTGCATTCCCCCACGAACTCGCACGGTTCCTCTTTGCGTTCCCCCACGAACCCGCACCCTTGCTCTTTGCGTTCCCCCACGAACCCGCACGGTTCCTCTTTGTGTTCCCCCACGAACCCGCACCCTTGCTCTTTGCGTTCCCCCACGAACCCGCACCCTTGCTCTTTGCGTTCCTCCACGAACCCGCACCCTTGCTCTTTGCGTTCCCCCACGAACCCGCACGGTTCCTCTTTGTGTTCCCCCACGAACCTGCACCCTTGCTCTTTGCGTTCCCCCACGAACCCGCACACTTGCTCTTTGCGTTCCCCCACGAACTCGCACCCTTGTTCTTTGCGTTCCCCTACGAACCCGCACAGTTCCTCTTTGCGTTCCCCCACGAACCCGCACGGTTCCTCTTTGCGTTCCCCCACGAACCCGCACCCTTGCTCTTTGCGTTCCTCCATGAACCCGCACCCTTGCTCTTTGCGTTCCCCCACGAACCCGCACGGTTCCTCATTGCGTTCCCCCACAAAACCGCACCCTAGCTCTTTGCGTTCCCCCATGAACCCGCTCCGTTGCTCTTTGCATTCCCCCACGAACCCGCACCCATGCTCTTTGCGTTCCCCCACGAACCCGCACCCTTGCTCTTTGCGTTCCCCCACGATCCCGCACCCTTGCTCTTTGCGTTCCCCCACGAACCCGCACCCTTGCTCTTTGCGTTCCCCCACGAACCCGAACCCTTGCTCTTTGCGTTCCCCCACCAACGCGCACGGTTCCTCTTAGCGTTCCCCCACGAACCCGCTCCCTTGCTCTTTGCGTTCCCCCACGAACCCGCACGGCTCCTCATTGCGTTCCCCCACGAACCCGCTCCCTTGCTCTTTGCGTTCCCCCACGAACCCGCACCCTTGCTCTTTGCGTTCCCCCACGAACCCGCACCCTTGCTCTTTGCGTTCCCCCACGAACCCGCACCCTTGCTCTTTGCGTTCCCCCACGAACCCGCACCCTTGCTCTTTGCGTTCCCCCACGAACCCGCACCCTTGCTCTTTGCGTTCCCCCACGAACCCGCACCCTTGCTCTTTGCGTTCCCCCACGAACCCGCACGGTTCCTCTTTGCGTTCCCCACGAACTCGCACGGTTCCTCTTTGCGTTCCCCCACGAACCCGCACCCTTGCTCTTTGCGTTCCCCCACGAACCCGCACGGTTCCTCTTTGTGTTCCCCCACGAACCTGCACCCTTGCTCTTTGCGTTCCCCCACGAACCCGCTCCCTTGCTCTTTGCGTTCCCCCACGAACCCGCACCCTTGCTCTTTGCGTTCCCCCACGAACCCGCACGGTTCCTCTTTGCGTTCCCCCACGAACCCGCACCCTTGCTCTTTGCGTTCCCCCACGAACCCGCACCCTTGCTCTTTGCGTTCCCCCACGAACCCGCACCCTTTCTCTTTGCGTTCCCCCACGAACCCGCACGGTTCCTCTTTGCGTTCCCCCACGAACTAGCACGGTTCCTCTTTGCGTTCCCCCACGAACCCGCACCCTTGCTCTTTGCGTTCCCCCACGAACCCGCACGGTTCCTCTTTGTGTTCCCCCACGAACCCGCACCCTTGCTCTTTGCGTTCCCCCACGAACCCGCACCCTTGCTCTTTGCCTTCCCCCACGAACTCGCACCCTTGTTCTTTGCGTTCCCCTACGAACCCGCACAGTTCCTCTTTGCGTTCCCCCACGAACCCGCACGGTTCCTCTTTGCGTTCCCCCACGAACCCGCACCCTTGCTCTTTGCGTTCCCCCACGAACCCGCACCCTTGCTCTTTGCGTTCCCCCACGAACCCGCACCCTTGCTCTTTGCGTACCCCCACGAACCCGCACCCTTGCTCTTTGCGTTCCCCCACGAACCCGCACCCTTGCTCTTTGCGTTCCCCCACGAACCCGCACCCTTGCTCTTTGCGTTCCCCCACGAACCCGCACCCTTGCTCTTTGCGTTCCCACACGAACTCACACCCTTGCTCTTTGCGTTCCCCCACGAACCCGCACGGTTCCTCTTTGCGTTCCCCCACGAACCCGCACCCTTGCTCTTTGCGTTCCTCCACGAACCCGCACCCTTGCTCTTTGCGTTCCCCCACGAACCCGCACGGTTCCTCTTTGCGTTCCCCCACGAACCCGCACCCTTGCTCTTTGCGTTCCTCCATGAACCCGCACCCTTGCTCTTTGCGTTCCCCCACGAACCCGCACGGTTCCTCATTGCGTTCCCCCACAAAACCGCACCCTAGCTCTTTGCGTTCCCCCATGAACCCGCTCCGTTGCTCTTTGCATTCCCCCACGAACCCGCACCCATGCTCTTTGCGTTCCCCCACGAACCCGCACCCTTGCTCTTTGCGTTCCCCCTCGATCCCGCACCCTTGCTCTTTGCGTTCCCCCACGAACCCGCACCCTTGCTCTTTGCGTTCCCCCACGAACCCGCACCCTTGCTCTTTGCGTTCCCCCACGAACCCGCACGGTTCCTCTTTGCGTTCCCCCACGAACCCGCACGGTTCCTCTTTGCGTTCCCTCACGAACCCGCACCCTTGCTCTTTGCGTTCCTCCACGAACCCGCACCCTTGCTCTTTGCGTTCCCCCAAGAACCCGCACGGTTCCTCTTTGCGTTCCCCCACGAACCCGCACCCTTGCTCTTTGCGTTCCTCCATGAACCCGCACCCTTGCTCTTTGCGTTCCCCCACGAACCCGCACGGTTCCTCATTGCGTTCCCCCACAAAACCGCACCCTAGCTCTTTGCGTTCCCCCATGAACCCGCTCCGTTGCTCTTTGCATTCCCCCACGAACCCGCACCCATGCTCTTTGCGTTCCCCCACGAACCCGCACCCTTGCTCTTTGAGTTCCCCCACGAACCCGCACGGTTCCTCTTTGCGTTCCCCCACGAACCCGCACCCTTGCTCTTTGCGCTCCCCCACGAACCCGCACCCTTGCTCTTTGAGTTCCCCCACGAACCCGCACCCTTGCACTTTGCGTTCCCCCACGAACCCGCACCCTTGCTCTTTGCGTTCCCCCACGAACCCGCACCCTTGCTCTTTGCGTTCCCTCACGAACCCGCACCCTTGCTCTTTGCGTTCCCCCACGAACCCGCACGGTTCCTCATTGCGTTCCCCCACAAAACCGCACCCTTGCTCTTTGCGTTCCCCCACGAACCCGCACGGTTCCTCTTTGCGTTCCCCCACGAACCCGCACCCTTGCTCTTTGCGTTCCCTCACGAACCCGCACACTTGCTCTTTGCGTTCCTCCACGAACCCGCACCCTTGCTCTTTGCGTTCCCCCACGAACCCGCACGGTTCCTCTTTGCGTTCCCCCACGAACCCGCACCCTTGCTCTTTGCGTTCCTCCATGAACCCGCACCCTTGCTCTTTGCGTTCCCCCACGAACCCGCACGGTTCCTCATTGCGTTCCCCCACAAAACCGCACCCTAGCTCTTTGCGTTCCCCCATGAACCCGCTCCGTTGCTCTTTGCATTCCCCCACGAACCCGCACGGTTCCTCTTTGCGTTCCCCCACGAACCCGCACCCTTGCTCTTTGCGTTCCCCCACGAACCCGCACGGTTCCTCTTTGCGTTCCCCCACGAACCCGCACCCTTGCTCTTTGCGCTCCCCCACGAACCCTCACCCTTGCTCTTTGAGTTCCTCCACGAACCCGCACCCTTGCTCTTTGCGTTCCCCCACGAACCCGCACCCTTGCTCTTTGCGTTCCCCCACGAACCCGCACCCTTGCTCTTTGCGTTCCCTCACGAACCCGCACCCTTGCTCTTTGCGTTCCTCCACGAACCCGCACCCTTGCTCTTTGAGTTCCCCCACGAACCCGCACGGTTCCTCTTTGCGTTCCCCCACGAACCCGCACCCTTGCTCTTTGCGTTCCTCCATGAACCCGCACCCTTGCTCTTTGCGTTCCCCCACGAACCCGCACGGTTCCTCATTGCGTTCCCCCACAAAACCGCACCCTAGCTCTTTGCGTTCCCCCATGAACCCGCTCCGTTGCTCTTTGCATTCCCCCACGAACCCGCACCCATGCTCTTTGCGTTCCCCCACGAACCCGCACCCTTGCTCTTTGCGTTCCCCCACGATCCCGCACCCTTGCTCTTTGCGTTCCCCCACGAACCCGCACCCTTGCTCTTTGCGTTCCCCCACGAACCCGCACCCTTGCTCTTTGCGTTCCCCCACCAACGCGCACGGTTCCTCTTAGCGTTCCCCCACGAACCCGCTCCCTTGCTCTTTGCGTTCCCCCACGAACCCGCATGGCTCCTCATTGCGTTCCCCCACGAACCCGCTCCCTTGCTCTTTGCGTTCCCCCACGAACCCGCACCCTTGCTCTTTGCGTTCCCCCACGAACCCGCACCCTTGCTCTTTGCGTTCCCCCACGAACCCGCACCCTTGCTCTTTGCATTCCCCCACGAACCCGCACCCTTGCTCTTTGCGTTCCCCCACGAACCCGCACCCTTGCTCTTTGCGTTCCCCCACGAACCCGCACCCTTGCTCTTTGCGTTCCCCCACGAACCCGCACGGTTCCTCTTTGCGTTCCCCCACGAACCCGCACCCTTGCTCTTTGCGTTCCTCCATGAACCCGCACCCTTGCTCTTTGCGTTCCCCCACGAACCCGCACGGTTCCTCATTGCGTTCCCCCACAAAACCGCACCCTAGCTCTTTGCGTTCCCCCATGAACCCGCTCCGTTGCTCTTTGCATTCCCCCACGAACCCGCACCCATGCTCTTTGCGTTCCCCCACGAACCCGCACCCTTGCTCTTTGCGTTCCCCCACGATCCCGCACCCTTGCTCTTTGCGTTCCCCCACGAACCCGCACCCTTGCTCTTTGCGTTCCCCCACGAACCCGCACCCTTGCTCTTTGCGTTCCCCCACCAACGCGCACGGTTCCTCTTAGCGTTCCCCCACGAACCCGCTCCCTTGCTCTTTGCGTTCCCCCACGAACCCGCACGGCTCCTCATTGCGTTCCCCCACGAACCCGCTCCTTGCTCTTTGCGTTCCCCCACGAACCCGCACCCTTGCTCTTTGCGTTCCCCCACGAACCCGCACCCTTGCTCTTTGCGTTCCCCCACGAACCCGCACCCTTGCTCTTTGCATTCCCCCACGAACCCGCACCCTTGCTCTTTGCGTTCCCCCACGAACCCGCACCCTTGCTCTTTGCGTTCCCCCACGAACCCGCACTGTTCCTCTTTGCGTTCCCCACGAACTCGCACGGTTCCTCTTTGCGTTCCCCCACGAACCCGCACCCTTGCTCTTTGCGTTCCCCCACGAACCCGCACGGTTCCTCTTTGTGTTCCCCCACGAACCTGCACCCTTGCTCTTTGCGTTCCCCCACGAACCCGCACCCTTGCTCTTTGCGTTCCCCCACGAACTCGCACCCTTGTTCTTTGCGTTCCCCTACGAACCCGCACAGTTCCTCTTTGCGTTCCCCCACGAACCCGCACGGTTCCTCTTTGCGTTCCCCCACGAACCCGCTCCCTTGCTCTTTGCGTTCCCCCACGAACCCGCACCCTTGCTCTTTGCGTTCCCCCACGAAACCGCACCCTTGCTCTTTGCGTTCCCCCACGAACCCGCACCCTTGCTCTTTGCGTTCCCCCACGAACCCGCACCCTTGCTCTTTGCGTTCCCCCACGAACCCGCACCCTTGCTCTTTGCGTTCCCCCACGAACCCGCACCCTTGCTCTTTGCGTTCCCCCACGAACCCGCACCCTTGCTCTTTGCGTTCTCCCACGAACCCGCACCCTTGCTCTTTGCGTACCCCCACGAACCCGCACCCTTGCTCTTTGCGTTCCCCCACGAACCCGCACCCTTGCTCTTTGCGTTCCCCCACGAACCCGCACCCTTGCTCTTTGCGTTCCCCCACGAACCCGCACCCTTGCTCTTTGCGTTCCTCCGCGAACCCGCACCCTTGCTCTTTGCGTTCCCCCACGAACCCGCACGGTTCCTCTTTGCGTTCCCCCACGAACCCGCACCCTTGCTCTTTGCGTTCCTCCATGAACCCGCACCCTTGCTCTTTGCGTTCCCCCACGAACCCGCACGGTTCCTCATTGCGTTCCCCCACAAAACCGCACCCTAGCTCTTTGCGTTCCCCCATGAACCCGCTCCGTTGCTCTTTGCATTCCCCCACGAACCCGCACCCTTGCTCTTTGCGTTCCCCCACGAACCCGCACGGTTCCTCTTTGCGTTCCCCCACGAACCCGCACCCTTGCTCTTTGCGTTCCTCCATGAACCCGCACCCTTGCTCTTTGCGTTCGCCCACGAACCCGCACGGTTCCTCATTGCGTTCCCCCACAAAACCGCACCCTAGCTCTTTGCGTTCCCCCATGAACCCGCTCCGTTGCTCTTTGCATTCCCCCACGAACCCGCACCCATGCTCTTTGCGTTCCCCCACGAACCCGCACCCTTGCTCTTTGAGTTCCCCCACGAACCCGCACGGTTCCTCTTTGCGTTCCCCCACGAACCCGCACCCTTGCTCTTTGCGCTCCCCCACGAACCCGCACCCTTGCTCTTTGAGTTCCCCCACGAACCCGCACCCTTGCTCTTTGCGTTCCCCCACGAACCCGCACCCTTGCTCTTTGCGTTCCCCCACGAACCCGCACCCTTGCTCTTTGCGTTCCCTCACGAACCCGCACCCTTGCTCTTTGCGTTCCTCCACGAACCCGCACCCTTGCTCTTTGCGTTCCCCCACGAACCCGCACGGTTCCTCATTGCGTTCCCCCACGAACCCGCACCCTTGCTCTTTGCGTTCCCCCACGAACCCGCACCCTTGCTCTTTGCGTTCGCCCACGAACCCGCACGGTTCCTCTTTGCGTTCCCCCACGAACCCGCTCCCTTGCTCTTTGCGTTCCCCCACGAACCCGCACCCTTGCTCTTTGCGTTCCCCCACGAACCCGCAACCTTGCTCTTTGCGTTCCCCCACGAACCCGCACCCTTGCTCTTTGCGTTCCCCCATGAACCCGCACCCTTGCTCTTTGCGTTCCCCCACGAACCCGCACGGTTCCTCTTTGCGTTCCTCCACGAACCCGCACCCTTGCTCTTTGCGTTCCCCCACGAACCCGCACGGTTCCTCTTTGCGTTCCCCCACGAACCCGCACCCTTGCTCTTTGCGTTCCCCCACGAACCCGCACCCTTGCTCTTTGCGTTCCCCCACGAACCCGCACGGTTCCTCTTTGCGTTCCCCCACGAACCCGCACCCTTGCTCTTTGCGCTCCCCCACGAACCCGCACCCTTGCTCTTTGAGTTCCCCCACGAACCCGCACCCTTGCTCTTTGCGTTCCCCCACGAACCCGCACCCTTGCTCTTTGCGTTCCCCCACGAACCCGCACCCTTGCTCTTTGCGTTCCCTCACGAACCCGCACCCTTGCTCTTTGCGTTCCTCCACGAACCCACACCCTTGCTCTTTGCGTTCCCCCACGAACCCGCACGGTTCCTCTTTGCGTTCCCCCACGAACCCGCACCCTTGCTCTTTGCGTTCCTCCATGAACCCGCACCCTTGCTCTTTCCGTTCCCCCACGAACCCGCACGGTTCCTCATTGCGTTCCCTCACAAAACCGCACCCTAGCTCTTTGCGTTCCCCCATGAACCCGCTCCGTTGCTCTTTGCATTCCCCCACGAACCCGCACCCCTGCTCTTTGCGTTCCCCCACGAACCCGCACCCTTGCTCTTTGCGTTCCCCCACGAACCCGCTCCCTTGCTCTTTGCGTTCCCCCACCAACGCGCACGGTTCCTCTTAGCGTTCCCCCACGAACCCGCTCCCTTGCTCTTTGCGTTCCCCCACGAACCCGCACCCTTGCTCTTTGCGTTCCCCCACGAACCCGCACACTTGCTCTTTGCGTTCCCCCACGAACCCGCACCCTTGCTCTTTGCATTCCCCCACGAACCCGCACCCTTGCTCTTTGCGTTCCCCCACGAACCCGCACCCTTGCTCTTTGCGTTCCCCCACGAACCCGCACCCTTGCTCTTTGCGTTCCCCCACGAACCCGCACGGTTCCTCTTTGCGTTCCCCCACGAACTCGCACGGTTCCTCTTTGCGTTCCCCCACGAACCCGCACCCTTGCTCTTTGCGTTCCCCCACGAACCCGCACCCTTGCTCTTTGCGTTCCCCCACGAACCCGCACCCTTGCTCTTTGCGTTCCCCCACGAACCCGCACCCTTGCTCTTTGCGTTCCCCCACGAACCCGCACGGTTCCTCTTTGTGTTCCCCCACGAACCTGCACCCTTGCTCTTTGCGTTCCCCCACGAACCCGCACACTTGCTCTTTGCGTTCCCCCACGAACTCGCACCCTTGTTCTTTGCGTTCCCCTACGAACCCGCACAGTTCCTCTTTGCGTTCCCCCACGAACCCGCACGGTTCCTCTTTGCGTTCCCCCACGAACCCGCTCCCTTGCTCTTTGCGTTCCCCCACGAACCCGCACCCTTGCTCTTTGCGTTCCCCCACGAAACCGCACCCTTGCTCTTTGCGTTCCCCCACGAACCCGCACGGTTCCTCTTTGCGTTCCCCCACGAACCCGCACCCTTGCTCTTTGCGTTCCCCCACGAACTCGCACCCTTGTTCTTTGCGTTCCCCTACGAACCCGCACAGTTCCTCTTTGCGTTCCCCCACGAACCCGCACGGTTCCTCTTTGCGTTCCCCCACGAACCCGCACCCTTGCTCTTTGCGTTCCCCCACGAACCCGCACCCTTGCTCTTTGCGTTCCCCCACGAACCCGTACCCTTGCTCTTTGCGTACCCCCACGAACCCGCACCCTTGCTCTTTGCGTTCCCCCACGAACCCGCACCCTTGCTCTTTGCGTTCCCCCATGAACCCGCACCCTTGCTCTTTGCGTTCCCCCACGAACTTGCACCCTTGCTCTTTGCGTTCCCACACGAACTCACACCCTTGCTCTTTGCGTTCCCCCACGAACCCGCACGGTTCCTCTTTGCGTTCCCCCACGAACCCGCACCCTTGCTCTTTGCGTTCCTCCACGAACCCGCACCCTTGCTCTTTGCGTTCCCCCACGAACCCGCACCCTTGCTCTTTGCGTTCCCCCACGAACCCGCACCCTTGCTCTTTGCGTTCCTCCATGAACCCGCACCCTTGCTCTTTGCGTTCCCCCACGAACCCGCACGGTTCCTCATTGCGTTCCCCCAAAAAACCGCACCCTAGCTCTTTGCGTTCCCCCATGAACCCGCTCCGTTGCTCTTTGCATTCCCCCACGAACCCGCACCCATGCTCTTTGCGTTCCCCCACGAACCCGCACCCTTGCTCTTTGCGTTCCCCCTCGATCCCGCACCCTTGCTCTTTGCGTTCCCCCACGAACCCGCACCCTTGCTCTTTGCGTTCCCCCACGAACCCGCACCCTTGCTCTTTGCGTTCCCCCACGAACCCGCACGGTTCCTCTTTGCGTTCCCCCACGAACCCGCATCCTTGCTCTTTGCGTTCCCTCACGAACCCGCACCCTTGCTCTTTGCGTTCCTCCACGAACCCGCACCCTTGCTCTTTGCGTTCCCCCACGAACCCGCACGGTTCCTCTTTGCGTTCCCCCACGAACCCGCACCCTTGCTCTTTGCGTTCCTCCATGAACCCGCACCCTTGCTCTTTGCGTTCCCCCACGAACCCGCACGGTTCCTCATTGCGTTCCCCCACAAAACCGCACCCTAGCTCTTTGCGTTCCCCCATGAACCCGCTCCGTTGCTCTTTGCATTCCCCCACGAACCCGCACCCATGCTCTTTGCGTTCCCCCACGAACCCGCACCCTTGCTCTTTGCATTCCCCCACGAACCCGCACCCTTGCTCTTTGCGTTCCCCCACGAACCCGCACCCTTGCTCTTTGCGTTCCCCCACGAACCCGCACCCTTGCTCTTTCCGTTCCCCCACGAACCCGCACGGTTCCTCTTTGCGTTCCCCCACGAACTCGCACGGTTCCTCTTTGCGTTCCCCCACGAACCCGCACCCTTGCTCTTTGCGTTCCCCCACGAACCCGCACGGTTCCTCTTTGTGTTCCCCCACGAACCCGCACCCTTGCTCTTTGAGTTCCCCCACGAACCCGCACGGTTCCTCTTTGCGTTCCCCCACGAACCCGCACCCTTGCTCTTTGCGCTCCCCCACGAACCCGCACCCTTGCTCTTTGAGTTCCCCCACGAACCCGCACCCTTGCTCTTTGCGTTCCCCCACGAACCCGCACCCTTGCTCTTTGCGTTCCCCCACGAACCCGCACCCTTGCTCTTTGCGTTCCCTCACGAACCCGCACCCTTGCTCTTTGCGTTCCTCCACGAACCCGCACCCTTGCTCTTTGCGTTCCCCCACGAACCCGCACGGTTCCTCTTTGCGTTCCCCCACGAACCCGCACCCTTGCTCTTTGCGTTCCTCCATGAACCCGCACCCTTGCTCTTTGCGTTCCCCCACGAACCCGCACGGTTCCTCATTGCGTTCCCCCACAAAACCGCACCCTAGCTCTTTGCGTTCCCCCATGAACCCGCTCCGTTGCTCTTTGCATTCCCCCACGAACCCGCACCCATGCTCTTTGCGTTCCCCCACGAAACCGCACCCTTGCTCTTTGCGTTCCCCCACGATCCCGCACCCTTGCTCTTTGCGTTCCCCCACGAACCCGCACCCTTGCTCTTTGCGTTCCCCCACGAACCCGCACCCTTGCTCTTTGCGTTCCCCCACCAACGCGCACGGTTCCTCTTAGCGTTCCCCCACGAACCCGCACCCTTGCTCTTTGCGTTCCCCCACGAACCCGCACGGCTCCTCTTAGCGTTCCCCCACGAACCCGCTCCCTTGCTCTTTGCGTTCCCCCACGAACCCGCACCCTTGCTCTTTGCGTTCCCCCACGAACCCGCACCCTTGCTCTTTGCGTTCCCCCACGAACCCGCACCCTTGCTCTTTGCATTCCCCCACGAACCCGCACCCTTGCTCTTTGCGTTCCCCCACGAACCCGCACCCTTGCTCTTTGCGTTCCCCCACGAACCCGCACCCTTGCTCTTTGCGTTCCCCCACGAACCCGCACGGTTCCTCTTTGCATTCCCCCACGAACTCGCACGGTTCCTCTTTGCGTTCCCCCACGAACCCGCACCCTTGCTCTTTGCGTTCCCCCACGAACCCGCACGGTTCCTCTTTGTGTTCCCCCACGAACCCGCACCCTTGCTCTTTGCGTTCCCCCACGAACCCGCACCCTTGCTCTTTGCGTTCCCCCACGAACTCGCACCCTTGTTCTTTGCGTTCCCCTACGAACCCGTACAGTTCCTCTTTGCGTTCCCCCACGAACCCGCACGGTTCCTCTTTGCGTTCCCCCACGAACCCGCACCCTTGCTCTTTGCGTTCCCCCACGAACCCGCACCCTTGCTCTTTGCGTTCCCCCACGAACCCGCACCCTTGCTCTTTGCGTTCCCCCACGAACCCGCACCCTTGCTCTTTGCGTTCCCACACGAACTCACACCCTTGCTCTTTGCGTTCCCCCACGAACCCGCACGGTTCCTCTTTGCGTTCCTCCACGAACCCGCACCCTTGCTCTTTGCGTTCCCCCACGAACCCGCAACTTTGCTCTTTGCGTTCCCCCACGAACCCGCACCCTTGCTCTTTGCGTTCCCCCACCAACCTGCACGGTTCCTCTTTGCTTTCCCCCACGAACCCGCACCCTTGCTCTTTGCGTTCCCCCACGAACTCACACCCTTGCTCTTTGCGTTCCCCCACGAACCCGCACGGTTCCTCTTTGCGTTCCCCCACGAACCCGCACGGCTCCTATTTGCGTTCCCCCACGAACCCGCTCCCTTGCTCTTTGCGTTCCCCCACGAACCCGCACCCTTGCTCTTTGCGTTCCCCCACGAACCCGCAACCTTGCTCTTTGCGTTCCCCCACGAACCCGCACCCTTGCTCTTTGCGTTCTCCCACGAACCCGCACCCTTGCTCTTTGCGTTCCCCCACGAACCCGCACGGTTCCTCTTTGCGTTCCCCCACGAACCCGCACGGTTCCTCTTTGCGTTCCCCCACGAACCCGCACCCTTGCTCTTTGCGTTCCCCCACGAACCCGCACGGTTCCTCTTTGCGTTCCCCCACGAACCCGCACGGTTCCTCTTTGCGTTCCCCCACGAACCCGCACGGTTCCTCTTTGCGTTCCCCCACGAACCCGCACCCTTGCTCTTTGCGCTCCCCCACGAACCAGCACCCTTGCTCTTTGAGTTCCCCCACGAACCCGCACCCTTGCTCTTTGCGTTCCCCCACGAACCCGCACCCTTGCTCTTTGCGTTCCCCCACGAACCCGCACCCTTGCTCTTTGCGTTCCCTCACGAACCCGCACCCTTGCTCTTTGCGTTCCTCCACGAACCCGCACCCTTGCTCTTTGCGTTCCCCCACGAACCCGCACGGTTCCTCCTTGCGTTCCCCCACGAACCCGCACCCTTGCTCTTTGCGTTCCTCCATGAACCCGCACCCTTGCTCTTTGCGTTCCCCCACGAACCCGCACGGTTCCTCATTGCGTTCCCCCACAAAACCGCACCCTAGCTCTTTGCGTTCCCCCATGAACCCGCTCCGTTGCTCTTTGCATTCCCCCACGAACCCGCACCCATGCTCTTTGCGTTCCCCCACGAACCCGCACCCTTGCTCTTTGCGTTCCCCCACGAACCCGCTCCCTTGCTCTTTGCGTTCCCCCACCAACGCGCACGGTTCCTCTTAGCGTTCCCCCACGAACCCGCACCCTTGCTCTTTGCGTTCCCCCACGAACCCGCACGGCTCCTCTTAGCGTTCCCCCACGAACCCGCTCCCTTGCTCTTTGCGTTCCCCCACGAACCCGCACCCTTGCTCTTTGCGTTCCCCCACGAACCCGCACACTTGCTCTTTGCGTTCCCCCACGAACCCGCACCCTTGCTCTTTGCATTCCCCCACGAACCCGCACCCTTGCTCTTTGCGTTCCCCCACGAACCCGCACCCTTGCTCTTTGCGTTCCCCCACGAACCCGCACCCTTGCTCTTTGCGTTCCCCCACGAACCCGCACGGTTCCTCTTTGCGTTCCCCCACGAACTCGCACGGTTCCTCTTTGCGTTCCCCCACGAACCCGCACCCTTGCTCTTTGTGTTCCCCCACGAACCCGCACGGTTCCTCTTTGTGTTCCCCCACGAACCCGCACCCTTGCTCTTTGCGTTCCCCCACGAACCCGCACCCTTGCTCTTTGCGTTCCTCCATGAACCCGCACCCTTGCTCTTTGCGTTCCCCCACGAACCCGCACGGTTCCTCATTGCGTTCCCCCACAAAACCGCACCCTAGCTCTTTGCGTTCCCCCATGAACCCGCTCCGTTGCTCTTTGCATTCCCCCACGAACCCGCACCCATGCTCTTTGCGTTCACCCACGAACCCGCACCCTTGCTCTTTGAGTTCCCCCACGAACCAGCACGGTTCCTCTTTGCGTTCCCCCACGAACCCGCACCCTTGCTCTTTGCGCTCCCCCACGAACCCGCACCCTTGCTCTTTGAGTTCCCCCACGAACCCGCACCCTTGATCTTTGCGTTCCCCCACGAACCCGCACCCTTGCTCTTTGCGTTCCCCCACGAACCCGCACCCTTGCTCTTTGCGTTCCCTCACGAACCCGCACCCTTGCTCTTTGCGTTCCTCCACGAACCCGCACCCTTGCTCTTTGCGTTCCCCCACGAACCCGCACGGTTCCTCTTTGCGTTCCCCCACGAACCCGCACCCTTGCTCTTTGCGTTCCTCCATGAACCCGCACCCTTGCTCTTTGCGTTCCCCCACGAACCCGCACGGTACCTCATTGCGTTCCCCCACAAAACCGCACCCTAGCTCTTTGCGTTCCCCCATGAACCCGCTCCGTTGCTCTTTGCAATCCCCCACGAACCCGCACCCATGCTCTTTGCGTTCCCCCACGAACCCGCACCCTTGCTCTTTGCGTTCCCCCACGATCCCGCACAATTGCTATTTGCGTTCCCCCACGAACCCACACCCTTGCTCTTTGCGTTCCCCCACGAACCCGCACCCTTGCTCTTTGCGTTCCCCCACCAACGCGCACGGTTCCTCTTAGCGTTCCCCCACGAACCCGCAACCTTGCTCTTTGCGTTCCCCCACGAACCCGCACGGCTCCTCTTAGCGTTCCCCCACGAACCCGCTCCCTTGCTCTTTGCGTTCCCCCACGAACCCGCACCCTTGCTCTTTGCGTTCCCCCACGAACCCGCACCCTTGCTCTTTGCGTTCCCCCACGAACCCGCACCCTTGCTCTTTGCATTCCCCCACGAACCCGCACCCTTGCTCTTTGCGTTCCCCCACGAACCAGCACCCTTGCTCTTTGCGTTCCCCCACGAACCCGCACGGTTCCTCTTTGCGTTCCCCCACGAACTCGCACGGTTCCTCTTTGCGTTCCCCCACGAACCCGCACCCTTGCTCTTTGCGTTCCCCCACGAACCCGCACGGTTCCTCTTTGTGTTCCCCCACGAACCCGCACCCTTGCTCTTTGAGTTCCCCCACGAACCCGCACCCTTGCTCTTTGCGTTCCCCCACGAACTCGCACCCTTGTTCTTTGCGTTCCCCTACGAACCCGCACAGTTCCTCTTTGCGTTCCCCCACGAACCCGCACGGTTCCTCTTTGCGTTCCCCCACGAACCCGCACCCTTGCTCTTTGCGTTCCCCCACGAACCCGCACCCTTGCTCTTTGCGTTCCCCCACGAACCCGCACCCTTGCTCTTTGCGTTCCCCCACGAACCCGCACCCTTGCTCTTTGCGTTCCCACACGAACTCACACCCTTGCTCTTTGCGTTCCCCCACGAACCCGCACGGTTCCTCTTTGCGTTCCTCCACGAACCCGCACACTTGCTCTTTGCGTTCCTCCATGAACCCGCACCCTTGCTCTTTGCGTTCCCCCACGAACCCGCACGGTTCCTCTTTGCGTTCCCCCACGAACCCGCACCCTTGCTCTTTGCGTTCCTCCATGAACCCGCACCCATGCTCTTTGCGTTCCCCCACGAACCCGCACGTTTCCTCTTTGCGTTCCCCCACAAAACCGCACCCTAGCTCTTTGCGTTCCCCCATGAACCCGCTCCGTTGCTCTTTGCATTACCCCACGAATCCGCACCCTTGCTCTTTCCGTTCCCCCACGAACCCGCACCCTTGCTCTTTGCGTTCCCCCACGATCCCGCACCCTTGCTCTTTGCGTTCCCCCACGAACCCGCAACTTTGCTCTTTGCGTTCCCCCACGAACCCGCACCCTTGCTCTTTGCGTTCCCCCACGAACCTGCACGGTTCCTCTTTGCGTTCCCCCATGAACCCGCACCCTTGCTCTTTGCGTTCCCCCACGAACCCGCACGGTTCCTCTTTGCGTTCCCCCACGAACCCGCACCCTTGCTCTTTGCGTTCCCCCACGAACTCACACCCTTGCTCTTTGCGTTCCCCCACGAACCCGCACGGTTCCTCTTTGCGTTCCCCCACGAACCCGCACGGCTCCTCTTTGCGTTCCCCCACGAACCCGCTCCCTTGCTCTTTGCGTTCCCCCACGAACCCGCACCCTTGCTCTTTGCGTTCCCCCACGAACCCGCACCCTTGCTCTTTGCGTTCCCCCACGAACCCGCACCCTTGCTCTTTGCATTCCCCCACGAACCCGCACGGTTCCTCTTTGCGTTCCCCCACGAACCCGCACGGTTCCTCTTTGCGTTCCCCCACGAACCCGCACGGTTCCTCTTTGCGTTCCCCCACGAACCCGCACCCTTGCTCTTTGCGTTCCCCCACGAACCCGCACCCTTGCTCTTTGCGTTCCCCCACGAACCCGCACGGTTCCTCTTTGCGTTCCCCCACGAACCCGCACCCTTGCTCTTTGCGCTCCCCCACGAACCCGCACCCTTGCTCTTTGAGTTCCCCCACGAACCCGCACCCTTGCTCTTTGCGTTCCCCCACGAACCCGCACCCTTGCTCTTTGCGTTCCCCCACGAACCCGCACCCTTGCTCTTTGCGTTCCCTCACGAACCCGCACCCTTGCTCTTTGCGTTCCTCCACGAACCCGCACCCTTGCTCTTTGCGTTCCCCCACGAACCCGCACGGTTCCTCTTTGCGTTCCCCCACGAACCCGCACCCTTGCTCTTTGCGTTCCTCCATGAACCCGCACCCTTGCTCTTTGCGTTCCCCCACGAACCCGCACGGTTCCTCATTGCGTTCCCCCACGAACCCGCACGGTTCCTCATTGCGTTCCCCCACAAAACCGCACCCTAGCTCTTTGCGTTCCCCCATGAACCCGCTCCGTTGCTCTTTGCATTCCCCCACGAACCCGCACCCATGCTCTTTGCGTTCCCCCACGAACCCGCACCCTTGCTCTTTGCGTTCCCCCACGAACCCGCTCCCTTGCTCTTTGCGTTCCCCCACCAACGCGCACGGTTCCTCTTAGCGTTCCCCCACGAACCCGCACCCTTGCTCTTTGCGTTCCCCCACGAACCCGCACGGCTCCTCTTTGCGTTCCCCCACGAACCCGCACCCTTGCTCTTTGCGTTCCCCCACGAACCCGCACGGTTCCTCTTTGTGTTCCCCCACGAACCCGCACCCTTGCTCTTTGCGTTCCCCCACGAACCCGCACCCTTGCTCTTTGCGTTCCCCCACGAACTCGCACCCTTGTTCTTTGCGTTCCCCTACGAACCCGCACAGTTCCTCTTTGCGTTCCCCCACGAACCCGCACGGTTCCTCTTTGCGTTCCCCCACGAACCCGCACCCTTGCTCTTTGCGTTCCCCCACGAACCCGCACCCTTGCTCTTTGCGTTCCCCCACGAACCCGCACCCTTGCTCTTTGCGTTCCCCCACGAACCCGCACCCTTGCTCTTTGCGTTCCCCCACGAACCCGCACCCTTGCTCTTTGCGTTCCCCCATGAACCCGCACCCTTGCTCTTTGCGTTCCCCCACGAACCCGCACCCTTGCTCTTTGCGTTCCCACACGAACTCACACCCTTGCTCTTTGCGTTCCCCCACGAACCCGCACGGTTCCTCTTTGCATTCCCCCACGAACCCGCACCCTTGCTCTTTGCGTTCCTCCATGAACCCGCACCCTTGCTCTTTGCGTTCCCCCACGAACCCGCACGGTTCCTCTTTGCGTTCCCCCACGAACCCGCACCCTTGCTCTTTGCGTTCCTCCATGAACCCGCACCCATGCTCTTTGCGTTCCCCCACGAACCCGCACGTTTCCTCTTTGCGTTCCCCCACAAAACCGCACCCTAGCTCTTTGCGTTCCCCCATGAACCCGCTCCGTTGCTCTTTGCATTACCCCACGAACCCGCACGGTTCCTCTTTGCGTTCCCCCACGAACCCGCACCCTTGCTCTTTGCGTTCCCCCACGATCCCGCACCCTTGCTCTTTGCGTTCCCCCACCAACCTGCACGGTTCCTCTTTGCGTTCCCCCATGAACCCGCACCATTGCTCTTTGCGTTCCCCTACGAACCCGCACGGTTCCTCTTTGCGTTCCCCCACGAACCCGCACCCTTGCTCTTTGCGTTCCCCCACGAACTCACACCCTTGCTCTTTGCGTTCCCCCACGAACCCGCAAGGTTCCTCTTTGCGTTCCCCCACGAACCCGCACGGCTCCTCTTTGCGTTCCCCCACGAACCCGCTCCCTTGCTCTTTGCGTTCCCCCACGAACCCGCACCCCTGCTCTTTGCGTTCCCCCACGAACCCGCAACCTTGCTCTTTGCGTTCCCCCACGAACCCGCACCCTTGCTCTTTGCGTTCCCCCACGAACCCGCACCCTTGCTCTTTGCGTTCCCCACGAACCCGCACGGTTCCTCTTTGCGTTCCCCCACGAACCCGCACGGTTCCTCTTTGCGTTCCCCCACGAACCCGCACGGTTCCTCTTTGCGTTCCCCCACGAACCCGCACCCTTGCTCTTTGCGTTCCCCCACGAACCCGCACCCTTGCTCTTTGCGTTCCCCCACGAACCCGCACGGTTCCTCTTTGTGTTCCCCCACGAACCCGCACGGTTCCTCTTTTCGTTCCCCCACGAACCCGTACAGTTCCGCTTTGCGTTCCCCCACGAACCCGCACCCTTGTTCTTTGCGTTCCGCCACGAACCCGCACCCTTGCTCTTTGCGTTCCCCCACGAACCCGCACGGTTCCTCTTTGCGTTCCCCCACGAACCCGCACGGTTCCTCTTTGCGTTCCCCCACGAACCCGCACCCTTGCTCTTTGCGTTCCCCCACGAACCCGCACCCTTTCTCTTTGCGTTCCCCCACGAACTCGCACCCTTGCTCTTTGCGTTCCCCCACGAACCCGCACGGTTCCTCTTTGCGTTCCCCCACGAACCCGCACGGCTCCTCTTTGCGTTCCCCCACGAACCCGCACCCTTGCTCTTTGCGTTCCCCCACGAACCCGCACCCTTGCTCTTTGCGTTCCCCCACGAACCCGCACCCTTGCTCTTTGCGTTCCCCCACAAACCCGCACCCTTGCTCTTTGCGTTCCCCCACGAACCCGCACGGTTCCTCTTTGCGTTCCCCCACGAACCCGCACCCTTGCTTATTGCGTTCCCCCACGAACCCGCACCCTTGCTCTTTTCGTTCCCCCACGAACCCGCACCCTTGCTCTTTGCGTTCCCCCACGAACCCGCACCCTTGCTCTTTGCATTCCCCCACGAAACCGCACCTTAGCTCTTTGCGTTCCCCCACGAACCCGCACCCTTGCTATTTGCGTTCCCCCACGAACCCGCACCCTTGCTCTTTGCGATCCCCCACGAACCCGCACCCTTGCTCTTTGCGTTCCCCCACGAACCCGCACCCTTGCTCTTTGCGTTCCCCCACGAACTCACACCCTTGCTCTTTGCGTTCCCCCACGAACCCGCACCCTTGCTCTTTGCGTTCCCCCACGAACCCGCACGGATCCTCTTTGCGTTCCCCCACCAACCCGCACCCTTGCTCCTTGCGTTCGCCCACAAACCCGCACCCTTGCTCTTTGCGTTCCCCCACGAACCCGCACCCTTGCTCTTTGCGTTCCCCCACGAACCCGCACCCTTGCTCTTTGCGTTCCCCCACGAACCCGCACCCTTGCCCTTTGCGTTCCCCCACGAAC
Organism: Oreortyx pictus; assembly: GCA_036925125.1. Classification (NCBI taxonomy): domain Eukaryota; kingdom Metazoa; phylum Chordata; class Aves; order Galliformes; family Odontophoridae; genus Oreortyx; species Oreortyx pictus. Next base: position 279,383 of record JAUPFR010000071.1, read on the forward strand.
CCGCACCCTTGCTCTTTGCGTTCCCCCACGAACCCGCACCCTTGCTCTTTGCGTTCCCCTACGAACCCGCATGGTTCCTCTTTGCGTTCCCCCACGAACCCGCACGGTTCCTCTTTGCGTTCCCCCACGAACCCGCACCCTTGCTCTTTGCGTTCCCCCACAAACCCGCACCCTTGCTCTTTGCGTTCCCACACGAACCCGCACCCTTGCTCTTTGCGTTCCCCCACGAACCCGCACGGTTCCTCTTTGCGTTCCCCCACGAACCCGCACGGTTCCTCTTTGCGTTCCCCCACGAACCTGTACAGTTCCGCTTTGCGTTCCCCCACGAACCCGCACCCTTGTTCTTTGCATTCTTCCACGAACCCGCACCCTTGCTCTTTGCGTTCCCCCACGAACCCGCACGGTTCCTCTTTGCGTTCCCCCACGAACCCGCACCCTTGCTCTTTGCGTTCCCCCACGAACCCGCACCCTTGCTCTTTGCGTTCCCCCACGAACCCGCACCCTTGCTCTTTGCGTTCCCCCACGAACTCGCACCCTTGCTCTTTGCGTTCCCCCACGAACCTGCACGGTTCCTCTTTGCGTTCCCCCACGAACCCGCACGGCTCCTCTTTGCGTTCCCCCACGAACCCGCACCCTTGCTCTTTGCGTTCCCCCACGAACCCACACGGTTCCTCTTTGCGTTCCCCCACGAACCCGCACCCTTGCTCTTTGCGTTCCCCCACAAACCCGCACCCTTGCTCTTTGCGTTCCCCCACGAAACCGCTCCCTTGCTCTTTGAGTTCCCCCTCGAACCCGCACGTTTCCTCTTTGCGTTCCCCCACAAAACCGCACCCTAGCTCTTTGCGTTCCCCCACGAACCCGCACCATTGCTCTTTGTGTTCCTCCACGAACCCGCACCCTTGCTCTTTGCGTTCCCCCACGAACCCTCACCCTTGCTCTTTGCGTTCCCCCACGAACCCGCACGGTTCCTCTTTGCGTTCCCCCACGAACCCGCACCCTTGCTCTTTGCGATCCCCCACGAACCCGCACCCTTGCTCTTTGCGTTCCCCCACGTACCCGCACGGTTCCTCTTTGCGTTCCCCCACGAACCCGCACGGTTCCTCTTTGCGTTCCCCCATGAACCCGCACCCTTGCTCTTTGCGTTCCCCCACGAACCCGCACCCTTGCTCTTTGCGTTCCCCCACGAACCCGCACCCTTGCTCTTTGCGTTCCCCCACGAACCCGCACCGTTCCTCTTTGCGTTCCCCCACGAACCCGCACGGTTCCTCATTGCGTTCCCCCACGAACCCGCACCCTTGCTCTTTGCGATCCCCCACGAACCCGCACCCTTGCTCTTTGCGTTCCCCCACGAACCCGCACGGTTCCTCTTTGCGTTCCCCCACGAACTTGCACCCTTGCTCTTTGCGTTCCCCCACGAACCCGCACGGTTACTCTTTGCGTTCCCCCACGAACCCGCACCCTTGCTCTTTGCGTTCCCCCATGAACCCGCACCCTTGCTCTTTGCGTTCCCCCACGAACCCGCACGTTTCCTCTTTGCGTTCCCCCACAAAACCGCACCCTAGCTCTTTGCGTTCCCCCACGAACCCGCTCCGTTGCTCTTTGCGTTCCCCCACGAATCCGCATCCTTGCTCTTTGCGTTCCCCCACGAACACGCACGGTTCCTCTTTGCGTTCCCCCACGAACCCGCACCCTTGCTTATTGCGTTCCCCCACGAACCCGCACCCTTGCTCTTTGCGTTCCCCCACGAACCCGCACCCTTGCTCTTTGCGTTCCCCCACGAACCCGCACCCTTGCTCTTTGCGTTCCCCCACGAAACCGCACCTTAGCTCTTTGCGTTCCCCCACGAACCTGTACTTTTCCGCTTTGCGTTCCCCCACGAACCCGCACCCTTGTTCTTTGCGTTCCCCCACGAACCCGCACCCTTGCTCTTTGCGTTACCCCACGAACCCGCACCCTTGCTCTTTGTGTTCCCCCACGAACCCGCACCCTTGCTCTTTGCGTTCCCCCACGAACCCGCACCGTTCCTCTTTGCGTTCTCCCACGAACCCGCACGGTTCCTCTTTGCGTTCCCCCACGAACCCGCACCCTTGCTCTTTGCGTTCCCCTACGAACCCGCACGTTTCCTCTTTGCGTTCCCCCACGAACCCGCTTGGTTCCTCTTTGCGTTCCCCCACGAACCCGCACCCTTGCTCTTTGCGTTCCCCCACGAACCCGCACCCTTGCTCTTTGCGTTCCCCCATGAACCCGCACGGTTCCTCTTTGCGTTCCCCCACGAACCCGCACCCTTGCTCTTTGCGTTCCCCCATGAACCCTCACCGTTCCTCTTTGAGTTCCCCCACGAACCCGCACCCTTGCTCTTTGCGTTCCCCCACGAACCCGCACCCTTGCTCTTTGCGTTCCCCCACGAACTCACACCCTTGCTCTTTGCGTTCCCCCACGAACCCGCACCCTTGCTCTTTGCGGTCCCCCACGAACCCGCACGGTTCCTCTTTGCGCTCCCCCACGAACCCGCACCCTTGCTCCTTGCGTTCCCCCACAAACCCGCACCCTTGCTCTTTGCGTTCCCCCACGAACCCGCACCCTTGCTCTTTGCGTTCCCCCACAAACCCGCACCCTTGCTCTTTGCGTTCCCCCACGAACCCGCACCCTTGCCCTTTGCGTTCCCCCACGAACCCGCACCCTTGCCCTTTGCGTTCCCCCACGAACCCGCACCCTTTGCTCTTTGCGTTCCCCTACGAACCCGCATGGTTCCTCTTTGCGTTCCCCCACGAACCCGCACGGTTCCTCTTTGTGTTCCCCCACGAACCCGCACGGTTCCTCTTTGCGTTCCCCCACGAACCTGTACAGTTCCACTTTGCGTTCCCCCACGAACCCGCACCCTTGTTCTTTGCGTTCCCCCACGAACCCGCACCCTTGCTCTTTGCGTTACCCCACGAACCCGCACCCTTGCTCTTTGAGTTCCCCCACGAACCCGCACCCTTGCTCTTTGCGTTCCCCCACGAACCCGCACCGTTCCTCTTTGCGTTCCCCCACGAACCCGCACGGTTCCTCTTTGCGTTCCCCCACGAACCCGCACCCTTGCTCTTTGCGTTCCCCTACGAACCCGCACGTTTCCTCTTTGCGTTCCCCCACGAACCCGCTTGGTTCCTCTTTGCGTTCCCCCACGAACCCGCACCCTTGCTCTTTGCGTTCCCCCACGAACCCGCACCCTTGCTCTTTGCGTTCCCCCACGAAACCGCACGGTTCCTCATTGCGTTACCCCACGAACCCGCACCCTTGCTCTTTGCGATACCCCACGAACCCGCACCCTTGCTGTTTGCGTTCCCCCACGAACCCGCACCCTTGCTCTTTGCGTTCCCCCAGGAACTAGCACCCTTGTTCTTTGCGTTCACCCACAAACCCGCACGTTTCCTCTTTGCGTTCCCCCACGAACCCGCACCCTTGCTCTTTGCGTTCCCCTACGAACCCGCACGGTTCCTCTTTGCGTTCCCCCACGAACCCGCACGGTTCCTCTTTGCGTTCCCCCACGAACCCGCACCCTTGCTCTTTGCGTTCCCCCACGATCCCGCGCCCTTGCTCTTTGCGTTCCCCCACGAACCCGCACCCTTGCTCTTTGCGTTCCCCCACGAACCCGCACACTTGCTCTTTGCGTTCCCCACAAACCCGCACCCTTGCTCTTTGCGTTCCCCCACGAAACCGCACCCTTGCTCTTTGCGTTCCCCCTCGAACCCGCACGTTTCCTCTTTGCGTTCCCCCACAAAACCGCACCCTTGCTCTTTGCGTTCCTCCACGAACCCGCAACCTTGCTCTTTGCGTTCCCCCACGAACCCGCACCCTTGCTCTTTGCGTTCCCCCACGAACCCGCACCCTTGCTCTTTGCGTTCCCCCACGTACCCGCACGGTTCCTCTTTGCGTTCCCCCACGAACCCGCACGGTTACTCTTTGCGTTCCCCCACGAACCCGCACCCTTGCTCTTTGCGTTCCCCCATGAACCCGCACCCTTGCTCTTTGCGTTCCCCCACGAACCCGCACGTTTCCTCTTTGCGTTCCCCCACAAAACCGCACCTTAGCTCTTTGCGTTCCCCCACGAACCCGCTCCGTTGCTCTTTGCGTTCCCCCACGAATCCGCACCCTTGCTATTTGCGTTCCCCCACGAATCCGCACGGTTCCTCTTTGCGTTCCCCCACGAACCCGCACCCTTTCTTATTGCGTTCCCCCACAAACCCGCACCCTTGCTCTTTGCGTTCCCCCACGAACCCGCACCCTTGCTCTTTGCGTTCCCCCACGAACCCGCACAGTTCCTCTTTGCGTTCCCCCACGAACCCGCACCCTTGCTCTTTGCGATCCCCCACGAACCCGCACCCTTGCTCTTTGCGTTCCCCCACGAACCCGCACGGTTCCTCTTTGCGTTCCTCCATGAACCCGCACCCTTGCTCTTTGCGTTCCCCCACGAACCCGCACGGTTCCTCATTGCGTTCCCCCACAAAACCGCACCCTAGCTCTTTGCGTTCCCCCATGAACCCGCTCCGTTGCTCTTTGGATTCCCCCACGAACCCGCACCCATGCTCTTTGCGTTCCCCCACGAACCCGCACCCTTGCTCTTTGCGTTCCCCCACGAACCCGCTCCCTTGCTCTTTGCGTTCCCCCACCAACGCGCACGGTTCCTCTTAGCGTTCCCCCACGAACCCGCACCCTTGCTCTTTGCGTTCCCCCACGAACCCGCACGGCTCCTCTTAGCGTTCCCCCACGAACCCGCTCCCTTGCTCTTTGCGTTCCCCCACGAACCCGCACCCTTGCTCTTTGCGTTCCCCCACGAACCCGCACACTTGCTCTTTGCGTTCCCCCACGAACCCGCACCCTTGCTCTTTGCATTCCCCCACGAACCCGCACCCTTGCTCTTTGCGTTCCCCCACGAACCCGCACCCTTGCTCTTTGCGTTCCCCCACGAACCCGCACCCTTGCTCTTTGCGTTCCCCCACGAACCCGCACGGTTCCTCTTTGCGTTCCCCCACGAACTCGCACGGTTCCTCTTTGCGTTCCCCCACGAACCCGCACCCTTGCTCTTTGTGTTCCCCCACGAACCCGCACGGTTCCTCTTTGTGTTCCCCCACGAACCCGCACCCTTGCTCTTTGCGTTCCCCCACGAACCCGCACCCTTGCTCTTTGCGTTCCTCCATGAACCCGCACCCTTGCTCTTTGCGTTCCCCCACGAACCCGCACGGTTCCTCATTGCGTTCCCCCACAAAACCGCACCCTAGCTCTTTGCGTTCCCCCATGAACCCGCTCCGTTGCTCTTTGCATTCCCCCACGAACCCGCACCCATGCTCTTTGCGTTCACCCACGAACCCGCACCCTTGCTCTTTGAGTTCCCCCACGAACCAGCACGGTTCCTCTTTGCGTTCCCCCACGAACCCGCACCCTTGCTCTTTGCGCTCCCCCACGAACCCGCACCCTTGCTCTTTGAGTTCCCCCACGAACCCGCACCCTTGATCTTTGCGTTCCCCCACGAACCCGCACCCTTGCTCTTTGCGTTCCCCCACGAACCCGCACCCTTGCTCTTTGCGTTCCCTCACGAACCCGCACCCTTGCTCTTTGCGTTCCTCCACGAACCCGCACCCTTGCTCTTTGCGTTCCCCCACGAACCCGCACGGTTCCTCTTTGCGTTCCCCCACGAACCCGCACCCTTGCTCTTTGCGTTCCTCCATGAACCCGCACCCTTGCTCTTTGCGTTCCCCCACGAACCCGCACGGTTCCTCATTGCGTTCCCCCACAAAACCGCACCCTAGCTCTTTGCGTTCCCCCATGAACCCGCTCCGTTGCTCTTTGCAATCCCCCACGAACCCGCACCCATGCTCTTTGCGTTCCCCCACGAACCCGCACCCTTGCTCTTTGCGTTCCCCCACGATCCCGCACAATTGCTATTTGCGTTCCCCCACGAACCCACACCCTTGCTCTTTGCGTTCCCCCACGAACCCGCACCCTTGCTCTTTGCGTTCCCCCACCAACGCGCACGGTTCCTCTTAGCGTTCCCCCACGAACCCGCAACCTTGCTCTTTGCGTTCCCCCACGAACCCGCACGGCTCCTCTTAGCGTTCCCCCACGAACCCGCTCCCTTGCTCTTTGCGTTCCCCCACGAACCCGCACCCTTGCTCTTTGCGTTCCCCCACGAACCCGCACCCTTGCTCTTTGCGTTCCCCCACGAACCCGCACCCTTGCTCTTTGCATTCCCCCACGAACCCGCACCCTTGCTCTTTGCGTTCCCCCACGAACCAGCACCCTTGCTCTTTGCGTTCCCCCACGAACCCGCACGGTTCCTCTTTGCGTTCCCCCACGAACTCGCACGGTTCCTCTTTGCGTTCCCCCACGAACCCGCACCCTTGCTCTTTGCGTTCCCCCACGAACCCGCACGGTTCCTCTTTGTGTTCCCCCACGAACCCGCACCCTTGCTCTTTGAGTTCCCCCACGAACCCGCACCCTTGCTCTTTGCGTTCCCCCACGAACTCGCACCCTTGTTCTTTGCGTTCCCCTACGAACCCGCACAGTTCCTCTTTGCGTTCCCCCACGAACCCGCACGGTTCCTCTTTGCGTTCCCCCACGAACCCGCACCCTTGCTCTTTGCGTTCCCCCACGAACCCGCACCCTTGCTCTTTGCGTTCCCCCACGAACCCGCACCCTTGCTCTTTGCGTTCCCCCACGAACCCGCACCCTTGCTCTTTGCGTTCCCACACGAACTCACACCCTTGCTCTTTGCGTTCCCCCACGAACCCGCACGGTTCCTCTTTGCGTTCCTCCACGAACCCGCACACTTGCTCTTTGCGTTCCTCCATGAACCCGCACCCTTGCTCTTTGCGTTCCCCCACGAACCCGCACGGTTCCTCTTTGCGTTCCCCCACGAACCCGCACCCTTGCTCTTTGCGTTCCTCCATGAACCCGCACCCATGCTCTTTGCGTTCCCCCACGAACCCGCACGTTTCCTCTTTGCGTTCCCCCACAAAACCGCACCCTAGCTCTTTGCGTTCCCCCATGAACCCGCTCCGTTGCTCTTTGCATTACCCCACGAATCCGCACCCTTGCTCTTTCCGTTCCCCCACGAACCCGCACCCTTGCTCTTTGCGTTCCCCCACGATCCCGCACCCTTGCTCTTTGCGTTCCCCCACGAACCCGCAACTTTGCTCTTTGCGTTCCCCCACGAACCCGCACCCTTGCTCTTTGCGTTCCCCCACGAACCTGCACGGTTCCTCTTTGCGTTCCCCCATGAACCCGCACCCTTGCTCTTTGCGTTCCCCCACGAACCCGCACGGTTCCTCTTTGCGTTCCCCCACGAACCCGCACCCTTGCTCTTTGCGTTCCCCCACGAACTCACACCCTTGCTCTTTGCGTTCCCCCACGAACCCGCACGGTTCCTCTTTGCGTTCCCCCACGAACCCGCACGGCTCCTCTTTGCGTTCCCCCACGAACCCGCTCCCTTGCTCTTTGCGTTCCCCCACGAACCCGCACCCTTGCTCTTTGCGTTCCCCCACGAACCCGCACCCTTGCTCTTTGCGTTCCCCCACGAACCCGCACCCTTGCTCTTTGCATTCCCCCACGAACCCGCACGGTTCCTCTTTGCGTTCCCCCACGAACCCGCACGGTTCCTCTTTGCGTTCCCCCACGAACCCGCACGGTTCCTCTTTGCGTTCCCCCACGAACCCGCACCCTTGCTCTTTGCGTTCCCCCACGAACCCGCACCCTTGCTCTTTGCGTTCCCCCACGAACCCGCACGGTTCCTCTTTGCGTTCCCCCACGAACCCGCACCCTTGCTCTTTGCGCTCCCCCACGAACCCGCACCCTTGCTCTTTGAGTTCCCCCACGAACCCGCACCCTTGCTCTTTGCGTTCCCCCACGAACCCGCACCCTTGCTCTTTGCGTTCCCCCACGAACCCGCACCCTTGCTCTTTGCGTTCCCTCACGAACCCGCACCCTTGCTCTTTGCGTTCCTCCACGAACCCGCACCCTTGCTCTTTGCGTTCCCCCACGAACCCGCACGGTTCCTCTTTGCGTTCCCCCACGAACCCGCACCCTTGCTCTTTGCGTTCCTCCATGAACCCGCACCCTTGCTCTTTGCGTTCCCCCACGAACCCGCACGGTTCCTCATTGCGTTCCCCCACGAACCCGCACGGTTCCTCATTGCGTTCCCCCACAAAACCGCACCCTAGCTCTTTGCGTTCCCCCATGAACCCGCTCCGTTGCTCTTTGCATTCCCCCACGAACCCGCACCCATGCTCTTTGCGTTCCCCCACGAACCCGCACCCTTGCTCTTTGCGTTCCCCCACGAACCCGCTCCCTTGCTCTTTGCGTTCCCCCACCAACGCGCACGGTTCCTCTTAGCGTTCCCCCACGAACCCGCACCCTTGCTCTTTGCGTTCCCCCACGAACCCGCACGGCTCCTCTTTGCGTTCCCCCACGAACCCGCACCCTTGCTCTTTGCGTTCCCCCACGAACCCGCACGGTTCCTCTTTGTGTTCCCCCACGAACCCGCACCCTTGCTCTTTGCGTTCCCCCACGAACCCGCACCCTTGCTCTTTGCGTTCCCCCACGAACTCGCACCCTTGTTCTTTGCGTTCCCCTACGAACCCGCACAGTTCCTCTTTGCGTTCCCCCACGAACCCGCACGGTTCCTCTTTGCGTTCCCCCACGAACCCGCACCCTTGCTCTTTGCGTTCCCCCACGAACCCGCACCCTTGCTCTTTGCGTTCCCCCACGAACCCGCACCCTTGCTCTTTGCGTTCCCCCACGAACCCGCACCCTTGCTCTTTGCGTTCCCCCACGAACCCGCACCCTTGCTCTTTGCGTTCCCCCATGAACCCGCACCCTTGCTCTTTGCGTTCCCCCACGAACCCGCACCCTTGCTCTTTGCGTTCCCACACGAACTCACACCCTTGCTCTTTGCGTTCCCCCACGAACCCGCACGGTTCCTCTTGCATTCCCCCACGAACCCGCACCCTTGCTCTTTGCGTTCCTCCATGAACCCGCACCCTTGCTCTTTGCGTTCCCCCACGAACCCGCACGGTTCCTCTTTGCGTTCCCCCACGAACCCGCACCCTTGCTCTTTGCGTTCCTCCATGAACCCGCACCCATGCTCTTTGCGTTCCCCCACGAACCCGCACGTTTCCTCTTTGCGTTCCCCCACAAAACCGCACCCTAGCTCTTTGCGTTCCCCCATGAACCCGCTCCGTTGCTCTTTGCATTACCCCACGAACCCGCACCCATGCTCTTTGCGTTCCCCCACGAACCCGCACCCTTGCTCTTTGCGTTCCCCCACGATCCCGCACCCTTGCTCTTTGCGTTCCCCCACCAACCTGCACGGTTCCTCTTTGCGTTCCCCCATGAACCCGCACCCTTGCTCTTTGCGTTCCCCTACGAACCCGCACGGTTCCTCTTTGCGTTCCCCCACGAACCCGCACCCTTGCTCTTTGCGTTCCCCCACGAACTCACACCCTTGCTCTTTGCGTTCCCCCACGAACCCGCAAGGTTCCTCTTTGCGTTCCCCCACGAACCCGCACGGCTCCTCTTTGCGTTCCCCCACGAACCCGCTCCCTTGCTCTTTGCGTTCCCCCACGAACCCGCACCCTTGCTCTTTGCGTTCCCCCACGAACCCGCAACCTTGCTCTTTGCGTTCCCCCACGAACCCGCACCCTTGCTCTTTGCGTTCCCCCACGAACCCGCACCCTTGCTCTTTGCGTTCCCCACGAACCCGCACGGTTCCTCTTTGCGTTCCCCCACGAACCCGCACGGTTCCTCTTTGCGTTCCCCCACGAACCCGCACGGTTCCTCTTTGCGTTCCCCCACGAACCCGCACCCTTGCTCTTTGCGTTCCCCCACGAACCCGCACCCTTGCTCTTTGCGTTCCCCCACGAACCCGCACGGTTCCTCTTTGTGTTCCCCCACGAACCCGCACGGTTCCTCTTTTCGTTCCCCCACGAACCCGTACAGTTCCGCTTTGCGTTCCCCCACGAACCCGCACCCTTGTTCTTTGCGTTCCGCCACGAACCCGCACCCTTGCTCTTTGCGTTCCCCCACGAACCCGCACGGTTCCTCTTTGCGTTCCCCCACGAACCCGCACGGTTCCTCTTTGCGTTCCCCCACGAACCCGCACCCTTGCTCTTTGCGTTCCCCCACGAACCCGCACCCTTTCTCTTTGCGTTCCCCCACGAACTCGCACCCTTGCTCTTTGCGTTCCCCCACGAACCCGCACGGTTCCTCTTTGCGTTCCCCCACGAACCCGCACGGCTCCTCTTTGCGTTCCCCCACGAACCCGCACCCTTGCTCTTTGCGTTCCCCCACGAACCCGCACCCTTGCTCTTTGCGTTCCCCCACGAACCCGCACCCTTGCTCTTTGCGTTCCCCCACAAACCCGCACCCTTGCTCTTTGCGTTCCCCCACGAACCCGCACGGTTCCTCTTTGCGTTCCCCCACGAACCCGCACCCTTGCTTATTGCGTTCCCCCACGAACCCGCACCCTTGCTCTTTTCGTTCCCCCACGAACCCGCACCCTTGCTCTTTGCGTTCCCCCACGAACCCGCACCCTTGCTCTTTGCATTCCCCCACGAAACCGCACCTTAGCTCTTTGCGTTCCCCCACGAACCCGCACCCTTGCTATTTGCGTTCCCCCACGAACCCGCACCCTTGCTCTTTGCGATCCCCCACGAACCCGCACCCTTGCTCTTTGCGTTCCCCCACGAACCCGCACCCTTGCTCTTTGCGTTCCCCCACGAACTCACACCCTTGCTCTTTGCGTTCCCCCACGAACCCGCACCCTTGCTCTTTGCGTTCCCCCACGAACCCGCACGGATCCTCTTTGCGTTCCCCCACCAACCCGCACCCTTGCTCCTTGCGTTCGCCCACAAACCCGCACCCTTGCTCTTTGCGTTCCCCCACGAACCCGCACCCTTGCTCTTTGCGTTCCCCCACGAACCCGCACCCTTGCTCTTTGCGTTCCCCCACGAACCCGCACCCTTGCCCTTTGCGTTCCCCCACGAACCCGCACCCTTGCTCTTTGCGTTCCCCCACGAACCCGCACCCTTGCTCTTTGCGTTCCCCTACGAACCCGCATGGTTCCTCTTTGCGTTCCCCCACGAACCCGCACGGTTCCTCTTTGCGTTCCCCCACGAACCCGCACCCTTGCTCTTTGCGTTCCCCCACAAACCCGCACCCTTGCTCTTTGCGTTCCCACACGAACCCGCACCCTTGCTCTTTGCGTTCCCCCACGAACCCGCACGGTTCCTCTTTGCGTTCCCCCACGAACCCGCACGGTTCCTCTTTGCGTTCCCCCACGAACCTGTACAGTTCCGCTTTGCGTTCCCCCACGAACCCGCACCCTTGTTCTTTGCGTTCTTCCACGAACCCGCACCCTTGCTCTTTGCGTTCCCCCACGAACCCGCACGGTTCCTCTTTGCGTTCCCCCACGAACCCGCACCCTTGCTCTTTGCGTTCCCCCACGAACCCGCACCCTTGCTCTTTGCGTTCCCCCACGAACCCGCACCCTTGCTCTTTGCGTTCCCCCACGAACTCGCACCCTTGCTCTTTGCGTTCCCCCACGAACCTGCACGGTTCCTCTTTGCGTTCCCCCACGAACCCGCACGGCTCCTCTTTGCGTTCCCCCACGAACCCGCACCCTTGCTCTTTGCGTTCCCCCACGAACCCACACGGTTCCTCTTTGCGTTCCCCCACGAACCCGCACCCTTGCTCTTTGCGTTCCCCCACAAACCCGCACCCTTGCTCTTTGCGTTCCCCCACGAAACCGCTCCCTTGCTCTTTGAGTTCCCCCTCGAACCCGCACGTTTCCTCTTTGCGTTCCCCCACAAAACCGCACCCTAGCTCTTTGCGTTCCCCCACGAACCCGCACCATTGCTCTTTGTGTTCCTCCACGAACCCGCACCCTTGCTCTTTGCGTTCCCCCACGAACCCTCACCCTTGCTCTTTGCGTTCCCCCACGAACCCGCACGGTTCCTCTTTGCGTTCCCCCACGAACCCGCACCCTTGCTCTTTGCGATCCCCCACGAACCCGCACCCTTGCTCTTTGCGTTCCCCCACGTACCCGCACGGTTCCTCTTTGCGTTCCCCCACGAACCCGCACCCTTGCTTATTGCGTTCCCCCACGAACCCGCACCCTTGCTCTTTGCGTTCCCCCACGAACCCGCACCCTTGCTCTTTGCGTTCCCCCACGAACCCGCACCCTTGCTCTTTGCGTTCCCCCACGAACCCGCACCGTTCCTCTTTGCGTTCCCCCACGAACCCGCACGGTTCCTCATTGCGTTCCCCCACGAACCCGCACCCTTGCTCTTTGCGATCCCCCACGAACCCGCACCCTTGCTCTTTGCGTTCCCCCACGAACCCGCACGGTTCCTCTTTGCGTTCCCCCACGAACTTGCACCCTTGCTCTTTGCGTTCCCCCACGAACCCGCACGGTTACTCTTTGCGTTCCCCCACGAACCCGCACCCTTGCTCTTTGCGTTCCCCCATGAACCCGCACCCTTGCTCTTTGCGTTCCCCCACGAACCCGCACGTTTCCTCTTTGCGTTCCCCCACAAAACCGCACCCTAGCTCTTTGCGTTCCCCCACGAACCCGCTCCGTTGCTCTTTGCGTTCCCCCACGAATCCGCATCCTTGCTCTTTGCGTTCCCCCACGAACCCGCACGGTTCCTCTTTGCGTTCCCCCACGAACCCGCACCCTTGCTTATTGCGTTCCCCCACGAACCCGCACCCTTGCTCTTTGCGTTCCCCCACGAACCCGCACCCTTGCTCTTTGCGTTCCCCCACGAACCCGCACCCTTGCTCTTTGCGTTCCCCCACGAAACCGCACCTTAGCTCTTTGCGTTCCCCCACGAACCTGTACTTTTCCGCTTTGCGTTCCCCCACGAACCCGCACCCTTGTTCTTTGCGTTCCCCCACGAACCCGCACCCTTGCTCTTTGCGTTACCCCACGAACCCGCACCCTTGCTCTTTGTGTTCCCCCACGAACCCGCACCCTTGCTCTTTGCGTTCCCCCACGAACCCGCACCGTTCCTCTTTGCGTTCTCCCACGAACCCGCACGGTTCCTCTTTGCGTTCCCCCACGAACCCGCACCCTTGCTCTTTGCGTTCCCCTACGAACCCGCACGTTTCCTCTTTGCGTTCCCCCACGAACCCGCTTGGTTCCTCTTTGCGTTCCCCCACGAACCCGCACCCTTGCTCTTTGCGTTCCCCCACGAACCCGCACCCTTGCTCTTTGCGTTCCCCCATGAACCCGCACGGTTCCTCTTTGCGTTCCCCCACGAACCCGCACCCTTGCTCTTTGCGTTCCCCCATGAACCCTCACCGTTCCTCTTTGAGTTCCCCCACGAACCCGCACCCTTGCTCTTTGCGTTCCCCCACGAACCCGCACCCTTGCTCTTTGCGTTCCCCCACGAACTCACACCCTTGCTCTTTGCGTTCCCCCACGAACCCGCACCCTTGCTCTTTGCGGTCCCCCACGAACCCGCACGGTTCCTCTTTGCGCTCCCCCACGAACCCGCACCCTTGCTCCTTGCGTTCCCCCACAAACCCGCACCCTTGCTCTTTGCGTTCCCCCACGAACCCGCACCCTTGCTCTTTGCGTTCCCCCACAAACCCGCACCCTTGCTCTTTGCGTTCCCCCACGAACCCGCACCCTTGCCCTTTGCGTTCCCCCACGAACCCGCACCCTTGCCCTTTGCGTTCCCCCACGAACCCGCACCCTTTGCTCTTTGCGTTCCCCTACGAACCCGCATGGTTCCTCTTTGCGTTCCCCCACGAACCCGCACGGTTCCTCTTTGTGTTCCCCCACGAACCCGCACGGTTCCTCTTTGCGTTCCCCCACGAACCTGTACAGTTCCACTTTGCGTTCCCCCACGAACCCGCACCCTTGTTCTTTGCGTTCCCCCACGAACCCGCACCCTTGCTCTTTGCGTTACCCCACGAACCCGCACCCTTGCTCTTTGAGTTCCCCCACGAACCCGCACCCTTGCTCTTTGCGTTCCCCCACGAACCCGCACCGTTCCTCTTTGCGTTCCCCCACGAACCCGCACGGTTCCTCTTTGCGTTCCCCCACGAACCCGCACCCTTGCTCTTTGCGTTCCCCTACGAACCCGCACGTTTCCTCTTTGCGTTCCCCCACGAACCCGCTTGGTTCCTCTTTGCGTTCCCCCACGAACCCGCACCCTTGCTCTTTGCGTTCCCCCACGAACCCGCACCCTTGCTCTTTGCGTTCCCCCACGAAACCGCACGGTTCCTCATTGCGTTACCCCACGAACCCGCACCCTTGCTCTTTGCGATACCCCACGAACCCGCACCCTTGCTGTTTGCGTTCCCCCACGAACCCGCACCCTTGCTCTTTGCGTTCCCCCAGGAACTAGCACCCTTGTTCTTTGCGTTCACCCACAAACCCGCACGTTTCCTCTTTGCGTTCCCCCACGAACCCGCACCCTTGCTCTTTGCGTTCCCCTACGAACCCGCACGGTTCCTCTTTGCGTTCCCCCACGAACCCGCACGGTTCCTCTTTGCGTTCCCCCACGAACCCGCACCCTTGCTCTTTGCGTTCCCCCACGATCCCGCGCCCTTGCTCTTTGCGTTCCCCCACGAACCCGCACCCTTGCTCTTTGCGTTCCTTCACGAACCCACACACTTGCTCTTTGCGTTCCCCACAAACCCGCACCCTTGCTCTTTGCGTTCCCCCACGAAACCGCACCCTTGCTCTTGCGTTCCCCCTCGAACCCGCACGTTTCCTCTTTGCGTTCCCCCACAAAACCGCACCCTTGCTCTTTGCGTTCCTCCACGAACCCGCAACCTTGCTCTTTGCGTTCCCCCACGAACCCGCACCCTTGCTCTTTGCGTTCCCCCACGAACCCGCACCCTTGCTCTTGCGTTCCCCCACGTACCCGCACGGTTCCTCTTTGCGTTCCCCCACGAACCCGCACGGTTACTCTTTGCGTTCCCCCACGAACCCGCACCCTTGCTCTTTGCGTTCCCCCATGAACCCGCACCCTTGCTCTTTGCGTTCCCCCACGAACCCGCACGTTTCCTCTTTGCGTTCCCCCACAAAACCGCACCTTAGCTCTTTGCGTTCCCCCACGAACCCGCTCCGTTGCTCTTTGCGTTCCCCCACGAATCCGCACCCTTGCTATTTGCGTTCCCCCACGAATCCGCACGGTTCCTCTTTGCGTTCCCCCACGAACCCGCACCCTTGCTTATTGCGTTCCCCCACAAACCCGCACCCTTGCTCTTTGCGTTCCCCCACGAACCCGCACCCTTGCTCTTTGCGTTCCCCCACGAACCCGCACAGTTCCTCTTTGCGTTCCCCCACGAACCCGCACCCTTGCTCTTTGCGATCCCCCACGAACCCGCACCCTTGCTCTTTGCGTTCCCCCACGAACCCGCACGGTTCCTCTTTGCGTTCCCCCACGAACTTGCACCCTTGCTCTTTGCGTTCCCCCACGAACCCGCACGGTTACTCTTTGCGTTCCCCCACGAACCCGCACCCTTGCTCTTTGCGATCCCCCACGAACCCGCACCCTTGCTCTTTGCGTTCCCCCACGTACCCGCACGGTTCCTCTTTGCGTTCCCCCACGAACCCGCACGGTTCCTCTTTGCGTTCCCCCATGAACCCGCACCCTTGCTCTTTGCGTTCCCCCACGAACCCGCACCCTTGCTCTTTGCGTTCCCCACGAACCCGCACCCTTGCTCTTTGCGTTCCCCCACGAACCCGCACCGTTCCTCTTTGCGTTCCCCCACGAACCCGCACGGTTCCTCATTGCGTTCCCCCACAAACCCGCACCCTTGCTCTTTGCGATCCCCCACGAACCCGCACCCTTGCTCTTTGCGTTCCCCCACGAACCCGCACGGTTCCTCTTTGCGTTCCCCCACGAACTTGCACCCTTGCTCTTTGCGTTCCCCCACGAACCCGCACGGTTACTCTTTGCGTTCCCCCACGAACCCGCACCCTTGCTCTTTGCGTTCCCCCATGAACCCGCACCCTTGCTCTTTGCGTTCCCCCACGAACCCGCACGTTTCCTCTTTGCGTTCCCCCACAAAACCGCACCCTAGCTCTTTGCGTTCCCCCACGAACCCGCTCCGTTGCTCTTTGCGTTCCCCCACGAATCCGCACCCTTGCTCTTTGCGTTCCCCCACGAACCCGCACGGTTCCTCTTTGCGTTCCCCCACGAACCCGCACCCTTGCTTATTGCGTTCCCCCACGAACCCGCACGGTTCCTCTTTGCGTTCCCCCACGAACCCGCACCCTTGCTCTTTGCGTTCCCCCACGAACCCGCACCCTTGCTCTTTGCGTTCCCCCACGAAACCGCACCTTAGCTCTTTGCGTTCCCCCACGAACCTGTACTTTTCCTCTTTGCGTTCCCCCACGAACCCGCACCCTTGTTCTTTGCGTTCCCCCACGAACCCGCACCCTTGCTCTTTGCGTTACCCCACGAACCCGCACCCTTGCTCTTTGTGTTCCCCCACGAACCCGCACCCTTGCTCTTTGCGTTCCCCCACGAACCCGCACCGTTCCTCTTTGCGTTCTCCCACGAACCCGCACGGTTCCTCTTTGCGTTCCCCCACGAACCCGCACCCTTGCTCTTTGCGTTCCCCTACGAACCCGCACGTTTCCTCTTTGCGTTCCCCCACGAACCCGCTTGGTTCCTCTTTGCGTTCCCCCACGAACCCGCACCCTTGCTCTTTGCGTTCCCCCACGAACCCGCACCCTTGCTCTTTGCGTTCCCCCATGAACCCGCACGGTTCCTCTTTGCGTTCCCCCACGAACCCGCACCCTTGCTCTTTGCGTTCCCCCATGAACCCGCACCCTTGCTCTTTGCGTTCCCCCACGAACCCGCACCCTTGCTCTTTGCGTTCCCCCACGAACCCGCACCGTTGCTCTTTGCGTTCCCCCACGAACTCACACCCTTGCTCTTTGCGTTCCCCCACGAACCCGCACCCTTGCTCTTTGCGTTCCCCCACGAACCCGCACGGTTCCTCTTTGCGCTCCCCCACGAACCCGCACCCTTGCTCCTTGCGTTCCCCCACAAACCCGCACCCTTGCTCTTTGCGTTCCCCCACGAACCCGCACCCTTGCTCTTTGCGTTCCCCCACAAACCCGCACCCTTGCTCTTTGCGTTCCCCCACGAACCCGCACCCTTGCCCTTTGCGTTCCCCCACGAACCCGCACCCTTGCCCTTTGCGTTCCCCCACGAACCCGCACCCTTTGCTCTTTGCGTTCCCCTACGAACCCGCATGGTTCCTCTTTGCGTTCCCCCACGAACCCGCACGGTTCCTCTTTGTGTTCCCCCACGAACCCGCACGGTTCCTCTTTGCGTTCCCCCACGAACCTGTACAGTTCCACTTTGCGTTCCCCCACGAACCCGCACCCTTGTTCTTTGCGTTCCCCCACGAACCCGCACCCTTGCTCTTTGCGTTACCCCACGAACCCGCACCCTTGCTCTTTGTGTTCCCCCACGAACCCGCACCCTTGCTCTTTGCGTTCCCCCACGAACCCGCACCGTTCCTCTTTGCGTTCCCCCACGAACCCGCACCCTTGCTCTTTGCGTTCCCCTACGAACCCGCACGTTTCCTCTTTGCGTTCCCCCACGAACCCGCTTGGTTCCTCTTTGCGTTCCCCCACGAACCCGCACCCTTGCTCTTTGCGTTCCCCCACGAACCCGCACCCTTGCTCTTTGCGTTCCCCCACGAAACCGCACGGTTCCTCATTGCGTTACCCCACGAACCCGCACCCTTGCTCTTTGCGATACCCCACGAACCCGCACCCTTGCTGTTTGCGTTCCCCCACGAACCCGCACCCTTGCTCTTTGCGTTCCCCCACGAACTAGCACCCTTGTTCTTTGCGTTCACCCACAAACCCGCACGTTTCCTCTTTGCGTTCCCCCACGAACCCGCACCCTTGCTCTTTGCGTTCCCCTACGAACCCGCACGGTTCCTCTTTGCGTTCCCCCACGAACCCGCACGGTTCCTCTTTGCGTTCCCCCACGAACCCGCACCCTTGCTCTTTGCGTTCCCCCACGATCCCGCGCCCTTGCTCTTTGCGTTCCCCCACGAACCCGCACCCTTGCTCTTTGCGTTCCCCCACGAACCCGCACACTTGCTCTTTGCGTTCCCCACAAACCCGCACCCTTGCTCTTTGCGTTCCCCCACGAAACCGCACCCTTGCTCTTTGCGTTCCCCCTCGAACCCGCACGTTTCCTCTTTGCGTTCCCCCACAAAACCGCACCCTTGCTCTTTGCGTTCCTCCACGAACCCGCAACCTTGCTCTTTGCGTTCCCCCACGAACCCGCACCCTTGCTCTTTGCGTTCCCCCACGAACCCGCACCCTTGCTCTTTGCGTTCCCCCACGTACCCGCACGGTTCCTCTTTGCGTTCCCCACGAACCCGCACGGTTACTCTTTGCGTTCCCCAACGAACCCGCACCCTTGCTCTTTGCGTTCCCCCATGAACCCGCACCCTTGCTCTTTGCGTTCCCCCACGAACCCGCACCCTTGCTCTTTGCGTTCCCCCACAAAACCGCACCTTAGCTCTTTGCGTTCCCCCACGAACCCGCTCCGTTGCTCTTTGCGTTCCCCCACGAATCCGCACCCTTGCTATTTGCGTTCCCCCACGAATCCGCACGGTTCCTCTTTGCGTTCCCCCACGAACCCGCACCCTTGCTTATTGCGTTCCCCCACAAACCCGCACCCTTGCTCTTTGCGTTCCCCCACGAACCCGCACCCTTGCTCTTTGCGTTCCCCCACGAACCCGCACAGTTCCTCTTTGCGTTCCCCCACGAACCCGCACCCTTGCTCTTTGCGTTCCCCCACGTACCCGCACCGTTCCTCTTTGCGTTCCCCCACGAACCCGCACGGTTCCTCTTTGCGTTCCCCCACGAACCCGCACCCTTGCTCTTTGCGTTCCCCTACGAACCCGCACGTTTCCTCTTTGCGTTCCCCCACGAACCCGCTTGGTTCCTCTTTGCGTTCCCCCACGAACCCGCACCCTTGCTCTTTGCGTTCCCCCACGAACCCGCACCCTTGCTCTTTGCGTTCCCCCACGAACCCGCACGGTTCCTCTTTGCGTTCCCCCACGAACTCGCATGGTTCCTCTTTGCGTTCCCCCACGAACCCGCACCCTTGCTCTTTGCGTTCCCCCACGAACCCGCACGGTTCCTCTTTGTGTTCCCCCACGAACCCGCACCCTTGCTCTTTGCGTTCCCCCACGAACCCGCACCCTTGCTCTTTGCGTTCCCCCACGAACTCGCACCCTTGTTCTTTGCGTTCCCCTACGAACCCGCACAGTTCCTCTTTGCGTTCCCCCACGAACCCGCACGGTTCCTCTTTGCGTTCCCCCACGAACCCGCACCCTTGCTCTTTGCGTTCCCCCACGAACCCGCACCCTTGCTCTTTGCGTTCCCCCACGAACCCGCACCCTTGCTCTTTGCGTTCCCCCATGAACCCGCACGGTTCCTCTTTGCGTTCCCCCACGAACCCGCACCCTTGCTCTTTGCGTTCCCCCACGAACCCGCACCCTTGCTCTTTGCGTTCCCCCACGAACCCGCACCCTTGCTCTTTGCGTACCCCCACGAACCCGCACCCTTGCTCTTTGCGTTCCCCCACTAACCCGCACCCTTGCTCTTTGCGTTCCCCCACGAACCCGCACCCTTGCTCTTTGCGTTCCCCCACGAACCCGCACCCTTGCTCTTTGCGTTCCCACACGAACTCACACCCTTGCTCTTTGCGTTCCCCCACGAACCCGCACGGTTCCTCTTTGCGTTCCCCCACGAACCCGCACCCTTGCTCTTTGCGTTCCCCCATGAACCCGCACCCTTGCTCTTTGCGTTCCCCCACGAACCCGCACCCTTGCTCTTTGCGTTCCCCCACGAACCCGCACCGTTGCTCTTTGCGTTCCCCCACGAACTCACACCCTTGCTCTTTGCGTTCCCCCACGAACCCGCACCCTTGCTCTTTGCGTTCCCCCACGAACCCGCACGGTTCCTCTTTGCGCTCCCCCACGAACCCGCACCCTTGCTCCTTGCGTTCCCCCACAAACCCGCACCCTTGCTCTTTGCGTTCCCCCACGAACCCGCACCCTTGCTCTTTGCGTTCCCCCACAAACCCGCACCCTTGCTCTTTGCGTTCCCCCACGAACCCGCACCCTTGCCCTTTGCGTTCCCCCACGAACCCGCACCCTTGCCCTTTGCGTTCCCCCACGAACCCGCACCCTTTGCTCTTTGCGTTCCCCTACGAACCCGCATGGTTCCTCTTTGCGTTCCCCCACGAACCCGCACGGTTCCTCTTTGTGTTCCCCCACGAACCCGCACGGTTCCTCTTTGCGTTCCCCCACGAACCTGTACAGTTCCACTTTGCGTTCCCCCACGAACCCGCACCCTTGTTCTTTGCGTTCCCCCACGAACCCGCACCCTTGCTCTTTGCGTTACCCCACGAACCCGCACCCTTGCTCTTTGTGTTCCCCCACGAACCCGCACCCTTGCTCTTTGCGTTCCCCCACGAACCCGCACCGTTCCTCTTTGCGTTCCCCCACGAACCCGCACCCTTGCTCTTTGCGTTCCCCTACGAACCCGCACGTTTCCTCTTTGCGTTCCCCCACGAACCCGCTTGGTTCCTCTTTGCGTTCCCCCACGAACCCGCACCCTTGCTCTTTGCGTTCCCCCACGAACCCGCACCCTTGCTCTTTGCGTTCCCCCACGAAACCGCACGGTTCCTCATTGCGTTACCCCACGAACCCGCACCCTTGCTCTTTGCGATACCCCACGAACCCGCACCCTTGCTGTTTGCGTTCCCCCACGAACCCGCACCCTTGCTCTTTGCGTTCCCCCACGAACTAGCACCCTTGTTCTTTGCGTTCACCCACAAACCCGCACGTTTCCTCTTTGCGTTCCCCCACGAACCCGCACCCTTGCTCTTTGCGTTCCCCTACGAACCCGCACGGTTCCTCTTTGCGTTCCCCCACGAACCCGCACGGTTCCTCTTTGCGTTCCCCCACGAACCCGCACCCTTGCTCTTTGCGTTCCCCCACGATCCCGCGCCCTTGCTCTTTGCGTTCCCCCACGAACCCGCACCCTTGCTCTTTGCGTTCCCCCACGAACCCGCACACTTGCTCTTTGCGTTCCCCACAAACCCGCACCCTTGCTCTTTGCGTTCCCCCACGAAACCGCACCCTTGCTCTTTGCGTTCCCCCTCGAACCCGCACGTTTCCTCTTTGCGTTCCCCCACAAAACCGCACCCTTGCTCTTTGCGTTCCTCCACGAACCCGCAACCTTGCTCTTTGCGTTCCCCCACGAACCCGCACCCTTGCTCTTTGCGTTCCCCCACGAACCCGCACCCTTGCTCTTTGCGTTCCCCCACGTACCCGCACGGTTCCTCTTTGCGTTCCCCACGAACCCGCACGGTTACTCTTTGCGTTCCCCAACGAACCCGCACCCTTGCTCTTTGCGTTCCCCCATGAACCCGCACCCTTGCTCTTTGCGTTCCCCCACGAACCCGCACCCTTGCTCTTTGCGTTCCCCCACAAAACCGCACCTTAGCTCTTTGCGTTCCCCCACGAACCCGCTCCGTTGCTCTTTGCGTTCCCCCACGAATCCGCACCCTTGCTATTTGCGTTCCCCCACGAATCCGCACGGTTCCTCTTTGCGTTCCCCCACGAACCCGCACCCTTGCTTATTGCGTTCCCCCACAAACCCGCACCCTTGCTCTTTGCGTTCCCCCACGAACCCGCACCCTTGCTCTTTGCGTTCCCCCACGAACCCGCACAGTTCCTCTTTGCGTTCCCCCACGAACCCGCACCCTTGCTCTTTGCGTTCCCCCACGTACCCGCACCGTTCCTCTTTGCGTTCCCCCACGAACCCGCACGGTTCCTCTTTGCGTTCCCCCACGAACCCGCACCCTTGCTCTTTGCGTTCCCCTACGAACCCGCACGTTTCCTCTTTGCGTTCCCCCACGAACCCGCTTGGTTCCTCTTTGCGTTCCCCCACGAACCCGCACCCTTGCTCTTTGCGTTCCCCCACGAACCCGCACCCTTGCTCTTTGCGTTCCCCCACGAACCCGCACGGTTCCTCTTTGCGTTCCCCCACGAACTCGCATGGTTCCTCTTTGCGTTCCCCCACGAACCCGCACCCTTGCTCTTTGCGTTCCCCCACGAACCCGCACGGTTCCTCTTTGTGTTCCCCCACGAACCCGCACCCTTGCTCTTTGCGTTCCCCCACGAACCCGCACCCTTGCTCTTTGCGTTCCCCCACGAACTCGCACCCTTGTTCTTTGCGTTCCCCTACGAACCCGCACAGTTCCTCTTTGCGTTCCCCCACGAACCCGCACGGTTCCTCTTTGCGTTCCCCCACGAACCCGCACCCTTGCTCTTTGCGTTCCCCCACGAACCCGCACCCTTGCTCTTTGCGTTCCCCCACGAACCCGCACCCTTGCTCTTTGCGTTCCCCCATGAACCCGCACGGTTCCTCTTTGCGTTCCCCCACGAACCCGCACCCTTGCTCTTTGCGTTCCCCCACGAACCCGCACCCTTGCTCTTTGCGTTCCCCCACGAACCCGCACCCTTGCTCTTTGCGTACCCCCACGAACCCGCACCCTTGCTCTTTGCGTTCCCCCACTAACCCGCACCCTTGCTCTTTGCGTTCCCCCACGAACCCGCACCCTTGCTCTTTGCGTTCCCCCACGAACCCGCACCCTTGCTCTTTGCGTTCCCACACGAACTCACACCCTTGCTCTTTGCGTTCCCCCACGAACCCGCACGGTTCCTCTTTGCGTTCCCCCACGAACCCGCACCCTTGCTCTTTGCGTTCCTCCACGAACCCGCACCCTTGCTCCTTGCGTTCCCCCACAAACCCGCACCCTTGCTCTTTGCGTTCCCCCACGAACCCGCACCCTTGCTCTTTGCGTTCCCCCACAAACCCGCACCCTTGCTCTTTGCGTTCCCCCACGAACCCGCACCCTTGCCCTTTGCGTTCCCCCACGAACCCGCACCCTTGCCCTTTGCGTTCCCCCACGAACCCGCACCCTTTGCTCTTTGCGTTCCCCTACGAACCCGCATGGTTCCTCTTTGCGTTCCCCCACGAACCCGCACGGTTCCTCTTTGTGTTCCCCCACGAACCCGCACGGTTCCTCTTTGCGTTCCCCCACGAACCTGTACAGTTCCACTTTGCGTTCCCCCACGAACCCGCACCCTTGTTCTTTGCGTTCCCCCACGAACCCGCACCCTTGCTCTTTGCGTTACCCCACGAACCCGCACCCTTGCTCTTTGTGTTCCCCCACGAACCCGCACCCTTGCTCTTTGCGTTCCCCCACGAACCCGCACCGTTCCTCTTTGCGTTCCCCCACGAACCCGCACGGTTCCTCTTTGCGTTCCCCCACGAACCCGCACCCTTGCTCTTTGCGTTCCCCTACGAACCCGCACGTTTCCTCTTTGCGTTCCCCCACGAACCCGCTTGGTTCCTCTTTGCGTTCCCCCACGAACCCGCACCCTTGCTCTTTGCGTTCCCCCACGAACCCGCACCCTTGCTCTTTGCGTTCCCCCACGAAACCGCACGGTTCCTCATTGCGTTACCCCACGAACCCGCACCCTTGCTCTTTGCGATACCCCACGAACCCGCACCCTTGCTGTTTGCGTTCCCCCACGAACCCGCACCCTTGCTCTTTGCGTTCCCCCACGAACTAGCACCCTTGTTCTTTGCGTTCACCCACAAACCCGCACGTTTCCTCTTTGCGTTCCCCCACGAACCCGCACCCTTGCTCTTTGCGTTCCCCTACGAACCCGCACGGTTCCTCTTTGCGTTCCCCCACGAACCCGCATGGTTCCTCTTTGCGTTCCCCCACGAACCCGCACCCTTGCTCTTTGCGTTCCCCCACGATCCCGCGCCCTTGCTCTTTGCGTTCCCCCACGAACCCGCACCCTTGCTCTTTGCGTTCCCCCACGAACCCGCACACTTGCTCTTTGCGTTCCCCACAAACCCGCACCCTTGCTCTTTGCGTTCCCCCACGAAACCTCACCCTTGCTCTTTGCGTTCCCCCTCGAACCCGCACGTTTCCTCTTTGCGTTCCCCCACAAAACCGCACCCTTGCTCTTTGCGTTCCTCCACGAACCCGCAACCTTGCTCTTTGCGTTCCCCCACGAACCCGCACCCTTGCTCTTTGCGTTCCCCCACGAACCCGCACCCTTGCTCTTTGCGTTCCCCCACGTACCCGCACGGTTCCTCTTTGCGTTCCCCCACGAACCCGCACGGTTACTCTTTGCGTTCCCCAACGAACCCGCACCCTTGCTCTTTGCGTTCCCCCATGAACCCGCACCCTTGCTCTTTGCGTTCCCCCACGAACCCGCACCCTTGCTCTTTGCGTTCCCCCACAAAACCGCACCTTAGCTCTTTGCGTTCCCCCACGAACCCGCTCCGTTGCTCTTTGCGTTCCCCCACGAATCCGCACCCTTGCTATTTGCGTTCCCCCACGAATCCGCACGGTTCCTCTTTGCGTTCCCCCACGAACCCGCACCCTTGCTTATTGCGTTCCCCCACAAACCCGCACCCTTGCTCTTTGCGTTCCCCCACGAACCCGCACCCTTGCTCTTTGCGTTCCCCCACGAACCCGCACAGTTCCTCTTTGCGTTCCCCCACGAACCCGCACCCTTGCTCTTTGCGTTCCCCCACGTACCCGCACCGTTCCTCTTTGCGTTCCCCCACGAACCCGCACGGTTCCTCTTTGCGTTCCCCCACGAACCCGCACCCTTGCTCTTTGCGTTCCCCTACGAACCCGCACGTTTCCTCTTTGCGTTCCCCCACGAACCCGCTTGGTTCCTCTTTGCGTTCCCCCACGAACCCGCACCCTTGCTCTTTGCGTTCCCCCACGAACCCGCACCCTTGCTCTTTGCGTTCCCCCACGAACCCGCACGGTTCCTCTTTGCGTTCCCCCACGAACTCGCATGGTTCCTCTTTGCGTTCCCCCACGAACCCGCACCCTTGCTCTTTGCGTTCCCCCACGAACCCGCACGGTTCCTCTTTGTGTTCCCCCACGAACCCGCACCCTTGCTCTTTGCGTTCCCCCACGAACCCGCACCCTTGCTCTTTGCGTTCCCCCACGAACTCGCACCCTTGTTCTTTGCGTTCCCCTACGAACCCGCACAGTTCCTCTTTGCGTTCCCCCACGAACCCGCACGGTTCCTCTTTGCGTTCCCCCACGAACCCGCACCCTTGCTCTTTGCGTTCCCCCACGAACCCGCACCCTTGCTCTTTGCGTTCCCCCACGAACCCGCACCCTTGCTCTTTGCGTTCCCCCATGAACCCGCACGGTTCCTCTTTGCGTTCCCCCACGAACCCGCACCCTTGCTCTTTGCGTTCCCCCACGAACCCGCACCCTTGCTCTTTGCGTTCCCCCACGAACCCGCACCCTTGCTCTTTGCGTACCCCCACGAACCCGCACCCTTGCTCTTTGCGTTCCCCCACGAACCCGCACCCTTGCTCTTTGCGTTCCCCCACGAACCCGCACCCTTGCTCTTTGCGTTCCCCCACGAACCCGCACCCTTGCTCTTTGCGTTCCCACACGAACTCACACCCTTGCTCTTTGCGTTCCCCCACGAACCCGCACGGTTCCTCTTTGCGTTCCCCCACGAACCCGCACCCTTGCTCTTTGCGTTCCTCCACGAACCCGCACCCTTGCTCTTTGCGTTCCCCCACGAACCCGCACGGTTCCTCTTTGCGTTCCCCCACGAACCCGCACCCTTGCTCTTTGCGTTCCTCCATGAACCCGCACCCTTGCTCTTTGCGTTCCCCCACGAACCCACACGGTTCTTCATTGCGTTCCCCCACAAAACCGCACCCTAGCTCTTTGCGTTCCCCCATGAACCCGCTCCGTTGCTCTTTGCATTCCCCCACGAACCCGCACCCATGCTCTTTGCGTTCCCCCACGAACCCGCACCCTTGCTCTTTGCGTTCCCCCTCGATCCCGCACCCTTGCTCTTTGCGTTCCCCCACGAACCCGCACCCTTGCTCTTTGCGTTCCCCCACGAACCCGCACCCTTGCTCTTTGCGTTCCCCCACGAACCCGCACGGTTCCTCTTTGCGTTCCCCCACGAACCCGCACCCTTGCTCTTTGCGTTCCCTCACGAACCCGCACCCTTGCTCTTTGCGTTCCTCCACGAACCCGCACCCTTGCTCTTTGCGTTCCCCCACGAACCCGCACGGTTCCTCTTTGCGTTCCCCCACGAACCCGCACCCTTGCTCTTTGCGTTCCTCCATGAACCCGCACCCTTGCTCTTTGCGTTCCCCCACGAACCCGCACGGTTCCTCATTGCGTTCCCCCACAAAACCGCACCCTAGCTCTTTGCGTTCCCCCATGAACCCGCTCCGTTGCTCTTTGCATTCCCCCACGAACCCGCACCCATGGTCTTTGCGTTCCCCCACGAAACCGCACCCTTGCTCTTTGCGTTCCCCCACGATCCCGCACCCTTGCTCTTTGCGTTCCCCCACGAACCCGCACCCTTGCTCTTTGCGTTCCCCCACGAACCCGCACCCTTGCTCTTTGCGTTCCCCCACCAACGCGCATGGTTCCTCTTAGCGTTCCCCCACGAACCCGCACCCTTGCTCTTTGCGTTCCCCCACGAACCCGCACGGCTCCTCTTAGCGTTCCCCCACGAACCCGCTCCCTTGCTCTTTGCGTTCCCCCACGAACCCGCACCCTTGCTCTTTGCGTTCCCCCACGAACCCGCACCCTTGCTCTTTGCGTTCCCCCACGAACCCGCACCCTTGCTCTTTGCATTCCCCCACGAACCCGCACCCTTGCTCTTTGCGTTCCCCCACGAACCCGCACCCTTGCTCTTTGCGTTCCCCCACGAACCCGCACCCTTGCTCTTTGCGTTCCCCCACGAACCCGCACGGTTCCTCTTTGCGTTCCCCCACGAACTCGCACGGTTCCTCTTTGCGTTCCCCCACGAACCCGCACCCTTGCTCTTTGCGTTCCCCCACGAACCCGCACGGTTCCTCTTTGTGTTCCCCCACGAACCCGCACCCTTGCTCTTTGCGTTCCCCCACGAACCCGCACCCTTGCTCTTTGCGTTCCCCCACGAACTCGCACCCTTGTTCTTTGCGTTCCCCTACGAACCCGCACAGTTCCTCTTTGCGTTCCCCCACGAACCCGCACGGTTCCTCTTTGCGTTCCCCCACGAACCCGCACCCTTGCTCTTTTCGTTCCCCCACGAACCCGCACCCTTGCTCTTTGCGTTCCCCCACGAACCCGCACCATTGCTCTTTGCGTTCCCCCACGAACCCGCACCCTTGCTCTTTGCGTTCCCACACGAACTCACACCCTTGCTCTTTGCGTTCCCCCACGAACCCGCACGGTTCCTCTTTGCGTTCCTCCACGAACCCGCACCCTTGCTTTTTGCGTTCCTCCATGAACCCGCACCCTTGCTCTTTGCGTTCCCCCACGAACCCGCACGGTTCCTCTTTGCGTTCCCCCACGAACCCGCACCCTTGCTCTTTGCGTTCCTCCAGGAACCCGCACCCATGCTCTTTGCGTTCCCCCACGAACCCGCACGTTTCCTCTTTGCGTTCCCCCACAAAACCGCATCCTAGCTCTTTGCGTTCCCCCATGAACCCGCTCCGTTGCTCTTTGCATTACCCCACGAATCCGCACCCTTGCTCTTTGCGTTCCCCCACGAACCCGCACCCTTGCTCTTTGCGTTCCCCCACGAACCCGCAACTTTGCTCTTTGCGTTCCCCCACGAACCCGCACCCTTGCTCTTTGCGTTCCCCCACCAACCTGCACGGTTCCTCTTTGCGTTCCCCCATGAACCCGCACCCTTGCTCTTTGCGTTCCCCCACGAACCCGCAACTTTGCTCTTTGCGTTCCCCCACGAACCCGCACCCTTGCTCTTTGCGTTCCCCCACCAACCTGCACGGTTCCTCTTTGCGTTCCCCCATGAACCCGCACCCTTGCTCTTTGCGTTCCCCCACGAACCCGCACGGTTCCTCTTTGCGTTCCCCCACGAACCCGCACCCTTGCTCTTTGCGTTCCCCCACGAACTCACACCCTTGCTCTTTGCGTTCCCCCACGAACCCGCACGGTTCCTCTTTGCGTTCCCCCACGAACCCGCACGGCTCCTCTTTGCGTTCCCCCACGAACCCGCTCCCTTGCTCTTTGCGTTCCCCCACGAACCCGCACCCTTGCTCTTTGCGTTCCCCCACGAACCCGCACCCTTGCTCTTTGCGTTCCCCCACGAACCCGCACCCTTGCTCTTTGCGTTCCCCCACGAACCCGCACCCTTGCTCTTTGCGTTCCCCCACGAACCCGCACGGTTCCTCTTTGCGTTCCCCCACGAACCCGCACGGTTCCTCTTTGCGTTCCCCCACGAACCCGCACGGTTCCTCTTTGCGTTCCCCCACGAACCCGCACCCTTGCTCTTTGCGTTCCCCCACGAACCCGCACCCTTGCTCTTTGCGTTCCCCCACGAACCCGCACCCTTGCTCTTTGCGTTCCCCCACGAACCCGCACCCTTGCTCTTTGCGTTCCCTCACGAACCCGCACCCTTGCTCTTTGCGTTCCTCCACGAACCCGCACCCTTGCTCTTTGCGTTCCCCCACGAACCCGCACGGTTCCTCCTTGCGTTCCCCCACGAACCCGCACCCTTGCTCTTTGCGTTCCTCCATGAACCCGCACCCTTGCTCTTTGCGTTCCCCCACGAACCCGCATGGTTCCTCATTGCGTTCCCCCACAAAACCGCACCCTAGCTCTTTGCGTTCCCCCATGAACCCGCTCCGTTGCTCTTTGCATTCCCCCACGAACCCGCACCCATGCTCTTTGCGTTCCCCCACGAACCCGCACCCTTGCTCTTTGCGTTCCCCCACGAACCCGCACCCTTGCTCTTTGCGTTCCCCCACGAACCCGCACACTTGCTCTTTGCGTTCCCCCACGAACCCGCACCCTTGCTCTTTGCATTCCCCCACGAACCCGCACCCTTGCTCTTTGCGTTCCCCCACGAACCCGCACCCTTGCTCTTTGCGTTCCCCCACGAACCCGCACCCTTGCTCTTTGCGTTCCCCCACGAACCCGCACGGTTCCTCTTTGCGTTCCCCCACGAACCCGCTTGGTTCCTCTTTGCGTTCCTCCATGAACCCGCACCCTTGCTCTTTGCGTTCCCCCACGAACCCGCACGGTTCCTCTTTGCGTTCCCCCACGAACCCGCACCCTTGCTCTTTGCGTTCCCCCACGAACCCGCACCCTTGCTCTTTGCGTTCCCTCATGAACCCGCACCCTTGCTCTTTGCGTTCCCCCACGAACCCGCACGGTTCCTCATTGCGTTCCCCCACAAAACCGCACCCTAGCTCTTTGCGTTCCGCCATGAACCCGCTCCGTTGCTCTTTGCATTCCCCCACGAACCCGCACCCATGCTCTTTGCGTTCCCCCACGAACCCGCACCCTTGCTCTTTGAGTTCCCCCACGAACCCGCACGGTTCCTCTTTGCGTTCCCCCACGAACCCGCACCCTTGCTCTTTGCGCTCCCCCACGAACCCGCACCCTTGCTCTTTGAGTTCCCCCACGAACCCGCACCCTTGCTCTTTGCGTTCCCCCACGAACCCGCACCCTTGCTCTTTGCGTTCCCCCACGAACCCGCACCCTTGCTCTTTGCGTTCCCTCACGAACCCGCACCCTTGCTCTTTGCGTTCCTCCACGAACCCGCACCCTTGCTCTTTGCGTTCCCCCACGAACCCGCACGGTTCCTCTTTGCGTTCCCCCACGAACCCGCACCCTTGCTCTTTGCGTTCCTCCATGAACCCGCACCCTTGCTCTTTGCGTTCCCCCACGAACCCGCACGTTTCCTCATTGCGTTCCCCCACAAAACCGCACCCTAGCTCTTTGCGTTCCCCCATGAACCCGCTCCGTTGCTCTTTGCATTCCCCCACGAACCCGCACCCATGCTCTTTGCGTTCCCCCACGAACCCGCACCCTTGCTCTTTGCGTTCCCCCACGATCCCGCACCCTTGCTCTTTGCGTTCCCCCACGAACCCGCACCCTTGCTCTTTGCGTTCCCCCACGAACCCGCACCCTTGCTCTTTGCGTTCCCCCACCAACGCGCACGGTTCCTCTTAGCGTTCCCCCACGAACCCGCACCCTTGCTCTTTGCGTTCCCCCACGAACCCGCACGGCTCCTCATTGCGTTCCCCCACGAACCCGCTCCCTTGCTCTTTGCGTTCCCCCACGAACCCGCACCCTTGCTCTTTGCGTTCCCCCACGAACCCGCACCCTTGCTCTTTGCGTTCCCCCACGAACCCGCACCCTTGCTCTTTGCATTCCCCCACGAACCCGCACCCTTGCTCTTTGCGTTCCCCCACGAACCCGCACCCTTGCTCTTTGCGTTCCCCCACGAACCCGCACCCTTGCTCTTTGCGTTCCCCCACGAACCCGCACGGTTCCTCTTTGCGTTCCCCCACGAATTCGCACGGTTCCTCTTTGCGTTCCCCCACGAACCCGCACCCTTGCTCTTTGCGTTCCCCCACGAACCCGCACGGTTCCTCTTTGTGTTCCCCCACGAACCCGCACCCTTGCTCTTTGCGTTCCCCCACGAACCCGCACCCTTGCTCTTTGCGTTCCCCCACGAACTCGCACCCTTGTCCTTTGCGTTCCCCTACGAACCCGCACAGTTCCTCTTTGCGTTCCCCCACGAACCCGCACGGTTCCTCTTTGCGTTCCCCCACGAACCCGCACCCTTGCTCTTTGCGTTCCCCCACGAACCCGCACCCTTGCTCTTTGCGTTCCCCCACGAACCCGCACCCTTGCTCTTTGCGTTCCCCCACGAACCCGCACCCTTGCTCTTTGCGTTCCCACACGAACTCACACCCTTGCTCTTTGCGTTCCCCCACGAACCCGCACGGTTCCTCTTTGCGTTCCTCCACGAACCCGCACCCTTGCTCTTTGCGTTCCTCCATGAACCCGCACCCTTGCTCTTTGCGTTCCCCCACGAACCCGCACGGTTCCTCTTTGCGTTCCCCCACGAACCCGCACCCTTGCTCTTTGTGTTCCTCCATGAACCCGCACCCATGCTCTTTGCGTTCCCCCACGAACCCGCACGTTTCCTCTTTGCGTTCCCCCACAAAACCGCACCCTAGCTCTTTGCGTTCCCCCATGAACCCGCTCCGTTGCTCTTTGCATTACCCCACGAATCCGCACCCTTGCTCTTTGCGTTCCCCCACGAACCCGCACCCTTGCTCTTTGCGTTCCCCCACGATCCCGCACCCTTGCTCTTTGCGTTCCCCCACGAACCCGCAACTTTGCTCTTTGCGTTCCCCCACGAACCCGCACCCTTGCTCTTTGCGTTCCCCCACCAACCTGCACGGTTCCTCTTTGCGTTCCCCCATGAACCCGCACCCTTGCTCTTTGCGTTCCCCCACGAACCCGCACGGTTCCTCTTTGCGTTCCCCCACGAACCCGCACCCTTGCTCTTTGCGTTCCCCCACGAACTCACACCCTTGCTCTTTGCGTTCCCCCACGAACCCGCACGGTTCCTCTTTGCGTTCCCCCACGAACCCGCACGGCTCCTCTTTGCGTTCCCCCACGAACCCGCTCCCTTGCTCTTTGCGTTCCCCCACGAACCCGCACCCTTGCTCTTTGCGTTCCCCCACGAACCCGCAACCTTGCTCTTTGCGTTCCCCCACGAACCCGCACCCTTGCTCTTTGCGTTCCCCCACGAACCCGCACCCTTGCTCTTTGCGTTCCCCCACGAACCCGCACGGTTCCTCTTTGCGTTCCCCCACGAACCCGCACGGTTCCTCTTTGCGTTCCCCCACGAACCCGCACCCTTGCTCTTTGCGTTCCCCCACGAACCCGCACCCTTGTTCTTTGCGTTCCCCACGAACCCGCACGGTTCCTCTTTGCGTTCCCCCACGAACCCGCACGGTTCCTCTTTGCGTTCCCCCACGAACCCGCACGGTTCCTCTTTGCGTTCCCCCACGAACCTGTACAGTTCCGCTTTGCGTTCCCCCACGAACCCGCACCCTTGTTCTTTGCGTTCTTCCACGAACCCGCACCCTTGCTCTTTGCGTTCCCCCACGAACCCGCACGGTTCCTCTTTGCGTTTCCCCACGAACCCGCACCCTTGCTCTTTGCGTTCCCCCACGAACCCGCACCCTTGCTCTTTGCGTTCCCCCACGAACCCGCACCCTTGCTCTTTGCGTTCCTCCATGAACCCGCACCCATGCTCTTTGCGTTCCCCCACGAACCCGCATGTTTCCTCTTTGCGTTCCCCCACAAAACCGCACCCTAGCTCTTTGCGTTCCCCCACGAACCCGCTCCGTTGCTCTTTGCATTACCCCACGAATCCGCACCCTTGCTCTTTGCGTTCCCCCACGAACCCGCACCCTTGTTCTTTGCGTTCCCCTACGAACCCGCACAGTTCCTCTTTGCGTTCCCCCACGAACCCGCACGGTTCCTCTTTGCGTTCCCCCACGAACCCGCACCCTTGCTCTTTGCGTTCCTCCATGAACCCGCACCCATGCTCTTTGCGTTCCCCCACGAACCCGCACGGTTCCTCATTGCGTTCCCCCACAAAACCGCACCCTAGCTCTTTGCGTTCCCCCATGAACCCGCTCCGTTGCTCTTTGCATTCCCCCACGAACCCGCACCCATGCTCTTTGCGTTCCCCCACGAACCCACACCCTTGCTCTTTGCGTTCCCCCACGAACCCGCTCCCTTGCTCTTTGCGTTCCCCCACCAACGCGCACGGTTCCTCTTAGCGTTCCCCCACGAACCCGCACCCTTGCTCTTTGCGTTCCCCCACGAACCCGCACGGCTCCTCTTAGCGTTCCCCCACGAACCCGCTCCCTTGCTCTTTGCGTTCCCCCACGAACCCGCACCCTTGCTCTTTGCGTTCCCCCACGAACCCGCACACTTGCTCTTTGCGTTCCCCCACGAACCCGCACCCTTGCTCTTTGCATTCCCCCACGAACCCGCACGGTTCCTCTTTGCGTTCCCCCACGAACCCGCACCCTTGCTCTTTGCGTTCCCCCACGAACCCGCACCCTTGCTCTTTGCGTTCCCCCACGAACCCGCACGGTTCCTCTTTGCGTTCCCCCACGAACTCGCACGGTTCCTCTTTGCGTTCCCCCACGACCCCGCACCCTTGCTCTTTGCGTTCCCCCACGAACCCGCACGGTTCCTCTTTGTGTTCCCCCACGAACCCGCACCCTTGCTCTTTGCGTTCCCCCACGAACCCGCACCCTTGCTCTTTGCGTTCCCCCACGAACTCGCACCCTTGTTCTTTGCGTTCCCCTACGAACCCGCACAGTTCCTCTTTGCGTTCCCCCACGAACCCGCACGGTTCCTCTTTGCGTTCCCCCACGAACCCGCACCCTTGCTCTTTGCGTTCCCCCACGAACCCGCACCCTTGCTCTTTGCGTTCCCCCACGAACCCGCACCCTTGCTCTTTGCGTTCCCCCACGAACCCGCACCCTTGCTCTTTGCGTTCCCCCACGAACCCGCACCCTTGCTCTTTGCGTTCCCCCACGAACCCGCACCCTTGCTCTTTGCGTTCCCCCACGAACCCGCACCCTTGCTCTTTGCGTTCCCCCACGAACCCGCACGGTTTTTCTTTGCATTCCCCCACCAACCCGCACCCTTGCTCTTTCCGTTCCTCCATGAACCCGCACCCTTGCTCTTTGCGTTCCCCCACGAACCCGCACGGTTCCTCTTTGCGTTCCCCCACGAACCCGCACCCTTGCTCTTTGCGTTCCTCCATGAACCCGCACCCATGCTCTTTGCGTTCCCCCACGAACCCGCATGTTTCCTCTTTGCGTTCCCCCACAAAACCGCACCCTAGCTCTTTGCGTTCCCCCATGAACCCGCTCCGTTGCTCTTTGCATTACCCCACGAATCCGCACCCTTGCTCTTTGCGTTCCCCCACGAACCCGCACCCTTGCTCTTTGCGTTCCCCCACGATCCCGCACCCTTGCTCTTTGCGTTCCCCCCACCAACCTGCACGGTTCCTCTTTGCGTTCCCCCATGAACCCGCACCCTTGCTCTTTGCGTTCCCCTACGAACCCGCACGGTTCCTCTTTGCGTTCCCCCACGAACCCGCACCCTTGCTCTTTGCGTTCCCCCACGAACTCACACCCTTGCTCTTTGCGTTCCCCCACGAACCCGCACGGTTCCTCTTTGCGTTCCCCCACGAACCCGCACGGCTCCTCTTTGCGTTCCCCCACGAACCCGCTCCCTTGCTCTTTGCGTTCCCCCACGAACCCGCACCCTTGCTCTTTGCGTTCCCCCACGAACCCGCAACCTTGCTCTTTGCGTTCCCCCACGAACCCGCACCCTTGCTCTTTGCGTTCCCCCACGAACCCGCACGGTTACTCTTTGCGTTCCCCCACGAACCCGCACCCTTGCTCTTTGCGTTCCCCCATGAACCCGCACCCTTGCTCTTTGCGTTCCCCCACGAACCCGCACGTTTCCTCTTTGCGTTCCCCCACAAAACCGCACCCTAGCTCTTTGCGTTCCCCCACGAACCCGCTCCGTTGCTCTTTGCGTTCCCCCACGAATCCGCACCCTTGCTCTTTGCGTTCCCCCACGAACCCGCACGGTTCCTCTTTGCGTTCCCCCACGAACCCGCACCCTTGCTTATTGCGTTCCCCCACGAACCCGCACCTTAGCTCTTTGCGTTCCCCCACGAACCTGTACTTTTCCGCTTTGCGTTCCCCCACGAACCCGCACCCTTGTTCTTTGCGTTCCCCCACGAACCCGCACCCTTGCTCTTTGCGTTACCCCACGAACCCGCACCCTTGCTCTTTGTGTTCCCCCACGAACCCGCACCCTTGCTCTTTGCGTTCCCCCACGAACCCGCACCGTTCCTCTTTGCGTTCTCCCACGAACCCGCACGGTTCCTCTTTGCGTTCCCCCACGAACCCGCACCCTTGCTCTTTGCGTTCCCCTACGAACCCGCACGTTTCCTCTTTGCGTTCCCCCACGAACCCGCTTGGTTCCTCTTTGCGTTCCCCCACGAACCCGCACCCTTGCTCTTTGCGTTCCCCCACGAACCCGCACCCTTGCTCTTTGCGTTCCCCCATGAACCCGCACGGTTCCTCCTTGCGTTCCCCCACGAACCCGCACCCTTGCTCTTTGCGTTCCCCCACGAACCCGCACCCTTGCTCTTTGCGTTCCCCCACGAACTCGCACCCTTGCTCATTGCGTTCCCCCACGAACCCGCACGGTTCCTCTTTGCGTTCCCCCACGAACCCGCACGGCTCCTCTTTGCGTTCCCCCACGAACCCGCACCCTTGCTCTTTGCGTTCCCCCACGAACCCACACGGTTCCTCTTTGCGTTCCCCCACGAACCCGCACCCTTGCTCTTTGCGTTCCCCCACAAACCCGCACCCTTGCTCTTTGCGTTCCCCCACGAAACCGCACCCTTGCTCTTTGAGTTCCCCCTCGAACCCGCACGTTTCCTCTTTGCGTTCCCCCACAAAACCGCACCCTAGCTCTTTGCGTTCCCCCACGAACCCGCACCCTTGCTCTTTTTGTTCCCCACGAACCCGCACCCTTGCTCTTTGCGTTCCCCCACGAACCCTCACCCTTGCTCTTTGCGTTCCCCCACGAACCCGCACGGTTCCTCTTTGCGTTCCCCCACGAACCCGCACCCTTGCTCTTTGCGTTCCCCCACGAACCCGCACCCTTGCTCTTTGCGATCCCCCACGTACCCGCACGGTTCCTCTTTGCGTTCCCCCACGAACCCGCACGGTTCCTCTTTGCGTTCCCCCACGAACCCGCACGGTTCCTCTTTGCGTTCCCCCACGAACCCGCACCCTTGCTCTTTGCGTTCCCCCACGAACCCGCACCCTTGCACTTTGCGTTCCCCCACGAACCCGCACCGTTCCTCTTTGCGTTCCCCCACGAACCCGCACGGTTCCTCATTGCGTTCCCCCACGAACCCGCACGGTTCCTCTTTGCGATCCCCCACGAACCCGCACCCTTGCTCTTTGCGTTCCCCCACGAACCCGCACGGTTCCTCTTTGCGTTCCCCCACGAACTTGCACCCTTGCTCTTTGCGTTCCCCCACGAACCCGCACGGTTACTCTTTGCGTTCCCCCACGAACCCGCACCCTTGCTCTTTGCGTTCCCCCATGAACCCGCACCCTTGCTCTTTGCGTTCCCCCACGAACCCGCACGTTTCCTCTTTGCGTTCCCCCACAAAACCGCACCCTAGCTCTTTGCGTTCCCCCACGAACCCGCTCCGTTGCTCTTTGCGTTCCCCCACGAATCCGCACCCTTGCTCTTTGCGTTCCCCCACGAACCCGCACGGTTCCTCTTTGCGTTCCCCCACGAACCCGCACCCTTGCTTATTGCGTTCCCCCACGAACCCGCACCTTAGCTCTTTGCGTTCCCCCACGAACCTGTACTTTTCCGCTTTGCGTTCCCCCACGAACCCGCACCCTTGTTCTTTGCGTTCCCCCACGAACCCGCACCCTTGCTCTTTGCGTTACCCCACGAACCCGCACCCTTGCTCTTTGTGTTCCCCCACGAACCCGCACCCTTGCTCTTTGCGTTCCCCCACGAACCCGCACCGTTCCTCTTTGCGTTCTCCCACGAACCCGCACGGTTCCTCTTTGCGTTCCCCCACGAACTCGCACCCTTGCTCTTTGCGTTCCCCTACGAACCCGCACGTTTCCTCTTTGCGTTCCCCCACGAACCCGCTTGGTTCCTCTTTGCGTTCCCCCACGAACCCGCACCCTTGCTCTTTGCGTTCCCCCACGAACCCGCACCCTTGCTCTTTGCGTTCCCCCATGAACCCGCACGGTTCCTCCTTGCGTTCCCCCACGAACCCGCACCCTTGCTCTTTGCGTTCCCCCACGAACCCGCACCGTTCCTCTTTGAGTTCCCCCACGAACCCGCACCCTTGCTCTTTGCGTTCCCCCACGAACCCGCACCCTTGCTCTTTGCGTTCCCCCACGAACTCACACCCTTGCTCTTTGCGTTCCCCCACGAACCCGCACCCTTGCTCTTTGCGTTCCCCCACGAACCCGCACGGTTCCTCATTGCGTTCCCCCACGAACCCGCACCCTTGCTCTTTGCGATCCCCCACGAACCCGCACCCTTGCTCTTTGCGTTCCCCCACGAACCCGCACGGTTCCTCTTTGCGTTCCCCCACGAACTTGCACCCTTGCTCTTTGCGTTCCCCCACGAACCCGCACGGTTACTATTTGCGTTCCCCCACGAACCCGCACCCTTGCTCTTTGCATTCCCCCATGAACCCGCACCCTTGCTCTTTGCGTTCCCCCACGAACCCGCACGTTTCCTCTTTGCGTTCCCCCACAAAACCGCACCCTAGCTCTTTGCGTTCCCCCACGAACCCGCACGGTTCCTCATTGCGTTCCCCCACAAAACCGCACCCTAGCTCTTTGCGTTCCCCCATGAACCCGCTCCGTTGCTCTTTGCATTCCCCCACGAACCCGCACCCATGCTCTTTGCGTTCCCCCACGAACCCACACCCTTGCTCTTTGCGTTCCCCCACGAACCCGCTCCCTTGCTCTTTGCGTTCCCCCACCAACGCGCACGGTTCCTCTTAGCGTTCCCCCACGAACCCGCACCCTTGCTCTTTGCGTTCCCCCACGAACCCGCACGGCTCCTCTTAGCGTTCCCCCACGAACCCGCTCCCTTGCTCTTTGCGTTCCCCCACGAACCCGCACCCTTGCTCTTTGCGTTCCCCCACGAACCCGCACACTTGCTCTTTGCGTTCCCCCACGAACCCGCACCCTTGCTCTTTGCATTCCCCCACGAACCCGCACGGTTCCTCTTTGCGTTCCCCCACGAACCCGCACCCTTGCTCTTTGCGTTCCCCCACGAACCCGCACCCTTGCTCTTTGCGTTCCCCCACGAACCCGCACGGTTCCTCTTTGCGTTCCCCCACGAACTCGCACGGTTCCTCTTTGCGTTCCCCCACGAACCCGCACCCTTGCTCTTTGCGTTCCCCCACGAACCCGCACGGTTCCTCTTTGTGTTCCCCCACGAACCCGCACCCTTGCTCTTTGCGTTCCCCCACGAACCCGCACCCTTGCTCTTTGCGTTCCCCCACGAACTCGCACCCTTGTTCTTTGCGTTCCCCTACGAACCCGCACAGTTCCTCTTTGCGTTCCCCCACGAACCCGCACGGTTCCTCTTTGCGTTCCCCCACGAACCCGCACCCTTGCTCTTTGCGTTCCCCCACGAACCCGCACCCTTGCTCTTTGCGTTCCCCCACGAACCCGCACCCTTGCTCTTTGCGTTCCCCCACGAACCCGCACCCTTGCTCTTTGCGTTCCCCCACGAACCCGCACCCTTGCTCTTTGCGTTCCCCCACGAACCCGCACCCTTGCTCTTTGCGTTCCCCCACGAACCCGCACCCTTGCTCTTTGCGTTCCCCCACGAACCCGCACGGTTTTCTTTGCATTCCCCCACCAACCCGCACCCTTGCTCTTTCCGTTCCTCCATGAACCCGCACCCTTGCTCTTTGCGTTCCCCCACGAACCCGCACGGTTCCTCTTTGCGTTCCCCCACGAACCCGCACGGTTCCTCTTTGCGTTCCCCCACGAACCCGCACCCTTGCTCTTTGCGTTCCCCCACGAACCCGCACCCTTGCTCTTTGAGTTCCCCCACGAACCCGCACCCTTGCTCTTTGCGTTCCCCCACGAACCCGCACCCTTGCTCTTTGCGTTCCCCCACGAACCCGCACCCTTGCTCTTTGCGTTCCCTCACGAACCCGCACCCTTGCTCTTTGCGTTCCTCCACGAACCCGCACCCTTGCTCTTTGCGTTCCCCCACGAACCCGCACGGTTGCTCTTTGCGTTCCCCCACGAACCCGCACCCTTGCTCTTTGCGTTCCTCCATGAACCCGCACCCATGCTCTTTGCGTTCCCCCACGAACCCGCACGGTTCCTCATTGCGTTCCCCCACAAAACCGCACCCTAGCTCTTTGCGTTCCCCCATGAACCCGCTCCGTTGCTCTTTGCATTCCCCCACGAACCCGCACCCATGCTCTTTGCGTTCCCCCACGAACCCACACCCTTGCTCTTTGCGTTCCCCCACGAACCCGCTCCCTTGCTCTTTGCGTTCCCCCACCAACGCGCACGGTTCCTCTTAGCGTTCCCCCACGAACCCGCACCCTTGCTCTTTGCGTTCCCCCACGAACCCGCACGGCTCCTCTTAGCGTTCCCCCACGAACCCGCTCCCTTGCTCTTTGCGTTCCCCCACGAACCCGCACCCTTGCTCTTTGCGTTCCCCCACGAACCCGCACACTTGCTCTTTGCGTTCCCCCACGAACCCGCACCCTTGCTCTTTGCATTCCCCCACGAACCCGCACGGTTCCTCTTTGCGTTCCCCCACGAACCCGCACCCTTGCTCTTTGCGTTCCCCCACGAACCCGCACCCTTGCTCTTTGCGTTCCCCCACGAACCCGCACGGTTCCTCTTTGCGTTCCCCCACGAACTCGCACGGTTCCTCTTTGCGTTCCCCCACGAACCCGCACCCTTGCTCTTTGCGTTCCCCCACGAACCCGCACGGTTCCTCTTTGTGTTCCCCCACGAACCCGCACCCTTGCTCTTTGCGTTCCCCCACGAACCCGCACCCTTGCTCTTTGCGTTCCCCCACGAACTCGCACCCTTGTTCTTTGCGTTCCCCTACGAACCCGCACAGTTCCTCTTTGCGTTCCCCCACGAACCCGCACGGTTCCTCTTTGCGTTCCCCCACGAACCCGCACCCTTGCTCTTTGCGTTCCCCCACGAACCCGCACCCTTGCTCTTTGCGTTCCCCCACGAACCCGCACCCTTGCTCTTTGCGTTCCCCCACGAACCCGCACCCTTGCTCTTTGCGTTCCCCCACGAACCCGCACCCTTGCTCTTTGCGTTCCCCCACGAACCCGCACCCTTGCTCTTTGCGTTCCCCCACGAACCCGCACCCTTGCTCTTTGCGTTCCCCCACGAACCCGCACGGTTTTTCTTTGCATTCCCCCACCAACCCGCACCCTTGCTCTTTCCGTTCCTCCATGAACCCGCACCCTTGCTCTTTGCGTTCCCCCACGAACCCGCACGGTTCCTCTTTGCGTTCCCCCACGAACCCGCACCCTTGCTCTTTGCGTTCCTCCATGAACCCGCACCCATGCTCTTTGCGTTCCCCCACGAACCCGCATGTTTCCTCTTTGCGTTCCCCCACAAAACCGCACCCTAGCTCTTTGCGTTCCCCCATGAACCCGCTCCGTTGCTCTTTGCATTACCCCACGAATCCGCACCCTTGCTCTTTGCGTTCCCCCACGAACCCGCACCCTTGCTCTTTGCGTTCCCCCACGATCCCGCACCCTTGCTCTTTGCGTTCCCCCCACCAACCTGCACGGTTCCTCTTTGCGTTCCCCCATGAACCCGCACCCTTGCTCTTTGCGTTCCCCTACGAACCCGCACGGTTCCTCTTTGCGTTCCCCCACGAACCCGCACCCTTGCTCTTTGCGTTCCCCCACGAACTCACACCCTTGCTCTTTGCGTTCCCCCACGAACCCGCACGGTTCCTCTTTGCGTTCCCCCACGAACCCGCACGGCTCCTCTTTGCGTTCCCCCACGAACCCGCTCCCTTGCTCTTTGCGTTCCCCCACGAACCCGCACCCTTGCTCTTTGCGTTCCCCCACGAACCCGCAACCTTGCTCTTTGCGTTCCCCCACGAACCCGCACCCTTGCTCTTTGCGTTCCCCCACGAACCCGCACCCTTGCTCTTTGCGTTCCCCACGAACCCGCACGGTTCCTCTTTGCGTTCCCCCACGAACCCGCACGGTTCCTCTTTGCGTTCCCCCACGAACCCGCACGGTTCCTCTTTGCGTTCCCCCACGAACCCGCACCCTTGCTCTTTGCGTTCCCCCACGAACCCGCACCCTTGCTCTTTGCGTTCCCCCACGAACCCGCACGGTTCCTCTTTGTGTTCCCCCACGAACCCGCACGGTTCCTCTTTTCTTTCCCCCACGAACCCGTACAGTTCCGCTTTGCGTTCCCCCACGAACCCGCACCCTTGTTCTTTGCGTTCCCCCACGAACCCGCACGGTTCCTCTTTGCGTTCCCCCACGAACCCGCACGGCTCCTCTTTGCGTTCCCCCACGAACCCGCACCCTTGCTCTTTGCGTTCCCCCACGAACCCGCACGGTTCCTCTTTGCGTTCCCCCACGAACCCGCACCCTTGCTCTTTGCGTTCCCCCACAAACCCGCACCCTTGCTCTTTGCGTTCCCCCACGAACCCGCACGGTTCCTCTTTGCGTTCCCCCACGAACCCGCACCCTTGCTTATTGCGTTCCCCCACGAACCCGCACCCTTGCTCTTTTCGTTCCCCCACGAACCCGCACCCTTGCTCTTTGCGTTCCCCCACGAACCCGCACCCTTGCTCTTTGCGTTCCCCCACGAAACCGCACCTTAGCTCTTTGCGTTCCCCCACGAACCCGCACCCTTGCTATTTGCGTTCCCCCACGAACCCGCACCCTTGCTCTTTGCGTTCCCCCACGAACCCGCACCCTTGCTCTTTGCGTTCCCCCACGAACCCGCACCCTTGCTCTTTGCGTTCCCCCACGAACTCACACCCTTGCTCTTTGCGTTCCCCCACGAACCCGCACCCTTGCTCTTTGCGTTCCCCCACGAACCCGCACGGATCCTCTTTGCGTTCCCCCACCAACCCGCACCCTTGCTCCTTGCGTTCCCCCACAAACCCGCACCCTTGCTCTTTGCGTTCCCCCACGAACCCGCACCCTTGCTCTTTGCGTTCCCCCACGAACCCGCACCCTTCCTCTTTGCGTTCCCCCACGACCCCGCACCCTTGCCCTTTGCGTTCCCCCACGAACCCGCACCCTTGCTCTTTGCGTTCCCCCACGAACCCGCACCCTTGCTCTTTGCGTTCCCCTACGAACCCGCATGGTTCCTCTTTGCGTTCCCCCACGAACCCGCACGGTTCCTCTTTGCGTTCCCCCACGAACCCGCACCCTTGCTCTTTGCGTTCCCCCACAAACCCGCACCCTTGCTCTTTGCGTTCCCCCACGAACCCGCACCCTTGCTCTTTGCGTTCCCCCACGAACCCGCACGGTTCCTCTTTGCGTTCCCCCACGAACCCGCACGGTTCCTCTTTGCGTTCCCCCACGAACCTGTACAGTTCCGCTTTGCGTTCCCCCACGAACCCGCACCCTTGTTCTTTGCGTTCTTCCACGAACCCGCACCCTTGCTCTTTGCGTTCCCCCACGAACCCGCACGGTTCCTCTTTGCGTTCCCCCACGAACCCGCACCCTTGCTCTTTGCGTTCCCCCACGAACCCGCACCCTTGCTCTTTGCGTTCCCCCACGAACCCGCACCCTTGCTCTTTGCGTTCCCCCACGAACTCGCACCCTTGCTCTTTGCGTTCCCCCACGAACCCGCACGGCTCCTCTTTGCGTTCCCCCACGAACCCGCACCCTTGCTCTTTGCGTTCCCCCACGAACCCACACGGTTCCTCTTTGCGTTCCCCCACGAACCCGCACCCTTGCTCTTTGCGTTCCCCCACAAACCCGCACCCTTGCTCTTTGCGTTCCCCCACGAAACCGCACCCTTGCTCTTTGAGTTCCCCCTCGAACCCGCACGTTTCCTCTTTGCGTTCCCCCACAAAACCGCACCCTAGCTCTTTGCGTTCCCCCACGAACCCGCACCATTGCTCTTTTTGTTCCCCCACGAACCCTCACCCTTGCTCTTTGCGTTCCCCCACGAACCCGCACGGTTCCTCTTTGCGTTCCCCCACGAACCCGCACGGTTCTTCTTTGCGTTCCCCCATGAACCCGCACC
Organism: Oreortyx pictus; assembly: GCA_036925125.1. NCBI lineage: Eukaryota > Metazoa > Chordata > Aves > Galliformes > Odontophoridae > Oreortyx > Oreortyx pictus. Next base: position 322,182 of record JAUPFR010000071.1, read on the forward strand.
CTTGCTCTTTGCGTTCCCCCACGAACCCGCACCCTTGCTCTTTGCGTTCCCCCACGAACCCGCACCCTTGCTCTTTGCGTTCCCCCACGAACCCGCACCGTTCCTCTTTGCGTTCCCCCACGAACCCGCACGGTTCCTCATTGCGTTCCCCCACGAACCCGCACCCTTGCTCTTTGCGATCCCCCACGAACCCGCACCCTTGCTCTTTGCGTTCCCCCACGAACCCGCACGGTTCCTCTTTGCGTTCCCCCACGAACTTGCACCCTTGCTCTTTGCGTTCCCCCACGAACCCGCACGGTTACTCTTTGCGTTCCCCCACGAACCCGCACCCTTGCTCTTTGCGTTCCCCCATGAACCCGCACCCTTGCTCTTTGCGTTCCCCCACGAACCCGCACGTTTCCTCTTTGCGTTCCCCCACAAAACCGCACCCTAGCTCTTTGCGTTCCCCCACGAACCCGCTCCGTTGCTCTTTGCGTTCCCCCACGAATCCGCACCCTTGCTCTTTGCGTTCCCCCACGAACCCGCACGGTTCCTCTTTGCGTTCCCCCACGAACCCGCACCCTTGCTTATTGCGTTCCCCCACGAACCCGCACCTTAGCTCTTTGCGTTCCCCCACGAACCTGTACTTTTCCGCTTTGCGTTCCCCCACGAACCCGCACCCTTGTTCTTTGCGTTCCCCCACGAACCCGCACCCTTGCTCTTTGCGTTACCCCACGAACCCGCACCCTTGCTCTTTGTGTTCCCCCACGAACCCGCACCCTTGCTCTTTGCGTTCCCCCACGAACCCGCACCGTTCCTCTTTGCGTTCTCCCACGAACCCGCACGGTTCCTCTTTGCGTTCCCCCACGAACCCGCACCCTTGCTCTTTGCGTTCCCCTACGAACCCGCACGTTTCCTCTTTGCGTTCCCCCACGAACCCGCTTGGTTCCTCTTTGCGTTCCCCCACGAACCCGCACCCTTGCTCTTTGCGTTCCCCCACGAACCCGCACCCTTGCTCTTTGCGTTCCCCCATGAACCCGCACGGTTCCTCCTTGCGTTCCCCCACGAACCCGCACCCTTGCTCTTTGCGTTCCCCCACGAACCCGCACCCTTGCTCTTTGCGTTCCCCCACGAACTCGCACCCTTGCTCATTGCGTTCCCCCACGAACCCGCACGGTTCCTCTTTGCGTTCCCCCACGAACCCGCACGGCTCCTCTTTGCGTTCCCCCACGAACCCGCACCCTTGCTCTTTGCGTTCCCCCACGAACCCACACGGTTCCTCTTTGCGTTCCCCCACGAACCCGCACCCTTGCTCTTTGCGTTCCCCCACAAACCCGCACCCTTGCTCTTTGCGTTCCCCCACGAAACCGCACCCTTGCTCTTTGAGTTCCCCCTCGAACCCGCACGTTTCCTCTTTGCGTTCCCCCACAAAACCGCACCCTAGCTCTTTGCGTTCCCCCACGAACCCGCACCCTTGCTCTTTTTGTTCCCCACGAACCCGCACCCTTGCTCTTTGCGTTCCCCCACGAACCCTCACCCTTGCTCTTTGCGTTCCCCCACGAACCCGCACGGTTCCTCTTTGCGTTCCCCCACGAACCCGCACCCTTGCTCTTTGCGTTCCCCCACGAACCCGCACCCTTGCTCTTTGCGATCCCCCACGTACCCGCACGGTTCCTCTTTGCGTTCCCCCACGAACCCGCACGGTTCCTCTTTGCGTTCCCCCACGAACCCGCACGGTTCCTCTTTGCGTTCCCCCACGAACCCGCACCCTTGCTCTTTGCGTTCCCCCACGAACCCGCACCCTTGCACTTTGCGTTCCCCCACGAACCCGCACCGTTCCTCTTTGCGTTCCCCCACGAACCCGCACGGTTCCTCATTGCGTTCCCCCACGAACCCGCACGGTTCCTCTTTGCGATCCCCCACGAACCCGCACCCTTGCTCTTTGCGTTCCCCCACGAACCCGCACGGTTCCTCTTTGCGTTCCCCCACGAACTTGCACCCTTGCTCTTTGCGTTCCCCCACGAACCCGCACGGTTACTCTTTGCGTTCCCCCACGAACCCGCACCCTTGCTCTTTGCGTTCCCCCATGAACCCGCACCCTTGCTCTTTGCGTTCCCCCACGAACCCGCACGTTTCCTCTTTGCGTTCCCCCACAAAACCGCACCCTAGCTCTTTGCGTTCCCCCACGAACCCGCTCCGTTGCTCTTTGCGTTCCCCCACGAATCCGCACCCTTGCTCTTTGCGTTCCCCCACGAACCCGCACGGTTCCTCTTTGCGTTCCCCCACGAACCCGCACCCTTGCTTATTGCGTTCCCCCACGAACCCGCACCTTAGCTCTTTGCGTTCCCCCACGAACCTGTACTTTTCCGCTTTGCGTTCCCCCACGAACCCGCACCCTTGTTCTTTGCGTTCCCCCACGAACCCGCACCCTTGCTCTTTGCGTTACCCCACGAACCCGCACCCTTGCTCTTTGTGTTCCCCCACGAACCCGCACCCTTGCTCTTTGCGTTCCCCCACGAACCCGCACCGTTCCTCTTTGCGTTCTCCCACGAACCCGCACGGTTCCTCTTTGCGTTCCCCCACGAACTCGCACCCTTGCTCTTTGCGTTCCCCTACGAACCCGCACGTTTCCTCTTTGCGTTCCCCCACGAACCCGCTTGGTTCCTCTTTGCGTTCCCCCACGAACCCGCACCCTTGCTCTTTGCGTTCCCCCACGAACCCGCACCCTTGCTCTTTGCGTTCCCCCATGAACCCGCACGGTTCCTCCTTGCGTTCCCCCACGAACCCGCACCCTTGCTCTTTGCGTTCCCCCACGAACCCGCACCGTTCCTCTTTGAGTTCCCCCACGAACCCGCACCCTTGCTCTTTGCGTTCCCCCACGAACCCGCACCCTTGCTCTTTGCGTTCCCCCACGAACTCACACCCTTGCTCTTTGCGTTCCCCCACGAACCCGCACCCTTGCTCTTTGCGTTCCCCCACGAACCCGCACGGTTCCTCATTGCGTTCCCCCACGAACCCGCACCCTTGCTCTTTGCGATCCCCCACGAACCCGCACCCTTGCTCTTTGCGTTCCCCCACGAACCCGCACGGTTCCTCTTTGCGTTCCCCCACGAACTTGCACCCTTGCTCTTTGCGTTCCCCCACGAACCCGCACGGTTACTATTTGCGTTCCCCCACGAACCCGCACCCTTGCTCTTTGCATTCCCCCATGAACCCGCACCCTTGCTCTTTGCGTTCCCCCACGAACCCGCACGTTTCCTCTTTGCGTTCCCCCACAAAACCGCACCCTAGCTCTTTGCGTTCCCCCACGAACCCGCTCCGTGGCTCTTTGCGTTCCCCCACGAATCCGCACCCTTGCTCTTTGCGTTCCCCCACGAACCCGCACGGTTCCTCTTTGCGTTCCCCCACGAACCCGCACCCTTGCTTATTGCGTTCCCCCACGAACCCGCACCCTTGCTCTTTGCGTTCCCCCACGAACCCGCACCCTTGCTCTTTGCGTTCCCCCACGAACCCGCACCCTTGCTCTTTGCGTTCCCCCACGAAACCGCACCCTAGCTCTTTGCGTTCCCCCACGAACCCGCACCCTTGCTCTTTGCGTTCCCCCACGAACCCGCACGGCTGCTCTTTGCGTTCCCCCACGAACCCGCACCCTTGCTCTTTGCGTTCCCTCACGAACCCGCACCCTTGCTCTTTGCGTTCCTCCACGAACCCGCACCCTTGCTCTTTGCGTTCCCCCACGAACCCGCACGGTTCCTCTTTGCGTTCCCCCACGAACCCGCACCCTTGCTCTTTGCGTTCCTCCATGAACCCGCACCCTTGCTCTTTGCGTTCCCCCACGAACCCGCACGGTTCCTCATTGCGTTCCCCCACAAAACCGCACCCTAGCTCTTTGCGTTCCCCCATGAACCCGTTCCGTTGCACTTTGCATTCCCCCACGAACCCGCACCCATGCTCTTTGCGTTCCCCCACGAAACCGCACCCTTGCTCTTTGCGTTCCCCCACGATCCCGCACCCTTGCTCTTTGCGTTCCCCCACGAACCCGCACCCTTGCTCTTTGCGTTCCCCCACCAACGCGCACGGTTCCTCTTAGCGTTCCCCCACGAACCCGCACCCTTGCTCTTTGCGTTCCCCCACGAACCCGCACGGCTCCTCTTAGCGTTCCCCCACGAACACGCTCCCTTGCTCTTTGCGTTCCCCCACGAACCCGCACCCTTGCTCTTTGCGTTCCCCCACGAACCCGCACCCTTGCTCTTTGCGTTCCCCCACGAACCCGCACCCTTGCTCTTTGCATTCCCCCACGAACCCGCACCCTTGCTCTTTGCGTTCCCCCACGAACCCGCACCCTTGCTCTTTGCGTTCCCCCACGAACCCGCACCCTTGCTCTTTGCGTTCCCCCACGAACCCGCACCCTTGCTCTTTGCGTTCCCCCACGAACCCGCACCCTTGCTCTTTGCGTTCCCCCACGAACTCGCACCCTTGCTCTTTGCGTTCCCCTACGAACCCGCACAGTTCCTCTTTGCGTTCCCCCACGAACCCGCACGGTTCCTCTTTGCGTTCCCCCACGAACCCGCACCCTTGCTCTTTGCGTTCCCCCACGAACCCGCATCCTTGCTCTTTGCGTTCCCCCACGAACCCGCACCATTGCTCTTTGCGTTCCCCCACGAACCCGCACCCTTGCTCTTTGCGTTCCCACACGAACTCACACCCTTGCTCTTTGCGTTCCCCCACGAACCCGCACGGTTCCTCTTTGCGTTCCTCCACGAACCCGCACCCTTGCTCTTTGCGTTCCTCCATGAACCCGCACCCTTGCTCTTTGCGTTCGCCCACGAACCCGCACGGTTCCTCTTTGCGTTCCCCCACGAACCCGCACCCTTGCTCTTTGCGTTCCTCCATGAACCCGCACCCATGCTCTTTGCGTTCCCCCACGAACCCGCACGTTTCCTCTTTGCGTTCCCCCACAAAACCGCACCCTAGCTCTTTGCGTTCCCCCATGAACCCGCTCCGTTGCTCTTTGCATTACCCCACGAATCCGCACCCTTGCTCTTTGCGTTCCCCCACGAACCCGCACCCTTGCTCTTTGCGTTCCCCCACGATCCCGCACCCTTGCTCTTTGCGTTCCCCCACGAACCCGCAACTTTGCTCTTTGCGTTCCCCCACGAACCCGCACCCTTGCTCTTTGCGTTCCCCCACCAACCTGCACGGTTCCTCTTTGCGTTCCCCCATGAACCCGCACCCTTGCTCTTTGCGTTCCCCCACGAACCCGCACGGTTCCTCTTTGCGTTCCCCCACGAACCCGCACCCTTGCTCTTTGCGTTCCCCCACGAACTCACACCCTTGCTCTTTGCGTTCCCCCACGAACCCGCACGGTTCCTCTTTGCGTTCCCCCACGAACCCGCACGGCTCCTCTTTGCGTTCCCCCACGAACCCGCTCCCTTGCTCTTTGCATTCCCCCACGAACCCGCACCCTTGCTCTTTGCGTTCCCCCACGAACCCGCACCCTTGCTCTTTGCGTTCCCCCACGAACCCGCACCCTTGCTCTTTGCGTTCCCCCACGAACCCGCACCCTTGCTCTTTGCGTTCCCCCACGAACCCGCACCCTTGCTCTTTGCGTTCCCCCACGAACCCGCACGGTTCCTCTTTGCGTTCCCCCACGAACCCGCACGGTTCCTCTTTGCGTTCCCCCACGAACCCGCACCCTTGCTCTTTGCGTTCCCCCACGAACCCGCACCCTTGCTCTTTGCGTTCCCCCACGAACCCACACGGTTCCTCTTTGCGTTCCCCCACGAACCCGCACCCTTGCTCTTTGCGCTCCCCCACGAACCCGCACCCTTGCTCTTTGAGTTCCCCCACGAACCCGCACCCTTGCTCTTTGCGTTCCCCCACGAACCCGCACCCTTGCTCTTTGCGTTCCCCCACGAACCCGCACCCTTGCTCTTTGCGTTCCCCCACGAACCCGCTCCCTTGCTCTTTGCGTTCCCCCACCAACGCGCACGGTTCCTCTTAGCGTTCCCCCACGAACCCGCACCCTTGCTCTTTGCGTTCCCCCACGAACCCGCACGGCTCCTCTTAGCGTTCCCCCACGAACCCGCTCCCTTGCTCTTTGCGTTCCCCCACGAACCCGCACCCTTGCTCTTTGCGTTCCCCCACGAACCCGCACACTTGCTCTTTGCGTTCCCCCACGAACCCGCACCCTTGCTCTTTGCATTCCCCCACGAACCCGCACCCTTGCTCTTTGCGTTCCCCCACGAACCCGCACCCTTGCTCTTTGCGTTCCCCCACGAACCCGCACCCTTGCTCTTTGCGTTCCCCCACGAACCCGCACGGTTCCTCTTTGCGTTCCCCCACGAACTCGCACGGTTCCTCTTTGCGTTCCCCCACGAACCCGCACGGTTCCTCTTTGTGTTCCCCCACGAACCCGCACGGTTCCTCTTTTTGTTCCCCCACGAACCCGCACCCTTGCTCTTTGCGTTCCCCCACGAACCCGCACCCTTGCTCTTTGCGTTCCCTCATGAACCCGCACCCTTACTCTTTGCGTTCCCCCACGAACCCGCACGGTTCCTCATTGCGTTCCCCCACAAAACCGCACCCTAGCTCTTTGCGTTCCCCCATGAACCCGCTCCGTTGCTCTTTGCGTTCCCCCACGAACCCGCACCCATGCTCTTTGCGTTCCCCCACGAACCCGCACCCTTGCTCTTTGAGTTCCCCCACGAACCCGCACGGTTCCTCTTTGCGTTCCCCCACGAACCCGCACCCTTGCTCTTTGCGCTCCCACACGAACCCGCACCCTTGCTCTTTGAGTTCCCCCACGAACCCGCACCCTTGCTCTTTGCGTTCCCCCACGAACCCGCACCCTTGCTCTTTGCGTTCCCCCACGAACCCGCACCCTTGCTCTTTGCGTTCCCTCACGAACCCGCACCCTTGCTCTTTGCGTTCCTCCATGAACCCGCACCCTTGCTCTTTGCGTTCCCCCACGAACCCGCACGGTTCCTCTTTGCGTTCCCCCACGAACCCGCACCCTTGCTCTTTGCGTTCCTCCATGAACCCGCACCCTTGCTCTTTGCGTTCCCCCACGAACCCGCACGGTTCCTCATTGCGTTCCCCCACAAAACCGCACCCTAGCTCTTTGCGTTCCCCCATGAACCCGCTCCGTTGCTCTTTGCATTCCCCCACGAACCCGCACCCATGCTCTTTGCGTTCCCCCACGAACCCGCACCCTTGCTCTTTGCGTTCCCCCACGATCCCGCACCCTTGCTCTTTGCGTTCCCCCACGAACCCGCACCCTTGCTCTTTGCGTTCCCCCACGAACCCGCACCCTTGCTCTTTGCGTTCCCCCACCAACGCGCACGGTTCCTCTTAGCGTTCCCCCACGAACCCGCACCCTTGCTCTTTGCGTTCCCCCACGAACCCGCACGGCTCCTCTTAGCGTTCCCCCACGAACCCGCTCCCTTGCTCTTTGCGTTCCCCCACGAACCCGCACCCTTGCTCTTTGCATTCCCCCACGAACCCGCACCCTTGCTCTTTGCGTTCCCCCACGATCCCGCACCCTTGCTCTTTGCGTTCCCCCACGAACCCGCACCCTTGCTCTTTGCGTTCCCCCACGAACCCGCACCCTTGCTTTTTGCGTTCCCCCACCAACGCGCACGGTTCCTCTTAGCGTTCCCCCACGAACCCGCACCCTTGCTCTTTGCGTTCCCCCACGAACCCGCACGGCTCCTCCTAGCGTTCCCCCACGAACCCGCACCCTTGCTCTTTGCGTTCCCCCACGAACCCGCACCCTTGCTCTTTGCATTCCCCCACGAACCCGCACCCTTGCTCTTTGCGTTCCCCCACGAACCCGCACCCTTGCTCTTTGCGTTCCCCCACGAACCCGCACCCTTGCTCTTTGCGTTCCCCCACGAACCCGCACGGTTCTTCTTTGCGTTCCCCCACGAACTCGCACGGTTCCTCTTTGCGTTCCCCCACGAACCCGCACCCTTGCTCTTTGCGTTCCCCCACGAACCCGCACGGTTCCTCTTTGTGTTCCCCCACGAACCCGCACCCTTGCTCTTTGCGTTCCCCCACGAACCCGCACCCTTGCTCTTTGCGTTCCCCCACGAACTCGCACCCTTGTTCTTTGCGTTCCCCTACGAACCCGCACAGTTCCTCTTTGCGTTCCCCCACGAACCCGCACGGTTCCTCTTTGCGTTCCCCCACGAACCCGCACCCTTGCTCTTTGCGTTCCCCCACGAACCCGCACCCTTGCTCTTTGCGTTCCCCCACGAACCCGCACCCTTGCTCTTTGCGTTCCCCCACGAACCCGCACCCTTGCTCTTTGCGTTCCCACACGAACTCACACCCTTGCTCTTTGCGTTCCCCCACGAACCCGCACGGTTCCTCTTTGCGTTCCTCCACGAAACCGCACCCTTGCTCTTTGCGTTCCTCCATGAACCCGCACCCTTGCTCTTTGCGTTCCCCCACGAACCCGCACGGTTCCTCTTTGCGTTCCCCCACGAACCCGCACCCTTGCTCTTTGCGTTCCTCCATGAACCCGCACCCATGCTCTTTGCGTTCCCCCACGAACCCGCACCCTTGCTCTTTGCGTTCCCCCACCAACGCGCACGGTTCCTCTTAGCGTTCCCCCACGAACCCGCACCCTTGCTCTTTGCGTTCCCCCACGAACCCGCACGGCTCCTCTTAGCGTTCCCCCACGAACACGCTCCCTTGCTCTTTGCGTTCCCCCACGAACCCGCACCCTTGCTCTTTGCGTTCCCCCACGAACCCGCACCCTTGCTCTTTGCGTTCCCCCACGAACCCGCACCCTTGCTCTTTGCATTCCCCCACGAACCCGCACCCTTGCTCTTTGCGTTCCCCCACGAACCCGCACCCTTGCTCTTTGCGTTCCCCCACGAACCCGCACCCTTGCTCTTTGCGTTCCCCCACGAACCCGCACCCTTGCTCTTTGCGTTCCCCCACGAACCCGCACCCTTGCTCTTTGCGTTCCCCCACGAACTCGCACCCTTGCTCTTTGCGTTCCCCTACGAACCCGCACAGTTCCTCTTTGCGTTCCCCCACAAACCCGCACGGTTCCTCTTTGCGTTCCCCCACGAACCCGCACCCTTGCTCTTTGCGTTCCCCCACGAACCCGCATCCTTGCTCTTTGCGTTCCCCCACGAACCCGCACCATTGCTCTTTGCGTTCCCCCACGAACCCGCACCCTTGCTCTTTGCGTTCCCACACGAACTCACACCCTTGCTCTTTGCGTTCCCCCACGAACCCGCACGGTTCCTCTTTGCGTTCCTCCACGAACCCGCACCCTTGCTCTTTGCGTTCCTCCATGAACCCGCACCCTTGCTCTTTGCGTTCGCCCACGAACCCGCACGGTTCCTCTTTGCGTTCCCCCACGAACCCGCACCCTTGCTCTTTGCGTTCCTCCATGAACCCGCACCCATGCTCTTTGCGTTCCCCCACGAACCCGCACGTTTCCTCTTTGCGTTCCCCCACAAAACCGCACCCTAGCTCTTTGCGTTCCCCCATGAACCCGCTCCGTTGCTCTTTGCATTACCCCACGAATCCGCACCCTTGCTCTTTGCGTTCCCCCACGAACCCGCACCCTTGCTCTTTGCGTTCCCCCACGATCCCGCACCCTTGCTCTTTGCGTTCCCCCACGAACCCGCAACTTTGCTCTTTGCGTTCCCCCACGAACCCGCACCCTTGCTCTTTGCGTTCCCCCACCAACCTGCACGGTTCCTCTTTGCGTTCCCCCATGAACCCGCACCCTTGCTCTTTGCGTTCCCCCACGAACCCGCACGGTTCCTCTTTGCGTTCCCCCACGAACCCGCACCCTTGCTCTTTGCGTTCCCCCACGAACTCACACCCTTGCTCTTTGCGTTCCCCCACGAACCCGCACGGTTCCTCTTTGCGTTCCCCCACGAACCCGCACGGCTCCTCTTTGCGTTCCCCCACGAACCCGCTCCCTTGCTCTTTGCATTCCCCCACGAACCCGCACCCTTGCTCTTTGCGTTCCCCCACGAACCCGCACCCTTGCTCTTTGCGTTCCCCCACGAACCCGCACCCTTGCTCTTTGCGTTCCCCCACGAACCCGCACCCTTGCTCTTTGCGTTCCCCCACGAACCCGCACCCTTGCTCTTTGCGTTCCCCCACGAACCCGCACGGTTCCTCTTTGCGTTCCCCCACGAACCCGCACGGTTCCTCTTTGCGTTCCCCCACGAACCCGCACCCTTGCTCTTTGCGTTCCCCCACGAACCCGCACCCTTGCTCTTTGCGTTCCCCCACGAACCCACACGGTTCCTCTTTGCGTTCCCCCACGAACCCGCACCCTTGCTCTTTGCGCTCCCCCACGAACCCGCACCCTTGCTCTTTGAGTTCCCCCACGAACCCGCACCCTTGCTCTTTGCGTTCCCCCACGAACCCGCACCCTTGCTCTTTGCGTTCCCCCACGAACCCGCACCCTTGCTCTTTGCGTTCCCCCACGAACCCGCTCCCTTGCTCTTTGCGTTCCCCCACCAACGCGCACGGTTCCTCTTAGCGTTCCCCCACGAACCCGCACCCTTGCTCTTTGCGTTCCCCCACGAACCCGCACGGCTCCTCTTAGCGTTCCCCCACGAACCCGCTCCCTTGCTCTTTGCGTTCCCCCACGAACCCGCACCCTTGCTCTTTGCGTTCCCCCACGAACCCGCACACTTGCTCTTTGCGTTCCCCCACGAACCCGCACCCTTGCTCTTTGCATTCCCCCACGAACCCGCACCCTTGCTCTTTGCGTTCCCCCACGAACCCGCACCCTTGCTCTTTGCGTTCCCCCACGAACCCGCACCCTTGCTCTTTGCGTTCCCCCACGAACCCGCACGGTTCCTCTTTGCGTTCCCCCACGAACTCGCACGGTTCCTCTTTGCGTTCCCCCACGAACCCGCACGGTTCCTCTTTGTGTTCCCCCACGAACCCGCACGGTTCCTCTTTTTGTTCCCCCACGAACCCGCACCCTTGCTCTTTGCGTTCCCCCACGAACCCGCACCCTTGCTCTTTGCGTTCCCTCATGAACCCGCACCCTTACTCTTTGCGTTCCCCCACGAACCCGCACGGTTCCTCATTGCGTTCCCCCACAAAACCGCACCCTAGCTCTTTGCGTTCCCCCATGAACCCGCTCCGTTGCTCTTTGCGTTCCCCCACGAACCCGCACCCATGCTCTTTGCGTTCCCCCACGAACCCGCACCCTTGCTCTTTGAGTTCCCCCACGAACCCGCACGGTTCCTCTTTGCGTTCCCCCACGAACCCGCACCCTTGCTCTTTGCGCTCCCACACGAACCCGCACCCTTGCTCTTTGAGTTCCCCCACGAACCCGCACCCTTGCTCTTTGCGTTCCCCCACGAACCCGCACCCTTGCTCTTTGCGTTCCCCCACGAACCCGCACCCTTGCTCTTTGCGTTCCCTCACGAACCCGCACCCTTGCTCTTTGCGTTCCTCCATGAACCCGCACCCTTGCTCTTTGCGTTCCCCCACGAACCCGCACGGTTCCTCTTTGCGTTCCCCCACGAACCCGCACCCTTGCTCTTTGCGTTCCTCCATGAACCCGCACCCTTGCTCTTTGCGTTCCCCCACGAACCCGCACGGTTCCTCATTGCGTTCCCCCACAAAACCGCACCCTAGCTCTTTGCGTTCCCCCATGAACCCGCTCCGTTGCTCTTTGCATTCCCCCACGAACCCGCACCCATGCTCTTTGCGTTCCCCCACGAACCCGCACCCTTGCTCTTTGCGTTCCCCCACGATCCCGCACCCTTGCTCTTTGCGTTCCCCCACGAACCCGCACCCTTGCTCTTTGCGTTCCCCCACGAACCCGCACCCTTGCTCTTTGCGTTCCCCCACCAACGCGCACGGTTCCTCTTAGCGTTCCCCCACGAACCCGCACCCTTGCTCTTTGCGTTCCCCCACGAACCCGCACGGCTCCTCTTAGCGTTCCCCCACGAACCCGCTCCCTTGCTCTTTGCGTTCCCCCACGAACCCGCACCCTTGCTCTTTGCATTCCCCCACGAACCCGCACCCTTGCTCTTTGCGTTCCCCCACGATCCCGCACCCTTGCTCTTTGCGTTCCCCCACGAACCCGCACCCTTGCTCTTTGCGTTCCCCCACGAACCCGCACCCTTGCTTTTTGCGTTCCCCCACCAACGCGCACGGTTCCTCTTAGCGTTCCCCCACGAACCCGCACCCTTGCTCTTTGCGTTCCCCCACGAACCCGCACGGCTCCTCCTAGCGTTCCCCCACGAACCCGCACCCTTGCTCTTTGCGTTCCCCCACGAACCCGCACCCTTGCTCTTTGCATTCCCCCACGAACCCGCACCCTTGCTCTTTGCGTTCCCCCACGAACCCGCACCCTTGCTCTTTGCGTTCCCCCACGAACCCGCACCCTTGCTCTTTGCGTTCCCCCACGAACCCGCACGGTTCTTCTTTGCGTTCCCCCACGAACTCGCACGGTTCCTCTTTGCGTTCCCCCACGAACCCGCACCCTTGCTCTTTGCGTTCCCCCACGAACCCGCACGGTTCCTCTTTGTGTTCCCCCACGAACCCGCACCCTTGCTCTTTGCGTTCCCCCACGAACCCGCACCCTTGCTCTTTGCGTTCCCCCACGAACTCGCACCCTTGTTCTTTGCGTTCCCCTACGAACCCGCACAGTTCCTCTTTGCGTTCCCCCACGAACCCGCACGGTTCCTCTTTGCGTTCCCCCACGAACCCGCACCCTTGCTCTTTGCGTTCCCCCACGAACCCGCACCCTTGCTCTTTGCGTTCCCCCACGAACCCGCACCCTTGCTCTTTGCGTTCCCCCACGAACCCGCACCCTTGCTCTTTGCGTTCCCACACGAACTCACACCCTTGCTCTTTGCGTTCCCCCACGAACCCGCACGGTTCCTCTTTGCGTTCCTCCACGAAACCGCACCCTTGCTCTTTGCGTTCCTCCATGAACCCGCACCCTTGCTCTTTGCGTTCCCCCACGAACCCGCACGGTTCCTCTTTGCGTTCCCCCACGAACCCGCACCCTTGCTCTTTGCGTTCCTCCATGAACCCGCACCCATGCTCTTTGCGTTCCCCCACGAACCCGCACGTTTCCTCTTTGCGTTCCCCCACAAAACCGCACCCTAGCTCTTTGCGTTCCCCCATGAACCCGCTCCGTTGCTCTTTGCATTACCCCACGAATCCGCACCCTTGCTCTTTGCGTTCCCCCACGAACCCGCACCCTTGCTCTTTGCGTTCCCCCACGATCCCGCACCCTTGCTCTTTGCGTTCCCCCACGAACCCGCAACTTTGCTCTTTGCGTTCCCCCACGAACCCGCACCCTTGCTCTTTGCGTTCCCCCACCAACCTGCACGGTTCCTCTTTGCGTTCCCCCATGAACCCGCACCCTTGCTCTTTGCGTTCCCCCACGAACCCGCACGGTTCCTCTTTGCGTTCCCCCACGAACCCGCACCCTTGCTCTTTGCGTTCCCCCATGAACTCACACCCGTGCTCTTTGCGTTCCCCCACGAACCCGCACCCTTGCTCTTTGCGTTCCCCCACGAACCCGCACGGCTCCTCTTTGCGTTCCCCCACGAACCCGCTCCCTTGCTCTTTGCGTTCCCCCACGAACCCGCACCCTTGCTCTTTGCGTTCCCCCACGAACCCGCAACCTTGCTCTTTGCGTTCCCCCACGAACCCGCACCCTTGCTCTTTGCGTTCCCCCACGAACCCGCACGCTTGCTCTTTGCGTTCCCCCACGAACCCGCACGGTTCCTCTTTGCGTTCCCCCACGAACCCGCACCCTTGCTCTTTGCATTCCCCCACGAACCCGCACCCTTGCTCTTTGCGTTCCCCCACGAACCCGCACCCTTGCTCTTTGCGTTCCCCCACGAACCCGCACCCTTGCTCTTTGCGTTCCCCCACGAACCCGCACGGTTCTTCTTTGCGTTCCCCCACGAACTCGCACGGTTCCTCTTTGCGTTCCCCCACGAACCCGCACCCTTGCTCTTTGCGTTCCCCCACGAACCCGCACGGTTCCTCTTTGTGTTCCCCCACGAACCCGCACCCTTGCTCTTTGCGTTCCCCCACGAACCCACACCCTTGCTCTTTGCGTTCCCTCACGAACCCGCACCCTTGTTCTTTGCGTTCCCCTACGAACCCGCACAGTTCCTCTTTGCGTTCCCCCACGAACCCGCACGGTTCCTCTTTGCGTTCCCCCACGAACCCGCACCCTTGCTCTTTGCGTTCCTCCATGAACCCGCACCCTTGCTCTTTGCGTTCCCCCACGAACCCGCACGGTTCCTCATTGCGTTCCCCCACAAAACCGCACCCTAGCTCTTTGGGTTCCCCCATGAACCCGCTCCGTTGCTCTTTGCATTCCCCCACGAACCCGCACCCATGCTCTTTGCGTTCCCCCACGAACCCGCACCCTTGCTCTTTGCGTTCCCCCACGAACCCGCTCCCTTGCTCTTTGCGTTCCCCCACCAACGCGCACGGTTCCTCTTAGCGTTCCCCCACGAACCCGCACCCTTGCTCTTTGCGTTCCCCCACGAACCCGCACGGCTCCTCTTAGCGTTCCCCCACGAACCCGCTCCCTTGCTCTTTGCGTTCCCCCACGAACCCGCACCCTTGCTCTTTGCGTTCCCCCACGAACCCGCACACTTGCTCTTTGCGTTCCCCCACGAACCCGCACCCTTGCTCTTTGCATTCCCCCACGAACCCGCACGGTTCCTCTTTGCGTTCCCCCACGAACTCGCACGGTTCCTCTTTGCGTTCCCCCACGAACCCGCACCCTTGCTCTTTGCGTTCCCCCACGAACCCGCACGGTTCCTCTTTGCGTTCCCCCACGAACCCGCACCCTTGCTCTTTGCGTTCCCCCACAAACCCGCACCCTTGCTCTTTGCGTTCCCCCACGAACCCGCACGGTTCCTCTTTGCGTTCCCCCACGAACCCGCACCCTTGCTTATTGCGTTCCCCCACGAACCCGCACCCTTGCTCTTTTCGTTCCCCCACGAACCCGCACCCTTGCTCTTTGCGTTCCCCCACGAACCCGCACCCTTGCTCTTTGCGTTCCTCCACGAAACCGCACCTTAGCTCTTTGCGTTCCCCCACGAACCCGCACCCTTGCTATTTGCGTTCCCCCACGAACCCGCACCCTTGCTCTTTGCGATCCCCCACGAACCCGCACCCTTGCTCTTTGCGTTCCCCCACGAACCCGCACCCTTGCTCTTTGCGTTCCCCCACGAACTCACACCCTTGCTCTTTGCGTTCCCCCACGAACCCGCACCCTTGCTCTTTGCGTTCCCCCACGAACCCGCACGGATCCTCTTTGCGTTCCCCCACCAACCCGCACCCTTGCTCCTTGCGTTCCCCCACAAACCCGCACCCTTGCTCTTTGCGTTCCCCCACGAACCCGCACCCTTGCTCTTTGCGTTCCCCCACGAACCCGCACCGTTCCTCATTGCGTTCCCCCACGAACCCGCACGGTTCCTCATTGCGTTCCCCCACGAACCCGCACCCTTGCTCTTTGCGATCCCCCACGAACCCGCACCCTTGCTCTTTGCGTTCCCCCACGAACCCGCACGGTTCCTCTTTGCGTTCCCCCACGAACTTGCACCCTTGCTCTTTGCGTTCCCCCACGAACCCGCACGGTTACTCTTTGCGTTCCCCCACGAACCCGCACCCTTGCTCATTGCGTTCCCCCATGAACCCGCACCCTTGCTCTTTGCGTTCCCCCACGAACCCGCACGTTTCCTCTTTGCGTTCCCCCACGAACCCGCACCCTTGCTCTTTGCGTTCCCCCACGAACCCGCACGGTTCCTCTTTGCGTTCCCCCACGAACCCGCACAGTTCCTCTTTGCGTTCCCCCACGAACCCGCACCCTTGCTCTTTGCGATCCCCCACGAACCCGCACCCTTGCTCTTTGCGTTCCCCCACGAACCCGCTCGGTTCCTCTTTGCGTTCCCCCACGAACCCGCACCCTTGCTCTTTGCGTTCCCCCACGAACCCGCACCCTTGCACTTTGCGTTCCCCCACGAACCCGCACCCTTGCTCTTTGCGTTCCCCCACGAACCCTCACGGTTCCTCTTTGCGTTCCCCCACGAACCCGCACCCTTGCTCTTTGCGTTCCCCCACGAACCCGCATTCTTGCTCTTTGCGTTCCCCTACGAACCCGCATGGTTCCTCTTTGCGTTCCCCCACGAACCCGCACGGTTTCTCTTTGCGTTCCCCCACGAACCCGCACGGTTCCTCTTTGCGTTCCCCCACAAACCCGCACCCTTGCTCTTTGTGTTCCCCCACGAACCCGCACCCTTGCTCTTTGCGTTCCCCCACGAACCCGCACGGTTCCTCTTTGCGTTCCCCCACGAACCCGCACCCTTGCTCTTTGCGATCCCCCACGAACCCGCACGGTTCCTCTTTGCGTTCCCCCACGAACCCGCACGGTTCCTCTTTGCGTTCCCCCACGAACCCGCACCCTTGCTCTTTGCGTTCCCCCACGAACCCGCACCCTTGCTCTTTGCGTTCCCCCACGAACCCGCACCCTTGCTCTTTGCGTTCCCCCACGAACCCGCACGGTTCCTCTTTCCGTTCACCCACGAACCCGCACCCTTGCTCTTTGCGTTCCCCCACGAACCCGCACCCTTGCTCTTTGCGTTCCCCCACGAACCCGCACCCTTGCTCATTGCGTTCCCCCACGAACCCGCACGGTTCCTCTTTGCGTTCCCCCACGAACCCGCACGGTTCCTCTTTGCGTTCCCCCACGAACCCGCACCCTTGCTCTTTGCGTTCCCCCACGAACCCGCACCCTTGCTCTTTGCGTTCCCCCACGAACCCGCACCCTTGCTCTTTGCGTTCCCCCACGAACCCGCACCCTTGCTCTTTGCGTTCCCCCACGAACCCGCACCCTTGCTCTTTGCGTTGCCCCACGAACCCGCACCCTTGCTCTTTGTGTTGCCCCACGAACTTGCACCCTTGCTCTTTGTGTTCCCCCACGAACCCGCACCCTTGCTCTTTGCGTTCCCCCACGAACCCGCACCCTTGCTCTTTGCGTTCCTTCACGAACCCGCACCCTTGCTCTTTGCGTTCCCCCACGAACCCGCACGGTTCCTCTTTGCGTTCCCCCACGAACCCGCACCCTTGCTCCTTGCGTTCCCCCACGAACCCGCACCCTTGCTCTTTGTGTTCCCCCACGAACCCTCACGGTTCCTCTTTGCGTTCCCCCACGAACCCGCACCCTTGCTCTTTGCGTTCCCCCACGAACCCGCATTCTTGCTCTTTGCGTTCCCCTACGAACCCGCATGGTTCCTCTTTGCGTTCCCCCACGAACCCGCACGGTTTCTCTTTGCGTTCCCCCACGAACCCGCACCCTTGCTCTTTGCGTTCCCCCACAAACCCGCACCCTTGCTCTTTGCGTTCCCCCACGAACCAGCACCCTTGCTCTTTGCGTTCCCCCACGAACCCGCACGGTTCCTCTTTGCGTTCCCCCAAGAACCCGCACGGTTCCTCTTTGCGTTCCCCCACGAACCCGCACCCTTGCTCTTTGCGATCCCCCACGAACCCGCTCCCTTGCTCTTTGCGTTCCCCCACGAACCCGCACGATTCCTCTTTGCGTTCCCCCACGAACCCGCACCCTTGCTCTTTGCGTTCCCCCACGAACCCGCACATTTGCTCTTTGCGTTCCCCCACGAACCCGCACCCTTGCTCTTTGCGTTCCCCCACGAACCCGCACCCTTGCTCTTTGCGTTCCCCTACGAACCCGCACGGTTTATATTTGCGTTCCCCCACGAACTTGCACGGTTCCTCTTTGCGTTCCCCCACGAACCCGCACGGTTCCTCTTTGCGTTCCCCCACGAACCCGCACGGTTCCTCCTTGCGTTCCCCCACAAAACCGCACCCTAGCTCTTTGCGTTCCCCCACGGACCCGCACGGTTCCTCCTTGCGTTCCCCCACGGACCCGCACGGTTCCTCCTTGCGTTCCCCCACGGACCCGCACGGTTCCTCCTTGCGTTCCCCCACGGACCCGCACGGTTCCTCCTTGCGTTCCCCCACGGACCCGCACGGTTCCTCCTTGCATTCCCCCACGAACCCGCACCCTTGCTCTTTGCGTTCCCCTACGAACCCGCACGGTTCCTCTTTGCGTTCCCCCACGAACCCGCACCCTTGCTCTTTGCGTTCCCCCACGAACCCGCACCCTTGCTCTTTGCGTTCCCCCACGATCCCGCGCCCTTGCTCTTTGCGTTCCCCCACGAACCCGCACCCTTGCTCTTTGCGTTCCCCCACGAACCCGCACACTTGCTCTTTGCGTTCCCCCACAAACCCGCACCCTTGCTCTTTGCATTCCCCCACGAAACCGCACCCTTGCTCTTTGCGTTCCCCCTCGAACCCGCACGTTTCCTCTTTGCGTTCCCCCACAAAACCGCACCCTTGCTCTTTGCGTTCCTCCACGAACCCGCAACCTTGCTCTTTGCGTTCCCCCACGAACCCGCACCCTTGCTCTTTGCGTTCCCCCACGAACCCGCACCCTTGCTCTTTGCGTTCCCCCACGTACCCGCACGGTTCCTCTTTGCGTTCCCCCACGAACCCGCACGGTTCCTCATTGCGTTCCCCCACGAACCCGCACCCTTGCTCTTTGCGATCCCCCACGAACCCGCACCCTTGCTCTTTGCGTTCCCCCACGAACCCGCACGGTTCCTCTTTGCGTTCCCCCACGAACTTGCACCCTTGCTCTTTGCGTTCCCCCACGAACCCGCACGTTTCCTCTTTGCGTTCCCCCACAAAACCGCACCTTAGCTCTTTGCGTTCCCCCACGAACCCGCTCCGTTGCTCTTTGCGTTCCCCCACGAATCCGCACCCTTGCTATTTGCGTTCCCCCACGAACCCGCACCCTTGCTCTTTGCGTTCCCCCACGAACCCGCACCCTTGCTTATTGCGTTCCCCCACAAACCCGCACCCTTGCTCTTTGCGTTCCCCCACGAACCCTCACGGTTCCTCTTTGCGTTCCCCCACGAACCCGCACCCTTGCTCTTTGCGTTCCCCCACGAACCCGCACCCTTGCTCTTTGCGTTCCCCCACGAACTAGCACCCTTGCTCTTTGCGTTCCCCCACAAACCCGCACGTTTCAACTTTGCGTTCCCCCACAAAACCGCACCCTTGCTCTTTGCGTTCCCCTACGAACCCGCACGGTTCCTCTTTGCGTTCCCCCACGAACCCGCACGGTTCCTCTTTGCGTTCCCCCACGAACCCGCACCCTTGCTCTTTGCGTTCCCCCACGATCCCGCGCCCTTGCTCTTTGCGTTCCCCCACGAAGCCGCACCCTTGCTCTTTGCGTTCCCCCACGAACCCGCACACTTGCTCTTTGCGTTCCCCCACAAACCCGCACCCTTGCTCTTTGCGTTCCCCCACGAACCCGCACCCTTGCTCTTTGCGTTCCCCCTCGAACCCGCACGTTTCCTCTTTGCGTTCCCCCACAAAACCGCACCCTTGCTCTTTGCGTTCCCCCTCGAACCCGCACGTTTCCTCTTTGCGTTCCCCCACAAAACCGCACCCTTGCTCTTTGCGTTCCCCCACGAACCCGCAACCTTGCTCTTTGCGTTCCCCCACGAACCCGCAACCTTGCTCTTTGCGTTCCCCCACGAACCCGCACCCTTGCTCTTTGCGTTCCCCCACGAACTCTCACCCTTGCTCTTTGCGTTCCCCCACGAACCCGCACGGTTCCTCTTTGCGTTCCCCCACGAACCCGCACCCTTGCTCTTTGCGTTCCCCCACGTACCCGCACGGTTCCTCTTTGCGTTCCCCCACGAACCCGCACCCTTGCTCTTTGCGTTCCCCCACGAACCCGCACCCTTGCTCTTTGCGTTCCCCCACGAACCCGCACCCTTGCTCTTTGCGATCCCCCACGAACCCGCACCCTTGCTCTTTGCGTTCCCCCACGAACCCGCACCATTTCTCTTTGCGTTCCCCCACGAACTCACACCCTTGCTCTTTGCGTTCCCCCACGAACCCGCACGGTTCCTCTTTGCGTTCCCCCACGAACCCGCATGGTTCCTCTTTGCGTTCCCCCACGAACCCGCACCCTTGCCCTTTGCGTTCCCCCACGAACCCGCACCCTTGCTCTTTGCGTTCCCCCACGAACCCGCACCCTTGCTCTTTGCGTTCCCCTACGAACCCGCATGGTTCCTCTTTGCGTTCCCCCAAGAACCCGCACGGTTCCTCTTTGCGTTCCCCCACGAACCCGCACCCTTGCTCTTTGCGTTCCCCCACGAACCCGCACCCTTGCTCTTTGCGTTCCCCCACGAACCCGCACCCTTGCCCTTTGCGTTCCCCCACGAACCCACACCCTTGCTCTTTGCGTTCCCCCACGAACTCACACCCTTGCTCTTTGCGTTCCCCCACAAACCCGCACGGTTCCTCTTTGCGTTCCCCCACGAACCTGTACGGTTCCGCTTTGCGTTCCCCCACGAACCCGCACCCTTGTTCTTTGCGTTCCCCCACGAACCCGCACCCTTGCTCTTTGTATTCCCCCACGAACCCGCACCCTTGCTCTTTGCGTTCCCCCACGAACCCGCACCGTTCCTCTTTGCGTTCCCCCACGAATCCGCACCCTTGCTCTTTGCGTTGCCCCACGAACCCGCACCCTTGCTCTTTGCGTTCCCCCACGAACCCGCACCCTTGCTCTTTGCGTTCCCCCACGAACCCGCACCCTTGCTCTTTGCGTTCCCCCACGAACCCGCACCCTTGCTCTTTGCGTTCCCCCACGAACCCGCACCCTTGCTCTTTGCGTTCCCCCCGAACCCGCACGGTTCCTCTTTGCGTTCCCCCACGAACCCGCACCCTTGCTCTTTGCGTTCCCCCACGAACCCGCACGGTTCCTCTTTGCGTTCCCCCACGAACCCGCACCCTAGCTCTTTGCAATCCCCCACGAACCCGCACCCTTGCTCTTTGCATTCCCCCGCGAACCCGCACCCTTGCTCTTTGCGTTCCCCCACGAACCCGCACCCTTGCTCTTTGCGTTCCCCCACGAACCCGCACCCTTGCCCTTTGCGTTCCCCCACGAACCCACACCCTTGCTCTTTGCGTTCCCCCACGAACTCACACCCTTGCTCTTTGCGTTCCCCCACAAACCCGCACCCTTGCTCGTTGCGTTCCCCCACGAACCCGTACGGTTCCTCTTTGCGTTCCCCCACGAACCCTCACCCTTGCTCCTTGCGTTCCCCCACGAACCCGCACCCTTGCTCTTTGCGTTCCCCCACGAACCCTCACGGTTCCTCTTTGCGTTCCCCCACGAACCCGCACCCTTGCTCTTTGCGTTCCCCCACGAACCCGCACCCTTGCTCTTTGCGTTCCCCTACAAACCCGCATGGTTCCTCTTTGCGTTCCCCCACGAACCCGCACGGTTTCTCTTTGCGTTCCCCCACGAACCCGCACCCTTGCTCTTTGCGTTCCCCCACAAACCCGCACCCTTGCTCTTTGCGTTCCCCCACGAACCCGCACCCTTGCTCTTTGCGTTCCCCCACAAACCCGCACCCTTGCTCTTTGCGTTCCCCCACGAACCCGCACGGTTCCTCTTTGCGTTCCCCCACGAACCCGCACGGTTCCTCTTTGCGTTCCCCCACGAACCCGCACCCTTGCTCTTTGCGTTCCCCCACGAACCCGCACGGTTCCTCTTTGCGTTCCCCCACGAACCCGCACGGTTCCTCTTTGCGTTCCCCCACGAACCCGCACCCTTGCTCTTTGCGATCCCCCACGAACCCGCACCCTTGCTCTTTGCGTTCCCCCACGAACCCGCACCCTTGCTCTTTGCGTTCCCCCACGAACCCGCACCCTTGCTCTTTGCGATCCCCCACGAACCCGCACCCTTTCTCTTTGCGTTCCCCCACGAACCCGCACCCTTTCTCTTTGCGTTCCCCCACGAACTCACACCCTTGCTCTTTGCGTTCCCCCACGAACCCGCACCCTTGCTCTTTGCGTTCCCCCACGAACCCGCATGGTTCCTCTTTGCGTTCCCCCACGAACCCGCACCCTTGCCCTTTGCGTTCCCCCACGAACCCGCACCCTTGCTCTTTGCGTTCCCCCACGAACCCGCACCCTTGCTATTTGCGTTCCCCTACGAACCCGCATGGTTCCTCTTTGCGTTCCCCCACGAACCCGCACGGTTCCTCTTTGCGTTCCCCCACGAACTCGCACCCTTGCTCTTTGCGTTCCCCCACGAACCCGCACTGTTCCTCTTTGCGTTCCCCCACGAACCCGCACGGCTCCTCTTTGCGTTCCCCCACGAACCCGCACCCTTGCTCTTTGCGTTCCCCCACGAACCCGCACCGTTCCTCTTTGCGTTCCCCCACGAATCCGCACCCTTGCTCTTTGCGTTGCCCCACGAACCCGCACCCTTGCTCTTTGCGTTCCCCCACGAACCCGCACCCTTGCTCTTTGCGTTCCCCCACGAACCCGCACCCTTGCTCTTTGCGTTCCCCCACGAACCCGCACCCTTGCTCTTTGCGTTCCCCCACGAACCCGCACCCTTGCTCTTTGCGTTCCCCCCGAACCCGCACGGTTCCTCTTTGCGTTCCCCCACGAACCCGCACCCTTGCTCTTTGCGTTCCCCCACGAACCCGCACGGTTCCTCTTTGCGTTCCCCCACGAACCCGCACCCTAGCTCTTTGCAATCCCCCACGAACCCGCACCCTTGCTCTTTGCATTCCCCCGCGAACCCGCACCCTTGCTCTTTGCGTTCCCCCACGAACCCGCACCCTTGCTCTTTGCGTTCCCCCACGAACCCGCACCCTTGCCCTTTGCGTTCCCCCACGAACCCACACCCTTGCTCTTTGCGTTCCCCCACGAACTCACACCCTTGCTCTTTGCGTTCCCCCACAAACCCGCACCCTTGCTCGTTGCGTTCCCCCACGAACCCGTACGGTTCCTCTTTGCGTTCCCCCACGAACCCTCACCCTTGCTCCTTGCGTTCCCCCACGAACCCGCACCCTTGCTCTTTGCGTTCCCCCACGAACCCTCACGGTTCCTCTTTGCGTTCCCCCACGAACCCGCACCCTTGCTCTTTGCGTTCCCCCACGAACCCGCACCCTTGCTCTTTGCGTTCCCCTACAAACCCGCATGGTTCCTCTTTGCGTTCCCCCACGAACCCGCACGGTTTCTCTTTGCGTTCCCCCACGAACCCGCACCCTTGCTCTTTGCGTTCCCCCACAAACCCGCACCCTTGCTCTTTGCGTTCCCCCACGAACCCGCACCCTTGCTCTTTGCGTTCCCCCACAAACCCGCACCCTTGCTCTTTGCGTTCCCCCACGAACCCGCACGGTTCCTCTTTGCGTTCCCCCACGAACCCGCACGGTTCCTCTTTGCGTTCCCCCACGAACCCGCACCCTTGCTCTTTGCGTTCCCCCACGAACCCGCACGGTTCCTCTTTGCGTTCCCCCACGAACCCGCACGGTTCCTCTTTGCGTTCCCCCACGAACCCGCACCCTTGCTCTTTGCGATCCCCCACGAACCCGCACCCTTGCTCTTTGCGTTCCCCCACGAACCCGCACCCTTGCTCTTTGCGTTCCCCCACGAACCCGCACCCTTGCTCTTTGCGATCCCCCACGAACCCGCACCCTTTCTCTTTGCGTTCCCCCACGAACCCGCACCCTTTCTCTTTGCGTTCCCCCACGAACTCACACCCTTGCTCTTTGCGTTCCCCCACGAACCCGCACCCTTGCTCTTTGCGTTCCCCCACGAACCCGCATGGTTCCTCTTTGCGTTCCCCCACGAACCCGCACCCTTGCCCTTTGCGTTCCCCCACGAACCCGCACCCTTGCTCTTTGCGTTCCCCCACGAACCCGCACCCTTGCTATTTGCGTTCCCCTACGAACCCGCATGGTTCCTCTTTGCGTTCCCCCACGAACCCGCACGGTTCCTCTTTGCGTTCCCCCACGAACTCGCACCCTTGCTCTTTGCGTTCCCCCACGAACCCGCACTGTTCCTCTTTGCGTTCCCCCACGAACCCGCACGGCTCCTCTTTGCGTTCCCCCACGAACCCGCACCCTTGCTCTTTGCGTTCCCCCACGAACCCACACGGTTCCTCTTTGCGTTCCCCCACGAACCCGCACCCTTGCTCTTTGCGTTCCCCCACAAACCCGCACCCTTGCTCTTTGCGTTCCCCCACGAAACCGCACCCTTGCTCTTTGAGTTCCCCCTCGAACCCGCACGTTTCCTCTTTGCGTTCCCCCACAAAACCGCACCCTAGCTCTTTGCGTTCCCCCACGAACCCGCACCATTGCTCTTTGTGTTCCCCCACGAACCCGCACCCTTGCTCTTTGCGTTCCCCCACGTACCCGCACGGTTGCTCTTTGCGTTCCCCCACGAACCCGCACGGTTCCTCTTTGCGTTCCCCCATGAACCCGCACCCTTGCTCTTTGCGTTCCCCCACGAACCCGCACCCTTGCTCTTTGCGTTCCCCCACGAACCCGCACCCTTGCTCTTTGCGTTCCCCCACGAACCCGCACCGTTCCTCATTGCGTTCCCCCACGAACCCGCACGGTTCCTCATTGCGTTCCCCCACGAACCCGCACCCTTGCTCTTTGCGATCCCCCACGAACCCGCACCCTTGCTCTTTGCGTTCCCCCACGAACCCGCACGGTTCCTCTTTGCGTTCCCCCACGAACCCGCACGTTTCCTCTTTGCGTTCCCCCACAAAACCGCACCCTAGCTCTTTGCGTTCCCCCACGAACCCGCTCCGTTGCTCTTTGCGTTCCCCCACGAATCCGCACCCTTGCTCTTTGCGTTCCCCCACGAACCCGCACGGTTCCTCTTTGCGTTCCCCCACGAACCCGCACCCTTGCTTATTGCGTTCCCCCACGAACCCGCACCCTTGCTCTTTGCGTTCCCCCACGAACCCGCACCCTTGCTCTTTGCGTTCCCCCACGAACCCGCACCCTTGCTCTTTTCGTTCCCCCACGAAACCGCACCTTAACTCTTTGCGTTCCCCCACGAACCTGTACTTTTCCGCTTTGCGTTCCCCCACGAACCCGCACCCTTGTTCTTTGCGTTCCCCCACGAACCCGCACCCTTGCTCTTTGCATTACCCCACGAACCCGCACCCTTGCTCTTTGTGTTCCCCCACGAACCCGCACCCTTGCTCTTTGCGTTCCCCCACGAACCCGCACCGTTCCTCTTTGCGTTCTCCCACGAACCCGCACGGTTCCTCTTTGCGTTCCCCCACGAACCCGCACCCTTGCTCTTTGCGTTCCCCTACGAACCCGCACGTTTCCTCTTTGCGTTCCCCCACGAACCCGCTTGGTTCCTCTTTGCGTTCCCCCACGAACCCGCACCCTTGCTCTTTGCGTTCCCCCACGAACCCGCACCCTTGCTCTTTGCGTTCCCCCATGAACCCGCACGGTTCCTCTTTGCGTTCCCCCACGAACCCGCACCCTTGCTCTTTGCGTTCCCCCACGAACCCGCACCGTTCCTCTTTGAGTTCCCCCACGAACCCGCACCCTTGCTCTTTGCGTTCCCCCACGAACCCGCACCCTTGCTCTTTGCGTTCCCCCACGAACTCACACCCTTGCTATTTGCGTTCCCCTACGAACCCGCATGGTTCCTCTTTGCGTTCCCCCACGAACCCGCACGGTTCCTCATTGCGTTCCCCCACGAACCCGCACCCTTGCTCTTTGCGATCCCCCACGAACCCGCACCCTTGCTCTTTGCGTTCCCCCACGAACCCGCACGGTTCCTCTTTGCGTTCCCCCACGAACTTGCACCCTTGCTCTTTGCGTTCCCCCACGAACCCGCACGGTTACTCTTTGCGTTCCCCCACGAACCCGCACCCTTGCTCTTTGCATTCCCCCATGAACCCGCACCCTTGCTCTTTGCGTTCCCCCACGAACCCGCACGTTTCCTCTTTGCGTTCCCCCACAAAACCGCACCCTAGCTCTTTGCGTTCCCCCACGAACCCGCTCCGTGGCTCTTTGCGTTCCCCCACGAATCCGCACCCTTGCTGTTTGCGTTCCCCCACGAACCCGCACGGTTCCTCTTTGCGTTCCCCCACGAACCCGCACCCTTGCTTATTGCGTTCCCCCACGAACCCGCACCCTTGCTCTTTGCGTTCCCCCACGAACCCGCACCCTTGCTCTTTGCGTTCCCCCACGAACCCGCACCCTTGCTCTTTGCGTTCCCCCACGAACCCTCACGGTTCCTCTTTGCGTTCCCCCACGAACCCGCACCCTTGCTCTTTGCGTTCCCCCACGAACCCGCACCCTTGCTCTTTGCGTTCCCCTACGAACCCGCATGGTTCCTCTTTGCGTTCCCCCACGAACCCGCACGGTTTCTCTTTGCGTTCCCCCACGAACCCGCACCCTTGCTCTTTGTGTTCCCCCACAAACCCGCACCCTTGCTCTTTGCGTTCCCCCACGAACCCGCACCCTTGCTCTTTGCGTTCCCCCACAAACCCGCACCCTTGCTCTTTGCGTTCCCCCACGAACCCGCACGGTTCCTCTTTGCGTTCCCCCACGAACCCGCACGGTTCCTCTTTGCGTTCCCCCACGAACCCGCACCCTTGCTCTTTGCGTTCCCCCACGAACCCGCACGGTTCCTCTTTGCGTTCCCCCACGAACCCGCACGGTTCCTCTTTGCGTTCCCCCACGAACCCGCACCCTTGCTCTTTGCGATCCCCCACGAACCCGCACCCTTGCTCTTTGCGTTCCCCCACGAACCCGCACCCTTGCTCTTTGCGTTCCCCCACGAACCCGCACCCTTGCTCTTTGCGATCCCCCACGAACCCGCACCCTTTCTCTTTGCGTTCCCCCACGAACCCGCACCCTTTCTCTTTGCGTTCCCCCACGAACTCACACCCTTGCTCTTTGCGTTCCCCCACGAACCCGCACCCTTGCTCTTTGCGTTCCCCCACGAACCCGCATGGTTCCTCTTTGCGTTCCCCCACGAACCCGCACCCTTGCCCTTTGCGTTCCCCCACGAACACGCACCCTTGCTCTTTGCGTTCCCCCACGAACCCGCACCCTTGCTATTTGCGTTCCCCTACGAACCCGCATGGTTCCTCTTTGCGTTCCCCCACGAACCCGCACGGTTCCTCTTTGCGTTCCCCCACGAACTCGCACCCTTGCTCTTTGCGTTCCCCCACGAACCCGCACTGTTCCTCTTTGCTTTCCCCCACGAACCCGCACGGCTCCTCTTTGCGTTCCCCAACGAACCCGCACCCTTGCTCTTTGCGTTCCCCCACGAACCCACACGGTTCCTCTTTGCGTTCCCCCACGAACCCGCACCCTTGCTCTTTGCGTTCCCCCACAAACCCGCACCCTTGCTCTTTGCGTTCCCCCACGAAACCGCACCCTTGCTCTTTGAGTTCCCCCTCGAACCCGCACGTTTCCTCTTTGCGTTCCCCCACAAAACCGCACCCTAGCTCTTTGCGTTCCCCCACGAACCCGCACCATTGCTCTTTGTGTTCCCCCACGAACCCGCACCCTTGCTCTTTGCGTTCCCCCACGTACCCGCACGGTTCCTCTTTGCGTTCCCCCACGAACCCGCACGGTTCCTCTTTGCGTTCCCCCATGAACCCGCACCCTTGCTCTTTGCGTTCCCCCACGAACCCGCACCCTTGCTCTTTGCGTTCCCCCACGAACCCGCACCCTTGCTCTTTGCGTTCCCCCACGAACCCGCACCGTTCCTCATTGCGTTCCCCCACGAACCCGCACGGTTCCTCATTGCGTTCCCCCACGAACCCGCACCCTTGCTCTTTGCGATCCCCCACGAACCCGCACCCTTGCTCTTTGCGTTCCCCCACGAACCCGCACGGTTCCTCTTTGCGTTCCCCCACGAACTTGCACCCTTGCTCTTTGCGTTCCCCCACGAACCCGCACGGTTACTCTTTGCGTTCCCCCACGAACCCGCACCCTTGCTCATTGCGTTCCCCCATGAACCCGCACACTTGCTCTTTGCGTTCCCCCACGAACCCGCACGTTTCCTCTTTGCGTTCCCCCACAAAACCGCACCCTAGCTCTTTGCGTTCCCCCACGAACCCGCTCCGTTGCTCTTTGCGTTCCCCCACGAATCCGCACCCTTGCTCTTTGCGTTCCCCCACGAACCCGCACGGTTCCTCTTTGCGTTTCCCCACGAACCCGCACCCTTGCTTATTGCGTTCCCCCACGAACCCGCACCCTTGCTCTTTGCGTTCCCCCACGAACCCGCACCCTTGCTCTTTGCGTTCCCCCACGAACCCGCACCCTTGCTCTTTTCGTTCCCCCACGAAACCGCACCTTAGCTCTTTGCGTTCCCCCACGAACCTGTACTTTTCCGCTTTGCGTTCCCCCACGAACCCGCACCCTTGTTCTTTGCGTTCCCCCACGAACCCGCACCCTTGCTCTTTGCGTTACCCCACGAACCCGCACCCTTGCTCTTTGTGTTCCCCCACGAACCCGCACCCTTGCTCTTTGCGTTCCCCCACGAACCCGCACCGTTCCTCTTTGCGTTCTCCCACGAACCCGCACGGTTCCTCTTTGCGTTCCCCCACGAACCCGCACCCTTGCTCTTTGCGTTCCCCTACGAACCCGCACGTTTCCTCTTTGCGTTCCCCCACGAACCCGCTTGGTTCCTCTTTGCGTTCCCCCACGAACCCGCACCCTTGCTCTTTGCGTTCCCCCACGAACCCGCACCCTTGCTCTATGCGTTCCCCCATGAACCCGCACGGTTCCTCTTTGCGTTCCCCCACGAACCCGCACCCTTGCTCTTTGCGTTCCCCCACGAACCCGCACCGTTCCTCTTTGAGTTCCCCCACGAACCCGCACCCTTGCTCTTTGCGTTCCCCCACGAACCCGCACCCTTGCTCTTTGCGTTCCCCCACGAACTCACACCCTTGCTCTTTGCGTTCCCAAACGAACCCGCACCCTTGCTCTTTGCGTTCCCCCACGAACCCGCACGGTTCCTCATTGCGTTCCCCCACGAACCCGCACCCTTGCTCTTTGCGATCCCCCACGAACCCGCACCCTTGCTCTTTGCGTTCCCCCACGAACCCGCACGGTTCCTCTTTGCGTTCCCCCACGAACTTGCACCCTTGCTCTTTGCGTTCCCCTACGAACCCGCATGGTTCCTCTTTGCGTTCCCCCACGAACCCGCACGGTTTCTCTTTGCGTTCCCCCACGAACCCGCACCCTTGCTCTTTGCGTTCCCCCACAAACCCGCACCCTTGCTCTTTGCGTTCCCCCACGAACCCGCACCCTTGCTCTTTGCGTTCCCCCACAAACCCGCACCCTTGCTCTTTGCGTTCCCCTACGAACCCGCATGGTTCCTCTTTGCGTTCCCCCACGAACCCGCACGGTTTCTCTTTGCGTTCCCCCATGAACCCGCACCCTTGCTCTTTGCGTTCCCCCACAAACCCGCACCGTGGCTCTTTGCGTTCCCCCACGAACCCGCACCCTTGCTCTTTGCGTTCCCCCACGAACCCGCACCCTTGCTCTTTGCGTTCCCCCACGAACCCGCACGGTTCCTCTTTGCGTTCCCCCACGAACCCGCACAGTTCCTCTTTGCGTTCCCCCACGAACCCGCACCCTTGCTCTTTGCGATCCCCCACGAACCCGCACCCTTGCTCTTTGCGTTCCCCCACGAACCCGCTCGGTTCCTCTTTGCGTTCCCCCACGAACTCGCACCCTTGCTCTTTGCGTTCCCCCACGAACCCGCACCCTTGCACTTTGCGTTCCCCCACGAACCCGCACCCTTGCTCTTTGCGTTCCCCCACGAACCCTCACGGTTCCTCTTTGCGTTCCCCCACGAACCCGCACCCTTGCTCTTTGCGTTCCCCCACGAACCCGCATTCTTGCTCTTTGCGTTCCCCTACGAACCCGCATGGTTCCTCTTTGCGTTCCCCCACGAACCCGCACGGTTTCTCTTTGCGTTCCCCCACGAACCCGCACGGTTCCTCTTTGCGTTCCCCCACAAACCCGCACCCTTGCTCTTTGTGTTCCCCCACGAACCCGCACCCTTGCTCTTTGCGTTCCCCCACGAACCCGCACGGTTCCTCTTTGCGTTCCCCCACGAACCCGCACCCTTGCTCTTTGCGATCCCCCACGAACCCGCACGGTTCCTCTTTGCGTTCCCCCACGAACCCGCACGGTTCCTCTTTGCGTTCCCCCACGAACCCGCACCCTTGCTCTTTGCGTTCCCCCACGAACCCGCACCCTTGCTCTTTGCGTTCCCCCACGAACCCGCACCCTTGCTCTTTGCGTTCCCCCACGAACCCGCACGGTTCCTCTTTGCGTTCCCCCACGAACCCGCACCCTTGCTCTTTGCGTTCCCCCACGAACCCGCACCCTTGCTCTTTGCGTTCCCCCACGATCCCGCGCCCTTGCTCTTTGCGTTCCCCCACGAACCCGCACCCTTGCTCTTTGCGTTCCCCCACGAACCCGCACACTTGCTCTTTGCGTTCCCCCACAAACCCGCACCCTTGCTCTTTGCGTTCCCCCACGAAACCGCACCCTTGCTCTTTGCGTTCCCCCTCGAACCCGCACGTTTCCTCTTTGCGTTCCCCCACAAAACCGCACCCTTGCTCTTTGCGTTCCTCCACGAACCCGCAACCTTGCTCTTTGCGTTCCCCCACGAACCCGCACCCTTGCTCTTTGCGTTCCCCCACGAACCCGCACCCTTGCTCTTTGCGTTCCCCCACGTACCCGCACGGTTCCTCTTTGCGTTCCCCCACGAACCCGCACGGTTCCTCATTGCGTTCCCCCACGAACCCGCACCCTTGCTCTTTGCGATCCCCCACGAACCCGCACCCTTGCTCTTTGCGTTCCCCCACGAACCCGCACGGTTCCTCTTTGCGTTCCCCCACGAACTTGCACCCTTGCTCTTTGCGTTCCCCCACGAACCCGCACGTTTCCTCTTTGCGTTCCCCCACAAAACCGCACCTTAGCTCTTTGCGTTCCCCCACGAACCCGCTCCGTTGCTCTTTGCGTTCCCCCACGAATCCGCACCCTTGCTATTTGCGTTCCCCCACGAACCCGCACGGTTCCTCTTTGCGTTCCCCCACGAACCCGCACCCTTGCTTATTGCGTTCCCCCACAAACCCGCACCCTTGCTCTTTGCGTTCCCCCACGAACCCTCACGGTTCCTCTTTGCGTTCCCCCACGAACCCGCACCCTTGCTCTTTGCGTTCCCCCACGAACCCGCACCCTTGCTCTTTGCGTTCCCCCACGAACTAGCACCCTTGCTCTTTGCGTTCCCCCACAAACCCGCACGTTTCAACTTTGCGTTCCCCCACAAAACCGCACCCTTGCTCTTTGCGTTCCCCTACGAACCCGCACGGTTCCTCTTTGCGTTCCCCCACGAACCCGCACGGTTCCTCTTTGCGTTCCCCCACGAAC
Source organism: Oreortyx pictus (assembly GCA_036925125.1). Lineage (NCBI taxonomy): Eukaryota > Metazoa > Chordata > Aves > Galliformes > Odontophoridae > Oreortyx > Oreortyx pictus. Next base: position 353,489 of record JAUPFR010000071.1, read on the forward strand.
CCGCACCCTTGCTCTTTGCGTTCCCCCACGATCCCGCGCCCTTGCTCTTTGCGTTCCCCCACGAAGCCGCACCCTTGCTCTTTGCGTTCCCCCACGAACCCGCACACTTGCTCTTTGCGTTCCCCCACAAACCCGCACCCTTGCTCTTTGCGTTCCCCCACGAACCCGCACCCTTGCTCTTTGCGTTCCCCCTCGAACCCGCACGTTTCCTCTTTGCGTTCCCCCACAAAACCGCACCCTTGCTCTTTGCGTTCCCCCTCGAACCCGCACGTTTCCTCTTTGCGTTCCCCCACAAAACCGCACCCTTGCTCTTTGCGTTCCCCCACGAACCCGCAACCTTGCTCTTTGCGTTCCCCCACGAACCCGCAACCTTGCTCTTTGCGTTCCCCCACGAACCCGCACCCTTGCTCTTTGCGTTCCCCCACGAACTCTCACCCTTGCTCTTTGCGTTCCCCCACGAACCCGCATGGTTCCTCTTTGCGTTCCCCCACGAACCCGCACCCTTGCTCTTTGCGTTCCCCCACGTACCCGCACGGTTCCTCGTTGCGTTCCCCCACGAACCCGCACCCTTGCTCTTTGCGTTCCCCCACGAACCCGCACCCTTGCTCTTTGCGTTCCCCCACGAACCCGCACCCTTGCTCTTTGCGATCCCCCACGAACCCGCACCCTTGCTCTTTGCGTTCCCCCACGAACCCGCACCATTTCTCTTTGCGTTCCCCCACGAACTCACACCCTTGCTCTTTGCGTTCCCCCACGAACCCGCACCCTTGCTCTTTGCGTTCCCCCACGAACCCGCATGGTTCCTCTTTGCGTTCCCCCACGAACCCGCACCCTTGCCCTTTGCGTTCCCCCACGAACCCGCACCCTTGCTCTTTGCGTTCCCCCACGAACCCGCACCCTTGCTCTTTGCGTTCCCCTACGAACCCGCATGGTTCCTCTTTGCGTTCCCCCACGAACCCGCACGGTTCCTCTTTGCGTTCCCCCACGAACCCGCACCCTTGCTCTTTGCGTTCCCCCACGAACCCGCACCCTTGCTCTTTGCGTTCCCCCACGAACCCGCACCCTTGCCCTTTGCGTTCCCCCACGAACCCACACCCTTGCTCTTTGCGTTCCCCCACGAACTCACACCCTTGCTCTTTGCGTTCCCCCACAAACCCGCACGGTTCCTCTTTGCGTTCCCCCACGAACCTGTACGGTTCCGCTTTGCGTTCCCCCACGAACCCGCACCCTTGTTCTTTGCGTTCCCCCACGAACCCGCACCCTTGCTCTTTGTATTCCCCCACGAACCCGCACCCTTGCTCTTTGCGTTCCCCCACGAACCCGCACCGTTCCTCTTTGCGTTCCCCCACGAATCCGCACCCTTGCTCTTTGCGTTGCCCCACGAACCCGCACCCTTGCTCTTTGCGTTCCCCCACGAACCCGCACCCTTGCTCTTTGCGTTCCCCCACGAACCCGCACCCTTGCTCTTTGCGTTCCCCCACGAACCCGCACCCTTGCTCTTTGCGTTCCCCCCGAACCCGCACGGTTCCTCTTTGCGTTCCCCCACGAACCCGCACCCTTGCTCTTTGCGTTCCCCCACGAACCCGCACGGTTCCTCTTTGCGTTCCCCCACGAACCCGCACCCTAGCTCTTTGCAATCCCCCACGAACCCGCACCCTTGCTCTTTGCATTCCCCCGCGAACCCGCACCCTTGCTCTTTGCGTTCCCCCACGAACCCGCACCCTTGCTCTTTGCGTTCCCCCACGAACCCGCACCCTTGCCCTTTGCGTTCCCCCACGAACCCACACCCTTGCTCTTTGCGTTCCCCCACGAACTCACACCCTTGCTCTTTGCGTTCCCCCACAAACCCGCACCCTTGCTCGTTGCGTTCCCCCACGAACCCGTACGGTTCCTCTTTGCGTTCCCCCACGAACCCTCACCCTTGCTCCTTGCGTTCCCCCACGAACCCGCACCCTTGCTCTTTGCGTTCCCCCACGAACCCTCACGGTTCCTCTTTGCGTTCCCCCACGAACCCGCACCCTTGCTCTTTGCGTTCCCCCACGAACCCGCACCCTTGCTCTTTGCGTTCCCCTACGAACCCGCATGGTTCCTCTTTGCGTTCCCCCACGAACCCGCACGGTTTCTCTTTGCGTTCCCCCACGAACCCGCACCCTTGCTCTTTGCGTTCCCCCACAAACCCGCACCCTTGCTCTTTGCGTTCCCCCACGAACCCGCACCCTTGCTCTTTGCGTTCCCCCACAAACCCGCACCCTTGCTCTTTGCGTTCCCCCACGAACCCGCACGGTTCCTCTTTGCGTTCCCCCACGAACCCGCACGGTTCCTCTTTGCGTTCCCCCACGAACCCGCACCCTTGCTCTTTGCGTTCCCCCACGAACCCGCACGGTTCCTCTTTGCGTTCCCCCACGAACCCGCACGGTTCCTCTTTGCGTTCCCCCACGAACCCGCACCCTTGCTCTTTGCGATCCCCCACGAACCCGCACCCTTGCTCTTTGCGTTCCCCCACGAACCCGCACCCTTGCTCTTTGCGTTCCCCCACGAACCCGCACCCTTGCTCTTTGCGATCCCCCACGAACCCGCACCCTTTCTCTTTGCGTTCCCCCACGAACCCGCACCCTTTCTCTTTGCGTTCCCCCACGAACTCACACCCTTGCTCTTTGCGTTCCCCCACGAACCCGCACCCTTGCTCTTTGCGTTCCCCCACGAACCCGCATGGTTCCTCTTTGCGTTCCCCCACGAACCCGCACCCTTGCCCTTTGCGTTCCCCCACGAACCCGCACCCTTGCTCTTTGCGTTCCCCCACGAACCCGCACCCTTGCTATTTGCGTTCCCCTACGAACCCGCATGGTTCCTCTTTGCGTTCCCCCACGAACCCGCACGGTTCCTCTTTGCGTTCCCCCACGAACTCGCACCCTTGCTCTTTGCGTTCCCCCACGAACCCGCACTGTTCCTCTTTGCGTTCCCCCACGAACCCGCACGGCTCCTCTTTGCGTTCCCCCACGAACCCGCACCCTTGCTCTTTGCGTTCCCCCACGAACCCGCACCCTTGCTCTTTGCGTTCCCCCACGAACCCGCACCCTTGCTCTTTGCGTTCCCCCACAAACCCGCACCCTTGCTCTTTGCGTTCCCCCACGAAACCGCACCCTTGCTCTTTGAGTTCCCCCTCGAACCCGCACGTTTCCTCTTTGCGTTCCCCCACAAAACCGCACCCTAGCTCTTTGCGTTCCCCCACGAACCCGCACCATTGCTCTTTGTGTTCCCCCACGAACCCGCACCCTTGCTCTTTGCGTTCCCCCACGTACCCGCACGGTTCCTCTTTGCGTTCCCCCACGAACCCGCACCCTTGCCCTTTGCGTTCCCCCACGAACCCGCACCCTTGCTCTTTGCGTTCCCCCACGAACCCGCACCCTTGCTCTTTGCGTTCCCCCACGAACCCGCACCCTTGCTCTTTGCGTTCCCCCACGAACCCGCACCCTTGCTCTTTGCGTTCCCCCACGAACCCGCACCGTTCCTCATTGCGTTCCCCCACGAACCCGCACGGTTCCTCATTGCGTTCCCCCACGAACCCGCACCCTTGCTCTTTGCGATCCCCCACGAACCCGCACCCTTGCTCTTTGCGTTCCCCCACGAACCCGCACGGTTACTCTTTGCGTTCCCCCACGAACCCGCACCCTTGCTCATTGCGTTCCCCCATGAACCCGCACCCTTGCTCTTTGCGTTCCCCCACGAACCCGCACGTTTCCTCTTTGCGTTCCCCCACAAAACCGCACCCTAGCTCTTTGCGTTCCCCCACGAACCCGCTCCGTTGCTCTTTGCGTTCCCCCACGAATCCGCACCCTTGCTCTTTGCGTTCCCCCACGAACCCGCACGGTTCCTCTTTGCGTTCCCCCACGAACCCGCACCCTTGCTTATTGCGTTCCCCCACGAACCCGCACCCTTGCTCTTTGCGTTCCCCCACGAACCCGCACCCTTGCTCTTTGCGTTCCCCCACGAACCCGCACCCTTGCTCTTTTCGTTCCCCCACGAAACCGCACCTTAACTCTTTGCGTTCCCCCACGAACCTGTACTTTTCCGCTTTGCGTTCCCCCACGAACCCGCACCCTTGTTCTTTGCGTTCCCCCACGAACCCGCACCCTTGCTCTTTGCGTTACCCCACGAACCCGCACCCTTGCTCTTTGTGTTCCCCCACGAACCCGCACCCTTGCTCTTTGCGTTCCCCCACGAACCCGCACCGTTCCTCTTTGCGTTCTCCCACGAACCCGCACGGTTCCTCTTTGCGTTCCCCCACGAACCCGCACCCTTGCTCTTTGCGTTCCCCTACGAACCCGCACGTTTCCTCTTTGCGTTCCCCCACGAACCCGCTTGGTTCCTCTTTGCGTTCCCCCACGAACCCGCACCCTTGCTCTTTGCGTTCCCCCACGAACCCGCACCCTTGCTCTTTGCGTTCCCCCATGAACCCGCACGGTTCCTCTTTGCGTTCCCCCACGAACCCGCACCCTTGCTCTTTGCGTTCCCCCACGAACCCGCACCGTTCCTCTTTGAGTTCCCCCACGAACCCGCACCCTTGCTCTTTGCGTTCCCCCACGAACCCGCACCCTTGCTCTTTGCGTTCCCCCACGAACTCACACCCTTGCTCTTTGCGTTCCCACACGAACCCGCACCCTTGCTCTTTGCGTTCCCCCACGAACCCGCACGGTTCCTCATTGCGTTCCCCCACGAACCCGCACCCTTGCTCTTTGCGATCCCCCACGAACCCGCACCCTTGCTCTTTGCGTTCCCCCACGAACCCGCACGTTTCCTCTTTGCGTTCCCCCACGAACTTGCACCCTTGCTCTTTGCGTTCCCCCACGAACCCGCACGGTTACTCTTTGCGTTCCCCCACGAACCCGCACCCTTGCTCTTTGCATTCCCCCATGAACCCGCACCCTTGCTCTTTGCGTTCCCCCACGAACCCGCACGTTTCCTCTTTGCGTTCCCCCACAAAACCGCACCCTAGCTCTTTGCGTTCCCCCACGAACCCGCTCCGTGGCTCTTTGCGTTCCCCCACGAATCCGCACCCTTGCTGTTTGCGTTCCCCCACGAACCCGCACGGTTCCTCTTTGCGTTCCCCCACGAACCCGCACCCTTGCTTATTGCGTTCCCCCACGAACCCGCACCCTTGCTCTTTGCGTTCCCCCACGAACCCGCACCCTTGCTCTTTGCGTTCCCCCACGAACCCGCACCCTTGCTCTTTGCGTTCCCCCACGAACCCGCACCCTTGCTCTTTGCGTTCCCCCACGAACCCGCACCCTTGCTCTTTGCGTTCCCCCACGAACCCGCACCCTTGCTCTTTGCGTTCCCCTACGAACCCGCATGGTTCCTCTTTGCGTTCCCCCACGAACCCGCACGGTTTCTCTTTGTGTTCCCCCACGAACCCGCACCCTTGCTCTTTGCGTTCCCCCACAAACCCGCACCCTTGCTCTTTGCGTTCCCCCACGAACCCGCACCCTTGCTCTTTGCGTTCCCCCACAAACCCGCACCCTTGCTCTTTGCGTTCCCCCACGAACCCGCACGGTTCCTCTTTGCGTTCCCCCACGAACCCGCACGGTTCCTCTTTGCGTTCCCCCACGAACCCGCACCCTTGCTCTTTGCGTTCCCCCACGAACCCGCACCCTTGCTCATTGCGTTCCCCCACGAACCCGCACGGTTCCTCTTTGCGTTCCCCCACGAACCCGCACCCTTGCTCTTTGCGATCCCCCACGAACCCGCACCCTTGCTCTTTGCGTTCCCCCACGAACCCGCACCCTTGCTCTTTGCATTCCCCCACGAACCCGCACCCTTGCTCTTTGCGATCCCCCACGAACCCGCACCCTTTCTCTTTGCGTTCCCCCACGAACCCGCACCCTTTCTCTTTGCGTTCCCCCACGAACTCACACCCTTGCTCTTTGCGTTCCCCCACGAACCCGCACCCTTGCTCTTTGCGTTCCCCCACGAACCCGCATGGTTCCTCTTTGCATTCCCCCACGAACCCGCACCCTTGCCCTTTGCGTTCCCCCACGAACCCGCACCCTTGCTCTTTGCGTTCCCCCACGAACCCGCACCCTTGCTATTTGCGTTCCCCTACGAACCCGCATGGTTCCTCTTTGCGTTCCCCCACGAACCCGCACGGTTCCTCTTTGCGTTCCCCCACGAACTCGCACCCTTGCTCTTTGCGTTCCCCCACGAACCCGCACCCTTGCTCTTTGCGTTCCCCCACGAACCCACACGGTTCCTCTTTGCGTTCCCCCACGAACCCGCACCCTTGCTCTTTGGGTTCCCCCACAAACCCGCACCCTTGCTCTTTGCGTTCCCCCACGAAACCGCACCCTTGCTCTTTGAGTTCCCCCTCGAACCCGCACGTTTCCTCTTTGCGTTCCCCCACAAAACCGCACCCTAGCTCTTTGCGTTCCCCCACGAACCCGCACCATTGCTCTTTGTGTTCCCCCACGAACCCGCACCCTTGCTCTTTGCGTTCCCCCACGTACCCGCACGGTTCCTCTTTGCGTTCCCCCACGAACCCGCACGGTTCCTCTTTGCGTTCCCCCATGAACCCGCACCCTTGCTCTTTGCGTTCCCCCACGAACCCGCACCCTTGCTCTTTGCGTTCCCCCACGAACCCGCACCCTTGCTCTTTGCGTTCCCCCACGAACCCGCACCGTTCCTCATTGCGTTCCCCCACGAACCCGCACGGTTCCTCATTGCGTTCCCCCACGAACCCGCACCCTTGCTCTTTGCGATCCCCCACGAACCCGCACCCTTGCTCTTTGCGTTCCCCCACGAACCCGCACGGTTCCTCTTTGCGTTCCCCCACGAACTTGCACCCTTGCTCTTTGCGTTCCCCCACGAACCCGCACGGTTACTCTTTGCGTTCCCCCACGAACCCGCACCCTTGCTCATTGCGTTCCCCCATGAACCCGCACCCTTGCTCTTTGCGTTCCCCCACGAACCCGCACGTTTCCTCTTTGCGTTCCCCCACAAAACCGCACCCTAGCTCTTTGCGTTCCCCCACGAACCCGCTCCGTTGCTCTTTGCGTTCCCCCACGAATCCGCACCCTTGCTCTTTGCGTTCCCCCACGAACCCGCACGGTTCCTCTTTGCGTTCCCCCACGAACCCGCACCCTTGCTTATTGCGTTCCCCCACGAACCCGCACCCTTGCTCTTTGCGTTCCCCCACGAACCCGCACCCTTGCTCTTTGCGTTCCCCCACGAACCCGCACCCTTGCTCTTTTCGTTCCCCCACGAAACCGCACCTTAGCTCTTTGCGTTCCCCCACGAACCTGTACTTTTCCGCTTTGCGTTCCCCCACGAACCCGCACCCTTGTTCTTTGCGTTCCCCCACGAACCCGCACCCTTGCTCTTTGCGTTACCCCACGAACCCGCACCCTTGCTCTTTGTGTTCCCCCACGAACCCGCACCCTTGCTCTTTGCGTTCCCCCACGAACCCGCACCGTTCCTCTTTGCGTTCTCCCACGAACCCGCACGGTTCCTCTTTGCGTTCCCCCACGAACCCGCACCCTTGCTCTTTGCGTTCCCCTACGAACCCGCACGTTTCCTCTTTGCGTTCCCCCACGAACCCGCTTGGTTCCTCTTTGCGTTCCCCCACGAACCCGCACCCTTGCTCTTTGCGTTCCCCCACGAACCCGCACCCTTGCTCTTTGCGTTCCCCCATGAACCCGCACGGTTCCTCTTTGCGTTCCCCCACGAACCCGCACCCTTGCTCTTTGCGTTCCCCCACGAACCCGCACCGTTCCTCTTTGAGTTCCCCCACAAACCCGCACACTTGCTCTTTGCGTTCCCCCACGAACCCGCACCCTTGCTCTTTGCGTTCCCCCACGAACTCACACCCTTGCTCTTTGCGTTCCCACACGAACCCGCACCCTTGCTCTTTGCGTTCCCCCACGAACCCGCACGGTTCCTCATTGCGTTCCCCCACGAACCCGCACCCTTGCTCTTTGCGATCCCCCACGAACCCGCACGGTTCCTCTTTGCGTTCCCCCACGAACCCGCACGGTTCCTCTTTGCGTTCCCCCACGAACTTGCACCCTTGCTCTTTGCGTTCCCCCACGAACCCGCACGGTTACTCTTTGCGTTCCCCCACGAACCCGCACCCTTGCTCTTTGCGTTCCCCCACGAACCCGCACCCTTTCTCTTTGCGTTCCCCCACGAACCCGCACCCTTGCTCTTTGCGTTCCCCCACGAACCCGCACCCTTGCCCTTTGCGTTCCCCTACGAACCCGCATGGTTCCTCTTTGCGTTCCCCCACGAACCCGCACGGTTCCTCTTTGCGTTCCCCCACGAACCCGCACCCTTGCTCTTTGCGTTCCCCCACAAACTCGCAACCTTGCTCTTTGCGTTCCCCCACGAACCCGCACCCTTGCTCTTTGCGTTCCCCCACGAACCCGCACCCTTGCTCTTTGCGTTCCCCCACGAACCCGCACGGTTCCTCTTTGCGTTCCCCCACGAACCCGCACGGTTCCTCTTTGCGTTCCCCCACGAACCTGTACGGTTCCGCTTTGCGTTCCCCCACGAACCCGCACCCTTGTTCTTTGCGTTCCCCCACGAACCCGCACCCTTGCTCTTTGCGTTCCCCCACGAACCCGCACCCTTGCTCTTTGTGTTCCCCCACGAACCCGCACCCTTGCTCTTTGCGTTCCCCCACGAACCCGCACCGTTCCTCTTTGCGTTCCCCCACGAATCCGCACCCTTGCTCTTTGCGTTGCCCCACGAACCCGCACCCTTGCTCTTTGCGTTCCCCCACGAACCCGCACCCTTGCTCTTTGCTTTCCCCCACGAACCCGCACCCTTGCTCTTTGCGTTCCCCCACGAACCCGCACCCTTGCTCTTTGCGTTCCCCCACGAACCCGCACCCTTGCTCTTTGCGTTCCCCCACGAACCCGCACCCTTGCTCTTTGCGTTCCCCCACGAACCCGCACCCTTGCTCTTTGCGTTCCCCCACGAACCCGCACCCTTGTTCTTTGCGTTCCCTCACGAACCCGCACGGTTCCTCTTTCCGTTCCCCCACGAACCCGCACCCTTGCTCTTTGCGTTCCCCCACGAACCCTCACGGTTCCTCTTTGCGTTCCCCCACGAACCCGTACCCTTGCTCTTTGCGTTCCCCCACGAACCCGGACCCTTGCTCTTTGCGTTCCCCTACGAACCCGCATGGTTCCTCTTTGCGTTCCCCCACGAACCCGCACGGTTTCTCTTTGCGTTCCCCCATGAACCCGCACCCTTGCTCTTTGCGTTCCCCCACAAACCCGCACCCTTGCTCTTTGCGTTCCCCCACGAACCCGCACCATTGCTCTTTGCGTTCCCCCACAAACCCGCACCCTTGCTCTTTGCGTTCCCCCACGAACCCGCACCATTGCTCTTTGCGTTCCCCCACGAACCCGCACCCTTGCTCTTTGCGTTCCCCCACGAACCCGCACCCTTGCTCTTTGCGTTCCCCCTCGAACCCGCACGTTTCCTCTTTGCGTTCCCCCACAAAACCGCACCCTTGCTCTTTGCGTTCCCCCACAAACCCGCAACCATGCTCTTTGCGTTCCCCCACGAACCCGCACCCTTGCTCTTTGCATTCCCCCACGAACCCTCACCCTTGCTCTTTGCGTTCCCCCACGAACCCGCACGGTTCCTCTTTGCGTTCCCCCACGAACCCGCACCCTTTCTCTTTGCGTTCCCCCACGTACCCGCACGGTTCCTCTTTGCGTTCCCCCACGAACCTGCACGGTTCCTCATTGCGTTCCCCCACGAACCCGCACCCTTGCTCTTTGCGATCCCCCACGAACCCGCACCCTTGCTCTTTGCGTTCCCCCACGAACCCGCACGGTTCCTCTTTGCGTTCCCCCACGAACTTGCACCCTTGCTCTTTGCGTTCCCCCACGAACCCGCATGGTTACTCTTTGCGTTCCCCCACGAACCCGCACCCTTGCTCTTTGCATTCCCCCATGAACCCGCACCCTTGCTCTTTGCGTTCCCCCACGAACCCGCACGTTTCCTCTTTGCGTTCCCCCACAAAACCGCACCCTAGCTCTTTGCGTTCCCCCATGAACCCGCTCCGTGGCTCTTTGGGTTCCCCCACGAATCCGCACCCTTGCTCTTTGCGTTCCCCCACGAAACCGCACGGTTCCTCTTTGCGTTCCCCCACGAACCCGCACCCTTGCTTATTGCGTTCCCCCACGAACCCGCACCCTTGCTCTTTGTGTTCCCCCACGAACCCGCACCCTTGCTCTTTGCGTTCCCCCACGAACCCGCACCCTTGCTCTTTGCGTTCCCCCACGAAACCGCACTCTAGCTCTTTGCGTTCCCCCACGAACCCGCACCCTTGCTCTTTGCGTTCCCCCACGAACCCGCACCCTTGCTCTTTGCGTTCCCCCACGAACCCGCACCCTTGCTCTTTGCGTTCCCCCACGAACCCGCACCCTTTCTCTTTGCGTTCCCCCACGAACTCACACCCTTGCTCTTTGCGTTCCCCCACGAACCCGCACCCTTGCTCTTTGCGTTCCCCCACGAACCCGCATGGTTCCTCTTTGCGTTCCCCCACGAACCCGCACCCTTGCCCTTTGCGTTCCCCCACGAACCCGCACCCTTGCTCTTTGCGTTCCCCCACAAACCCGCACCCTTGCTCTTTGCGTTCCCCCACGAACCCGCATGGTTCCTCTTTGCGTTCCCCCACGAACCCGCACCCTTGCTCTTTGCGTTCCCCCACGAACCCGCACCCTTGCTCTTTGCGTTCCCCCACAAACTCGCAACCTTGCTCTTTGCGTTCCCCCACGAACCCGCACCCTTGCTCTTTGCGTTCCCCCACGAACCCGCACCCTTGCTCTTTGCGTTCCCCCACGAACCCGCACGGTTCCTCTTTGCGTTCCCCCACGAACCCGCACGGTTCCTCTTTGCGTTCCCCCACGAACCTGTACGGTTCCGCTTTGCGTTCCCCCACGAACCCGCACCCTTGTTCTTTGCGTTCCCCCACGAACCCGCACCCTTGCTCTTTGCGTTCCCCCACGAACCCGCACCCTTGCTCTTTGTGTTCCCCCACGAACCCGCACCCTTGCTCTTTGCGTTCCCCCACGAACCCGCACCGTTCCTCTTTGCGTTCCCCCACGAATCCGCACCCTTGCTCTTTGCGTTGCCCCACGAACCCGCACCCTTGCTCTTTGCGTTCCTCCACGAACCCGCACCCTTGCTCTTTGCTTTCCCCCACGAACCCGCACCCTTGCTCTTTGCGTTCCCCCACGAACCCGCACCCTTGCTCTTTGCGTTCCCCCACGAACCCGCACCCTTGCTCTTTGCGTTCCCCCACGAACCCGCACCCTTGCTCTTTGCGTTCCCCCACGAACCCGCACCCTTGCTCTTTGCGTTCCCCCACGAACCCGCACCCTTGTTCTTTGCGTTCCCTCACGAACCCGCACGGTTCCTCTTTCCGTTCCCCCACGAACCCGCACCCTTGCTCTTTGCGTTCCCCCACGAACCCGCACCCTTGCTCTTTGCATTCCCCCGTGAACCCGCACCCTTGCTCTTTGCGTTCCCCCACGAACCCGCACCCTTGCTCTTTGCGTTCCCCCACGAACCCGCACCCTTGCTCTTTGCGTTCCCCCATGAACCCACACCCTTGCTCTTTGCGTTCCCCCACGAACTCACACCCTTGCTCTTTGCGTTCCCCCACAAACCCGCACCCTTGCTCTTTGCCTTCCCCCACGAACCCGCACGGTTCCTCTTTGCATTCCCCCACGAACCCTCACCCTTGCTCCTTGCGTTCCCCCACGAACCCGCACCCTTGCTCTTTGCGTTCCCCCACGAACCCGTACCCTTGCTCTTTGCGTTCCCCCACGAACCCGCACCCTTGCTCTTTGCGTTCCCCTACGAACCCGCATGGTTCCTCTTTGCGTTCCCCCACGAACCCGCACGGTTTCTCTTTGCGTTCCCCCATGAACCCGCACCCTTGCTCTTTGCGTTCCCCCACAAACCCGCACCGTGGCTCTTTGCGTTCCCCCACGAACCCGCACCCTTGCTCTTTGCGTTCCCCCACGAACCCGCACCCTTGCTCTTTGCGTTCCCCCACGAACCCGCACGGTTCCTCTTTGCGTTCCCCCACGAACCCGCACAGTTCCTCTTTGCGTTCCCCCACGAACCCGCACCCTTGCTCTTTGCGATCCCCCACGAACCCGCACCCTTGCTCTTTGCGTTCCCCCACGAACCCGCTCGGTTCCTCTTTGCGTTCCCCCACGAACCCTCACGGTTCCTCTTTGCGTTCCCCCACGAACCCGCACCCTTGCACTTTGCGTTCCCCCACGAACCCGCACCCTTGCTCTTTGCGTTCCCCCACGAACCCTCACGGTTCCTCTTTGCGTTCCCCCACGAACCCGCACCCTTGCTCTTTGCGTTCCCCCACGAACCCGCATTCTTGCTCTTTGCGTTCCCCTACGAACCCGCATGGTTCCTCTTTGCGTTCCCCCACGAACCCGCACCCTTGCTCTTTGCGTTCCCCCACGAACCCGCACGGTTCCTCTTTGCGTTCCCCCACGAACCCGCACCCTTGCTCTTTGCGTTCCCCCACGAACCCGCACCCTTGCTCATTGCGTTCCCCCACGAACCCGCACGGTTCCTCTTTGCGTTCCCCCACGAACCCGCACGGTTCCTCTTTGCGTTCCCCCACGAACCTGTACGGTTCCGCTTTGCGTTCCCCCACGAACCCGCACCCTTGTTCTTTGCGTTCCCCCACAAACCCGCACCCTTGCTCTTTGCGTTCCCCCACGAACCCGCACCCTTGCTCTTTGTGTTCCCCCACGAACCCGCACCCTTGCTCTTTGCGTTCCCCCACGAACCCGCACCGTTCCTCTTTGCGTTCCCCCACGAATCCGCACCCTTGCTCTTTGCGTTGCCCCACGAACCCGCACCCTTGCTCTTTGCGTTCCCCCACGAACCCGCACCCTTGCTCTTTGCTTTCCCCCACGAACCCGCACCCTTGCTCTTTGCGTTCCCCCACGAAACCGCACCCTTGCTCTTTGCGTTCCCCCACGAACCCGCACGTTTCCTCTTTGCGTTCCCCCACGAACCCGCACCCTTGCTCTTTGCGTTCCCCCACGAACCCGCACCCTTGCTCTTTGCGTTCCCCCACGAACCCGCACCCTTGTTCTTTGCGTTCCCTCACGAACCCGCACGGTTCCTCTTTCCGTTCCCCCACGAACCCGCACCCTTGCTCTTTGCGTTCCCCCACGAACCCTCACGGTTCCTCTTTGCGTTCCCCCACGAACCCGTACCCTTGCTCTTTGCGTTCCCCCACGAACCCGGACCCTTGCTCTTTGCGTTCCCCTACGAACCCGCATGGTTCCTCTTTGCGTTCCCCCACGAACCCGCACGGTTTCTCTTTGCGTTCCCCCATGAACCCGCACCCTTGCTCTTTGCGTTCCCCCACAAACCCGCACCCTTGCTCTTTGCGTTCCCCCACGAACCCGCACCATTGCTCTTTGCGTTCCCCCACAAACCCGCACCCTTGCTCTTTGCGTTCCCCCACGAACCCGCACCATTGCTCTTTGCGTTCCCCCACGAACCCGCACCCTTGCTCTTTGCGTTCCCCCACGAACCCGCACCCTTGCTCTTTGCGTTCCCCCTCGAACCCGCACGTTTCCTCTTTGCGTTCCCCCACAAAACCGCACCCTTGCTCTTTGCGTTCCCCCACAAACCCGCAACCATGCTCTTTGCGTTCCCCCACGAACCCGCACCCTTGCTCTTTGCATTCCCCCACGAACCCTCACCCTTGCTCTTTGCGTTCCCCCACGAACCCGCACGGTTCCTCTTTGCGTTCCCCCACGAACCCGCACCCTTTCTCTTTGCGTTCCCCCACGTACCCGCACGGTTCCTCTTTGCGTTCCCCCACGAACCTGCACGGTTCCTCATTGCGTTCCCCCACGAACCCGCACCCTTGCTCTTTGCGATCCCCCACGAACCCGCACCCTTGCTCTTTGCGTTCCCCCACGAACCCGCACGGTTCCTCTTTGCGTTCCCCCACGAACTTGCACCCTTGCTCTTTGCGTTCCCCCACGAACCCGCATGGTTACTCTTTGCGTTCCCCCACGAACCCGCACCCTTGCTCTTTGCATTCCCCCATGAACCCGCACCCTTGCTCTTTGCGTTCCCCCACGAACCCGCACGTTTCCTCTTTGCGTTCCCCCACAAAACCGCACCCTAGCTCTTTGCGTTCCCCCATGAACCCGCTCCGTGGCTCTTTGGGTTCCCCCACGAATCCGCACCCTTGCTCTTTGCGTTCCCCCACGAAACCGCACGGTTCCTCTTTGCGTTCCCCCACGAACCCGCACCCTTGCTTATTGCGTTCCCCCACGAACCCGCACCCTTGCTCTTTGTGTTCCCCCACGAACCCGCACCCTTGCTCTTTGCGTTCCCCCACGAACCCGCACCCTTGCTCTTTGCGTTCCCCCACGAAACCGCACCCTAGCTCTTTGCGTTCCCCCACGAACCCGCACCCTTGCTCTTTGCGTTCCCCCACGAACCCGCACCCTTGCTCTTTGCGTTCCCCCACGAACCCGCACCCTTGCTCTTTGCGTTCCCCCACGAACCCGCACCCTTTCTCTTTGCGTTCCCCCACGAACTCACACCCTTACTCTTTGCGTTCCCCCACGAACCCGCACCCTTGCTCTTTGCGTTCCCCCACGAACCCGCATGGTTCCTCTTTGCGTTCCCCCACGAACCCGCACCCTTGCCCTTTGCGTTCCCCCACGAACCCGCACCCTTGCTCTTTGCGTTCCCCCACGAACCCGCACCCTTGCTCTTTGCGTTCCCCCACGAACCCGCATGGTTCCTCTTTGCGTTCCCCCACGAACCCGCACCCTTGCTCTTTGCGTTCCCCCACGAACCCGCACCCTTGCTCTTTGCGTTCCCCCACAAACTCGCAACCTTGCTCTTTGCGTTCCCCCACGAACCCGCACCCTTGCTCTTTGCGTTCCCCCACGAACCCGCACCCTTGCTCTTTGCGTTCCCCCACGAACCCGCACGGTTCCTCTTTGCGTTCCCCCACGAACCCGCACGGTTCCTCTTTGCGTTCCCCCACGAACCTGTACGGTTCCGCTTTGCGTTCCCCCACGAACCCGCACCCTTGTTCTTTGCGTTCCCCCACGAACCCGCACCCTTGCTCTTTGCGTTCCCCCACGAACCCGCACCCTTGCTCTTTGTGTTCCCCCACGAACCCGCACCCTTGCTCTTTGCGTTCCCCCACGAACCCGCACCGTTCCTCTTTGCGTTCCCCCACGAATCCGCACCCTTGCTCTTTGCGTTGCCCCACGAACCCGCACCCTTGCTCTTTGCGTTCCTCCACGAACCCGCACCCTTGCTCTTTGCTTTCCCCCACGAACCCGCACCCTTGCTCTTTGCGTTCCCCCACGAACCCGCACCCTTGCTCTTTGCGTTCCCCCACGAACCCGCACCCTTGCTCTTTGCGTTCCCCCACGAACCCGCACCCTTGCTCTTTGCGTTCCCCCACGAACCCGCACCCTTGCTCTTTGCGTTCCCCCACGAACCCGCACCCTTGTTCTTTGCGTTCCCTCACGAACCCGCACGGTTCCTCTTTCCGTTCCCCCACGAACCCGCACCCTTGCTCTTTGCGTTCCCCCACGAACCCGCACCCTTGCTCTTTGCATTCCCCCGTGAACCCGCACCCTTGCTCTTTGCGTTCCCCCACGAACCCGCACCCTTGCTCTTTGCGTTCCCCCACGAACCCGCACCCTTGCTCTTTGCGTTCCCCCATGAACCCACACCCTTGCTCTTTGCGTTCCCCCACGAACTCACACCCTTGCTCTTTGCGTTCCCCCACAAACCCGCACCCTTGCTCTTTGCCTTCCCCCACGAACCCGCACGGTTCCTCTTTGCATTCCCCCACGAACCCTCACCCTTGCTCCTTGCGTTCCCCCACGAACCCGCACCCTTGCTCTTTGCGTTCCCCCACGAACCCTCACGGTTCCTCTTTGTGTTCCCCCACGAACCCGTACCCTTGCTCTTTGCGTTCCCCCACGAACCCGCACCCTTGCTCTTTGCGTTCCCCTACGAACCCGCATGGTTCCTCTTTGCGTTCCCCCACGAACCCGCACGGTTTCTCTTTGCGTTCCCCCATGAACCCGCACCCTTGCTCTTTGCGTTCCCCCACAAACCCGCACCGTGGCTCTTTGCGTTCCCCCACGAACCCGCACCCTTGCTCTTTGCGTTCCCCCACGAACCCGCACCCTTGCTCTTTGCGTTCCCCCACGAACCCGCACGGTTCCTCTTTGCGTTCCCCCACGAACCCGCACAGTTCCTCTTTGCGTTCCCCCACGAACCCGCACCCTTGCTCTTTGCGATCCCCCACGAACCCGCACCCTTGCTCTTTGCGTTCCCCCACGAACCCGCTCGGTTCCTCTTTGCGTTCCCCCACGAACCCGCACCCTTGCTCTTTGCGTTCCCCCACGAACCCGCACCCTTGCACTTTGCGTTCCCCCACGAACCCGCACCCTTGCTCTTTGCGTTCCCCCACGAACCCTCACGGTTCCTCTTTGCGTTCCCCCACGAACCCGCACCCTTGCTCTTTGCGTTCCCCCACGAACCCGCATTCTTGCTCTTTGCGTTCCCCTACGAACCCGCATGGTTCCTCTTTGCGTTCCCCCACGAACCCGCACCCTTGCTCTTTGCGTTCCCCCACGAACCCGCACGGTTCCTCTTTGCGTTCCCCCACGAACCCGCACCCTTGCTCTTTGCGTTCCCCCACGAACCCGCACCCTTGCTCATTGCGTTCCCCCACGAACCCGCACGGTTCCTCTTTGCGTTCCCCCACGAACCCGCACGGTTCCTCTTTGCGTTCCCCCACGAACCCGCACCCTTGCTCTTTGCGTTCCCCCACGAACCCGCACCCTTGCTCTTTGCGTTCCCCCACGAACCCGCACCCTTGCTCTTTGCGTTCCCCCACGAACCCGCACCCTTGCTCTTTGCGTTGCCCCACGAACCCGCACCCTTGCTCTTTGTGTTGCCCCACGAACCCGCACCCTTGCTCTTTGCGTTCCCCCACGAACCCGCACCCTTGCTCTTTGCGTTCCCCCACGAACCCGCACCCTTGCTCTTTGCGTTCCCCCACGAACCCGCACCCTTGCTCTTTGCGTTCCTTCACGAACCCGCACCCTTGCTCTTTGCGTTCCCCCACGAACCCGCACGGTTCCTCTTTGCGTTCCCCCACGAACCCGCACGGTTCCTCTTTGCGTTCCCCCACGAACCCGCACCCTTGCTCTTTGCGTTCCCCCACGAACCCGCACCCTTGCTCTTTGCGTTCCCCCACGAACCCGCACCCTTGCTCTTTGCGTTCCCCCACGAACCCGCACCCTTGCTCTTTGCGTTGCCCCACGAACCCGCACCCTTGCTCTTTGTGTTGCCCCACGAACCCGCACCCTTGCTCTTTGCGTTCCCCCACGAACCCGCACCCTTGCTCTTTGCGTTCCCCCACGAACCCGCACCCTTGCTCTTTGCGTTCCCCCACGAACCCGCACCCTTGCTCTTTGCGTTCCTTCACGAACCCGCACCCTTGCTCTTTGCGTTCCCCCACGAACCCGCACGGTTCCTCTTTGCGTTCCCCCACGAACCCGCACCCTTGCTCCTTGCGTTCCCCCACGAACCCGCACCCTTGCTCTTTGGGTTCCCCCACGAACCCTCACGGTTCCTCTTTGCGTTCCCCCACGAACCCGCACCCTTGCTCTTTGCGTTCCCCCACGAACCCGCATTCTTGCTCTTTGCGTTCCCCTACGAACCCGCATGGTTCCTCTTTGCGTTCCCCCACGAACCCGCACGGTTTCTCTTTGCGTTCCCCCACGAACCCGCACCCTTGCTCTTTGCGTTCCCCCACAAACCCGCACCCTTGCTCTTTGCGTTCCCCCACGAACCAGCACCCTTGCTCTTTGCGTTCCCCCACGAACCCGCACCCTTGCTCTTTGCGTTCCCCCACGAACCCGCACGGTTCCTCTTTGCGTTCCCCCAAGAACCCGCACGGTTCCTCTTTGCGTTCCCCCACGAACCCGCACCCTTGCTCTTTGCGATCCCCCACGAACCCGCTCCCTTGCTCTTTGCGTTCCCCCACGAACCCGCACGATTCCTCTTTGCGTTCCCCCACGAACCCGCACCCATGCTCTTTGCGTTCCCCCACGAACCCGCACCCTTGCTCTTTGCGTTCCCCCACGAACCCGCACCCTTGCTCTTTGCGTTCCCCCACGAACCCGCACCCTTGCTCTTTGCGTTCCCCTACGAACCCGCACGGTTTATATTTGCGTTCCCCCACGAACTTGCACGGTTCCTCTTTGCGTTCCCCCACGAACCCGCACGGTTCCTCTTTGCGTTCCCCCACGAACCCGCACGGTTCCTCCTTGCGTTCCCCCACGGACCCGCACGGTTCCTCCTTGCGTTCCCCCACGGACCCGCACGGTTCCTCCTTGCGTTCCCCCACGGACCCGCACGGTTCCTCCTTGCGTTCCCCCACGGACCCGCACGGTTCCTCTTTGCGTTCCCCCACGGACCCGCACGGTTCCTCCTTGCGTTCCCCCACGGACCCGCACGGTTCCTCCTTGCGTTCCCCCACGGACCCGCACGGTTCCTCCTTGCATTCCCCCACGAACCCGCACCCTTGCTCTTTGCGTTCCCCTACGAACCCGCACGGTTCCTCTTTGCGTTCCCCCACGAACCCGCACCCTTGCTCTTTGCGTTCCCCCACGAACCCGCACCCTTGCTCTTTGCGTTCCCCCACGATCCCGCGCCCTTGCTCTTTGCGTTCCCCCACGAACCCGCACCCTTGCTCTTTGCGTTCCCCCACAAACCCGCACACTTGCTCTTTGCGTTCCCCCACAAACCCGCACCCTTGCTCTTTGCGTTCCCCCACGAAACCGCACCCTTGCTCTTTGCGTTCCCCCTCGAACCCGCACGTTTCCTCTTTGCGTTCCCCCACAAAACCGCACCCTTGCTCTTTGCGTTCCTCCACGAACCCGCAACCTTGCTCTTTGCGTTCCCCCACGAACCCGCACCCTTGCTCTTTGCGTTCCCCCACGAACCCGCACCCTTGCTCTTTGCGTTCCCCCACGTACCCGCACGGTTCCTCTTTGCGTTCCCCCACGAACCCGCACGGTTCCTCATTGCGTTCCCCCACGAACCCGCACCCTTGCTCTTTGCGATCCCCCACGAACCCGCACCCTTGCTCTTTGCGTTCCCCCACGAACCCGCACGGTTCCTCTTTGCGTTCCCCCACGAACTTGCACCCTTGCTCTTTGCGTTCCCCCACGAACCCGCACGTTTCCTCTTTGCGTTCCCCCACAAAACCGCACCTTAGCTCTTTGCGTTCCCCCACGAACCCGCTCCGTTGCTCTTTGCGTTCCCCCACGAATCCGCACCCTTGCTATTTGCGTTCCCCCACGAACCCGCACGGTTCCTCTTTGCGTTCCCCCACGAACCCGCACCCTTGCTTATTGCGTTCCCCCACAAACCCGCACCCTTGCTCTTTGCGTTCCCCCACGAACCCTCACGGTTCCTCTTTGCGTTCCCCCACGAACCCGCACCCTTGCTCTTTGCGTTCCCCCACGAACCCGCACCCTTGCTCTTTGCGTTCCCCCACGAACTAGCACCCTTGCTCTTTGCGTTCCCCCACAAACCCGCACGTTTCAACTTTGCGTTCCCCCACAAAACCGCACCCTTGCTCTTTGCGTTCCCCTACGAACCCGCACGGTTCCTCTTTGCGTTCCCCCACGAACCCGCACGGTTCCTCTTTGCGTTCCCCCATGAACCCGCACCCTTGCTCTTTGCGTTCCCCCACGATCCCGCGCCCTTGCTCTTTGAGTTCCCCCACGAAGCCGCACCCTTGCTCTTTGCGTTCCCCCACGAACCCGCACACTTGCTCTTTGCGTTCCCCCACAAACCCGCACCCTTGCTCTTTGCGTTCCCCCACGAACCCGCAACCTTGCTCTTTGCGTTCCCCCACGAACCCGCAACCTTGCTCTTTGCGTTCCCCCACGAACCCGCACCCTTGCTCTTTGCGTTCCCCCACGAACTCTCACCCTTGCTCTTTGCGTTCCCCCACGAACCCGCACGGTTCCTCTTTGCGTTCCCCCACGAACCCGCACCCTTGCTCTTTGCGTTCCCCCACGTTCCCGCACGGTTCCTCTTTGCGTTCCCCCACGAACCCGCACCCTTGCTCTTTGCGTTCCCCCACGAACCCGCACCCTTGCTCTTTGCGTTCCCCCACGAACCCGCACCCTTGCTCTTTGCGATCCCCCACGAACCCGCACCCTTGCTCTTTGCGTTCCCCCACGAACCCGCACCATTTCTCTTTGCGTTCCCCCACGAACTCACACCCTTGCTCTTTGCGTTCCCCCACGAACCCGCACCCTTGCTCTTTGCGTTCCCCCACGAACCCGCATGGTTCCTCTTTGCGTTCCCCCACGAACCCGCACCCTTGCCCTTTGCGTTCCCCCACGAACCCGCACCCTTGCTCTTTGCGTTCCCCCACGAACCCGCACCCTTGCTCTTTGCGTTCCCCTACGAACCCGCATGGTTCCTCTTTGCGTTCCCCCACGAACCCGCACGGTTCCTCTTTGCGTTCCCCCACGAACCCGCACCCTTGCTCTTTGCGTTCCCCTACGAACCAGCACCCTTGCTCTTTGCGTTCCCCCACGAACCCGCACCCTTGCCCTTTGCGTTCCCCCACGAACCCACACCCTTGCTCTTTGCGTTCCCCCACGAACTCACACCCTTGCTCTTTGCGTTCCCCCACAAACCCGCACGGTTCCTCTTTGCGTTCCCCCACGAACCTGTACGGTTCCGCTTTGCGTTCCCCCACGAACCCGCACCCTTGTTCTTTGCGTTCCCCCACGAACCCGCACCCTTGCTCTTTGTGTTCCCCCACGAACCCGCACCCTTGCTCTTTGCGTTCCCCCACGAACCCGCACCGTTCCTCTTTGCGTTCCCCCACGAATCCGCACCCTTGCTCTTTGCGTTGCCCCACGAACCCGCACCCTTGCTCTTTGCGTTCCCCCACGAACCCGCACCCTTGCTCTTTGCGTTCCCCCACGAACCCGCACCCTTGCTCTTTGCGTTCCCCCACGAACCCGCACCCTTGCTCTTTGCGTTCCCCCACGAACCCGCACCCTTGCTCTTTGCGTTCCCCCCGAACCCGCACGGTTCCTCTTTGCGTTCCCCCACGAACCCGCACCCTTGCTCTTTGCGTTCCCCCACGAACCCGCACGGTTCCTCTTTGCGTTCCCCCACGAACCCGCACCCTAGCTCTTTGCAATCCCCCACGAACCCGCACCCTTGCTCTTTGCGTTCCCCCACGAACCCGCACCCTAGCTCTTTGCAATCCCCCACGAACCCGCACCCTTGCTCTTTGCATTCCCCCGCGAACCCGCACCCTTGCTCTTTGCGTTCCCCCACGAACCCGCACCCTTGCTCTTTGCGTTCCCCCACGAACCCGCACCCTTGCCCTTTGCGTTCCCCCACGAACCCACACCCTTGCTCTTTGCGTTCCCCCACGAACTCACACCCTTGCTCTTTGCGTTCCCCCACAAACCCGCACCCTTGCTCGTTGCGTTCCCCCACGAACCCGTACGGTTCCTCTTTGCGTTCCCCCACGAACCCTCACCCTTGCTCCTTGCGTTCCCCCACGAACCCGCACCCTTGCTCTTTGCGTTCCCCCACGAACCCTCACGGTTCCTCTTTGCGTTCCCCCACGAACCCGCACCCTTGCTCTTTGCGTTCCCCCACGAACCCGCACCCTTGCTCTTTGCGTTCCCCTACGAACCCGCATGGTTCCTCTTTGCGTTCCCCCACGAACCCGCACGGTTTCTCTTTGCGTTCCCCCACGAACCCGCACCCTTGCTCTTTGCGTTCCCCCACAAACCCGCACCCTTGCTCTTTGCGTTCCCCCACGAACCCGCACCCTTGCTCTTTGCGTTCCCCCAGAAACCCGCACCCTTGCTCTTTGCGTTCCCCCACGAACCCGCACGGTTCCTCTTTGCGTTCCCCCACGAACCCGCACGGTTCCTCTTTGCGTTCCCCCACGAACCCGCACCCTTGCTCTTTGCGTTCCCCCACGAACCCGCACGGTTCCTCTTTGCGTTCCCCCACGAACCCGCACGGTTCCTCTTTGCGTTCCCCCACGAACCCGCACCCTTGCTCTTTGCGATCCCCCACGAACCCGCACCCTTGCTCTTTGCGTTCCCCCACGAACCCGCACCCTTGCTCTTTGCGTTCCCCCACGAACCCGCACCCTTGCTCTTTGCGATCCCCCACGAACCCGCACCCTTTCTCTTTGCGTTCCCCCACGAACCCGCACCCTTTCTCTTTGCGTTCCCCCACGAACTCACACCCTTGCTCTTTGCGTTCCCCCACGAACCCGCACCCTTGCTCTTTGCGTTCCCCCACGAACCCGCATGGTTCCTCTTTGCGTTCCCCCACGAACCCGCACCCTTGCCCTTTGCGTTCCCCCACGAACCCGCACCCTTGCTCTTTGCGTTCCCCCACGAACCCGCACCCTTGCTATTTGCGTTCCCCTACGAACCCGCATGGTTCCTCTTTGCGTTCCCCCACGAACCCGCACGGTTCCTCTTTGTGTTCCAACACGAACCCGCACCCTTGCTCTTTGCGTTCCCCCACAAACCCGCAACCTTGCTCTTTGCGTTCCCCCACGAACCCGCACCCTTGCTCTTTGCGTTCCCCCACGAACTAGCACCCTTGCTCTTTGCGTTCCCCCACGAACCCGCACGGTTCCTCTTTGCGTTCCCCCACGAACCCGCACGGTTCCTCTTTGCGTTCCCCCACGAACCTGTACGGTTCCGCTTTGCGTTCCCCCACGAACCCGCACCCTTGTTCTTTGCGTTCCCCCACGAACCCGCACCCTTGCTCTTTGCGTTCCCCCACGAACCCGCACCCTTGCTCTTTGCGTTCCCCCACGAACCCGCACCCTTGCTCTTTGCGTTCCCCCACGAACCCGCACCGTTCCTCTTTGCGTTCCCCCACGAACCCGCACCCTTGCTCTTTGCGTTCCCCCACGAACCCGCACCCTTGCTCTTTGCATTCCCCCGCGAACCCGCACCCTTGCTCTTTGCGTTCCACCACGAACCCGCACCCTTGCTCTTTGCGTTCCCCCACGAACCCGCACCCTTGCCCTTTGCGTTTCCCCATGAACCCACACCCTTGCTCTTTGCGTTCCCCCACGAACCCGCACGGTTCCTCTTTGCGTTCCCCCACGAACCCTCACCCTTGCTCTTTGCGTTCCCCCACGAACCCGCACCCTTGCTCTTTGCGTTCCCCCACGAACCCTCACGGTTCCTCTTTGCGTTCCCCCACGAACCCGCACCCTTGCTCTTTGCGTTCCCCCACGAACCCGCACCCTTGCTCTTTGCGTTCCCCTACGAACCCGCATGGTTCCTCTTTGCGTTCCCCCACGAACCCGCACGGTTCCTCTTTGCGTTCCCCCACGAACCCGCACCCTTGCTCTTTGCGTTCCCCCACGAACCCGCACCCTTGCTCTTTGCGTTCCCCCACGAACCCGCACCCTTGCTCTTTGCGTTCCCCCACGAACCCGCACCCTTGCTCTTTGCGTTCCCCCACGAACCAGCACCCTTGCTCTTTGCGTTCCTTCACGAACCCGCACCCTTGCTCTTTGCGTTCCCCCACGAACCCGCACGGTTCCTCTTTGCGTTCCCCCACGAACCCGCACCCTTGCTCCTTGCGTTCCCCCACGAACCCGCACCCTTGCTCTTTGTGTTCCCCCACGAACCCTCACGGTTCCTCTTTGCGTTCCCCCACGAACCCGCACCCTTGCTCTTTGCGTTCCCCCACGAACCCGCACGGTTTCTCTTTGCGTTCCCCCACGAACCCGCACCCTTGCTCTTTGCGTTCCCCCACAAACCCGCACCCTTGCTCTTTGCGTTCCCCCACGAACCAGCACCCTTGCTCTTTGCGTTCCCCCACGAACCCGCACCCTTGCTCTTTGCGTTCCCCCACGAACCCGCACGGTTCCTCTTTGCGTTCCCCCAAGAACCCGCACGGTTCCTCTTTGCGTTCCCCCACGAACCCGCACCCTTGCTCTTTGCGATCCCCCACGAACCCGCTCCCTTGCTCTTTGCGTTCCCCCACGAACCCGCAAGATTCCTCTTTGCGTTCCCCCACGAACCCGCACCCTTGCTCTTTGCGTTCCCCCACGAACCCGCACCCTTGCTCTTTGCGTTCCCCCACGAACCCGCACCCTTGCTCTTTGCGTTCCCCCACGAACCCGCACCCTTGCTCTTTGCGTTCCCCTACGAACCCGCACGGTTTATCTTTGCGTTCCCCCACGAACTTGCACGGTTCCTCTTTGCGTTCCCCCACGAACCCGCACGGTTCCTCTTTGCGTTCCCCCACGAACCCGCACGGTTCCTCCTTGCGTTCCCCTACGAACCCGCACGGTTCCTCTTTGCGTTCCCCCACGAACCCGCACCCTTGCTCTTTGCGTTCCCCCACGAACCCGCACCCTTGCTCTTTGCGTTCCCCCACGATCCCGCGCCCTTGCTCTTTGCGTTCCCCCACGAACCCGCACCCTTGCTCTTTGCGTTCCCCCACGAACCCGCACACTTGCTCTTTGCGTTCCCCCACAAACCCGCACCCTTGCTCTTTGCGTTCCCCCACGAAACCGCACCCTTGCTCTTTGCGTTCCCCCTCGAACCCGCACGTTTCCTCTTTGCGTTCCCCCACAAAACCGCACCCTTGCTCTTTGCGTTCCTCCACGAACCCGCAACCTTGCTCTTTGCGTTCCCCCACGAACCCGCACCCTTGCTCTTTGCATTCCCCCACGAACCCGCACCCTTGCTCTTTGCGTTCCCCCACGTACCCGCACGGTTCCTCTTTGCGTTCCCCCACGAACCCGCACGGTTCCTCATTGCGTTCCCCCACGAACCCGCACCCTTGCTCTTTGCGATCCCCCACGAACCCGCACCCTTGCTCTTTGCGTTCCCCCACGAACCCGCACGGTTCCTCTTTGCGTTCCCCCACGAACTTGCACCCTTGCTCTTTGCGTTCCCCCATGAACCCGCACGGTTACTCTTTGCATTCCCCCACGAACCCGCACCCTTGCTCTTTGCGTTCCCCCATGAACCCGCACCCTTGCTCTTTGCGTTCCCCCACGAACCCGCACGTTTCCTCTTTGCGTTCCCCCACAAAACCGCACCTTAGCTCTTTGCGTTCCCCCACGAACCCGCTCCGTTGCTCTTTGCGTTCCCCCACGAATCCGCACCCTTGCTATTTGCGTTCCCCCACGAACCCGCACGGTTCCTCTTTGCGTTCCCCCACGAACCCGCACCCTTGCTTATTGCGTTCCCCCACAAACCCGCACCCTTGCTCTTTGCGTTCCCCCACGAACCCTCACGGTTCCTCTTTGCGTTCCCCCACGAACCCGCACCCTTGCTCTTTGCGTTCCCCCACGAACCCGCACCCTTGCTCTTTGCGTTCCCCCACGAACTAGCACCCTTGCTCTTTGCGTTCCCCCACAAACCCGCACGTTTCAACTTTGCGTTCCCCCACAAAACCGCACCCTTGCTCTTTGCGTTCCCCTACGAACCCGCACGGTTCCTCTTTGCGTTCCCCCACGAACCCGCACGGTTCCTCTTTGCGTTCCCCCACGAACCCGCACCCTTGCTCTTTGCGTTCCCCCACGATCCCGCGCCCTTGCTCTTTGCGTTCCCCCACGAAGCCGCACCCTTGCTCTTTGCGTTCCCCCACGAACCCGCACACTTGCTCTTTGCGTTCCCCCACAAACCCGCACCCTTGCTCTTTGCGTTCCCCCACGAACCCGCACCCTTGCTCTTTGCGTTCCCCCTCGAACCCGCACGTTTCCTCTTTGCGTTCCCCCACAAAACCGCACCCTTGCTCTTTGCGTTCCCCCTCGAACCCGCACGTTTCCTCTTTGCGTTCCCCCACAAAACCGCACCCTTGCTCTTTGCGTTCCCCCACGAACCCGCAACCTTGCTCTTTGCGTTCCCCCACGAACCCGCAACCTTGCTCTTTGCGTTCCCCCACGAACCCGCACCCTTGCTCTTTGCGTTCCCCCACGAACCCGCACCCTTGCTCTTTGCGTTCCCCCACGTACCCGCACGGTTCCTCTTTGCGTTCCCCCACGAACCCGCACCCTTGATCTTTGCGTTCCCCCACGAACCCGCACCCTTGCTCTTTGCGTTCCCCCACGAACCCGCACCCTTGCTCTTTGCGATCCCCCACGAACCCGCACCCTTGCTCTTTGCGTTCCCCCACGAACCCGCACCATTTCTCTTTGCGTTCCCCCACGAACTCACACCCTTGCTCTTTGCGTTCCCCCACGAACCCGCACCCTTGCTCTTTGCGTTCCCCCACGAACCCGCATGGTTCCTCTTTGCGTTCCCCCACGAACCCGCACCCTTGCCCTTTGCGTTCCCCCACGAACCCGCACCCTTGCTCTTTGCGTTCCCCCACGAACCCGCACCCTTGCTCTTTGCGTTCCCCTACGAACCCGCATGGTTCCTCTTTGCGTTCCCCCACGAACCCGCACGGTTCCTCTTTGCGTTCCCCCACGAACCCGCACGGTTCCTCTTTGCGTTCCCCCACGAACCCGCACCCTTGCTCTTTGCGTTCCCCCACGAACCCGCACCCTTGCTCTTTGCGTTCCCCCACGAACCCGCACCCTTGCCCTTTGCGTTCCCCCACGAACCCACACCCTTGCTCTTTGCGTTCCCCCACGAACTCACACCCTTGCTCTTTGCGTTCCCCCACAAACCCGCACGGTTCCTCTTTGCGTTCCCCCACGAACCCGCACGGTTCCGCTTTGCGTTCCCCCACGAACCCGCACCCTTGTTCTTTGCGTTCCCCCACGAACCCGCACCCTTGCTCTTTGTGTTCCCCCACGAACCCGCACCCTTGCTCTTTGCGTTCCCCCACGAACCGGCACCGTTCCTCTTTGCGTTCCCCCACGAATCCGCACCCTTGCTCTTTGCGTTGCCCCACGAACCCGCACCCTTGCTCTTTGTGTTCCCCCACGAACCCGCACCCTTGCTCTTTGCGTTCCCCCACGAACCCGCACCCTTGCTCTTTGCGTTCCCCCACGAACCCGCACCCTTGCTCTTTGCGTTCCCCCACGAACCCGCACCCTTGCTCTTTGCGTTCCCCCCGAACCCGCACGGTTCCTCTTTGCGTTCCCCCACGAACCCGCACCCTTGCTCTTTGCGTTCCCCCACGAACCCGCACGGTTCCTCTTTGCGTTCCCCCACGAACCCGCACCCTAGCTCTTTGCAATCCCCCACGAACCCGCACCCTTGCTCTTTGCATTCCCCCGCGAACCCGCACCCTTGCTCTTTGCGTTCCCCCACGAACCCGCACCCTTGCTCTTTGCGTTCCCCCACGAACCCGCACCCTTGCCCTTTGCGTTCCCCCACGAACCCACACCCTTGCTCTTTGCGTTCCCCCACGAACTCACACCCTTGCTCTTTGCGTTCCCCCACAAACCCGCACCCTTGCTCGTTGCGTTCCCCCACGAACCCGTACGGTTCCTCTTTGCGTTCCCCCACGAACCCTCACCCTTGCTCCTTGCGTTCCCCCACGAACCCGCACCCTTGCTCTTTGCGTTCCCCCACGAACCCTCACGGTTCCTCTTTGCGTTCCCCCACGAACCCGCACCCTTGCTCTTTGCGTTCCCCCACGAACCCGCACCCTTGCTCTTTGCGTTCCCCTACGAACCCGCATGGTTCCTCTTTGCGTTCCCCCACGAACCCGCACGGTTTCTCTTTGCGTTCCCCCACGAACCCGCACCCTTGCTCTTTGCGTTCCCCCACAAACCCGCACCCTTGCTCTTTGCGTTCCCCCACGAACCCGCACCCTTGCTCTTTGCGTTCCCCCACAAACCCGCACCCTTGCTCTTTGCGTTCCCCCACGAACCCGCACGGTTCCTCTTTGCGTTCCCCCACGAACCCGCACGGTTCCTCTTTGCGTTCCCCCACGAACCCGCACCCTTGCTCTTTGCGTTCCCCCACGAACCCGCACGGTTCCTCTTTGCGTTCCCCCACGAACCCGCACGGTTCCTCTTTGTGTTCCCCCACGAACCCGCACCCTTGCTCTTTGCGATCCCCCACGAACCCGCACCCTTGCTCTTTGCGTTCCCCCACGAACCCGCACCCTTGCTCTTTGCGTTCCCCCACGAACCCGCACCCTTGCTCTTTGCGATCCCCCACGAACCCGCACCCATGCTCTTTGCGTTCCCCCACGAACCCGCACCCTTTCTCTTTGCGTTCCCCCACGAACTCACACCCTTGCTCTTTGCGTTCCCCCACGAACCCGCACCCTTGCTCTTTGCGTTCCCCCACGAACCCGCATGGTTCCTCTTTGCGTTCCCCCACGAACCCGCACCCTTGCTATTTGCGTTCCCCCACGAACCCGCACGGTTCCTCTTTGCGTTCCCCCACGAACCCGCACCCTTGCTTATTGCGTTCCCCCACAAACCCGCACCCTTGCTCTTTGCGTTCCCCCACGAACCCTCACGGTTCCTCTTTGCGTTCCCCCACGAACCCGCACCCTTGCTCTTTGCGTTCCCCCACGAACCCGCACCCTTGCTCTTTGCGTTCCCCCACGAACTAGCACCCTTGCTCTTTGCGTTCCCCCACAAACCCGCACGTTTCAACTTTGCGTTCCCCCACAAAACCGCACCCTTGCTCTTTGCGTTCCCCTACGAACCCGCACGGTTCCTCTTTGCGTTCCCCCACGAACCCGCACGGTTCCTCTTTGCGTTCCCCCACGAACCCGCACCCTTGCTCTTTGCGTTCCCCCACGATCCCGCGCCCTTGCTCTTTGCGTTCCCCCACGAAGCCGCACCCTTGCTCTTTGCGTTCCCCCACGAACCCGCACACTTGCTCTTTGCGTTCCCCCACAAACCCGCACCCTTGCTCTTTGCGTTCCCCCACGAACCCGCACCCTTGCTCTTTGCGTTCCCCCTCGAACCCGCACGTTTCCTCTTTGCGTTCCCCCACAAAACCGCACCCTTGCTCTTTGCGTTCCCCCTCGAACCCGCACGTTTCCTCTTTGCGTTCCCCCACAAAACCGCACCCTTGCTCTTTGCGTTCCCCCACGAACCCGCAACCTTGCTCTTTGCGTTCCCCCACGAACCCGCAACCTTGCTCTTTGCGTTCCCCCACGAACCCGCACCCTTGCTCTTTGCGTTCCCCCACGAACTCTCACCCTTGCTCTTTGCGTTCCCCCACGAACCCGCACGGTTCCTCTTTGCGTTCCCCCACGAACCCGCACCCTTGCTCTTTGCGTTCCCCCACGTTCCCGCACGGTTCCTCTTTGCGTTCCCCCACGAACCCGCACCCTTGCTCTTTGCGTTCCCCCACGAACCCGCACCCTTGCTCTTTGCGTTCCCCCACGAACCCGCACCCTTGCTCTTTGCGATCCCCCACGAACCCGCACCCTTGCTCTTTGCGTTCCCCCACGAACCCGCACCATTTCTCTTTGCGTTCCCCCACGAACTCACACCCTTGCTCTTTGCGTTCCCCCACGAACCCGCACCCTTGCTCTTTGCGTTCCCCCACGAACCCGCATGGTTCCTCTTTGCGTTCCCCCACGAACCCGCACCCTTGCCCTTTGCGTTCCCCCACGAACCCGCACCCTTGCTCTTTGCGTTCCCCCACGAACCCGCACCCTTGCTCTTTGCGTTCCCCTACGAACCCGCATGGTTCCTCTTTGCGTTCCCCCACGAACCCGCACGGTTCCTCTTTGCGTTCCCCCACGAACCCGCACCCTTGCTCTTTGCGTTCCCCCACGAACCCGCACCCTTGCTCTTTGCGTTCCCCCACGAACCCGCACCCTTGCCCTTTGCGTTCCCCCACGAACCCACACCCTTGCTCTTTGCGTTCCCCCACGAACTCACACCCTTGCTCTTTGCGTTCCCCCACAAACCCGCACGGTTCCTCTTTGCGTTCCCCCACGAACCTGTACGGTTCCGCTTTGCGTTCCCCCACGAACCCGCACCCTTGTTCTTTGCGTTCCCCCACGAACCCGCACCCTTGCTCTTTGTGTTCCCCCACGAACCCGCACCCTTGCTCTTTGCGTTCCCCCACGAACCCGCACCGTTCCTCTTTGCGTTCCCCCACGAATCCGCACCCTTGCTCTTTGCGTTGCCCCACAAACCCGCACCCTTGCTCTTTGCGTTCCCCCACGAACCCGCACCCTTGCTCTTTGCGTTCCCCCACGAACCCGCACCCTTGCTCTTTGCGTTCCCCCACGAACCCGCACCCTTGCTCTTTGCGTTCCCCCACGAACCCGCACCCTTGCTCTTTGCGTTCCCCCCGAACCCGCACGGTTCCTCTTTGCGTTCCCCCACGAACCCGCACCCTTGCTCTTTGCGTTCCCCCACGAACCCGCACGGTTCCTCTTTGCGTTCCCCCACGAACCCGCACCCTAGCTCTTTGCAATCCCCCACGAACCCGCACCCTTGCTCTTTGCGTTCCCCCACGAACCCGCACCCTAGCTCTTTGCAATCCCCCACGAACCCGCACCCTTGCTCTTTGCATTCCCCCGCGAACCCGCACCCTTGCTCTTTGCGTTCCCCCACGAACCCGCACCCTTGCTCTTTGCGTTCCCCCACGAACCCGCACCCTTGCCCTTTGCGTTCCCCCACGAACCCACACCCTTGCTCTTTGCGTTCCCCCACGAACTCACACCCTTGCTCTTTGCGTTCCCCCACAAACCCGCACCCTTGCTCGTTGCGTTCCCCCACGAACCCGTACGGTTCCTCTTTGCGTTCCCCCACGAACCCTCACCCTTGCTCCTTGCGTTCCCCCACGAACCCGCACCCTTGCTCTTTGCGTTCCCCCACGAACCCTCACGGTTCCTCTTTGCGTTCCCCCACGAACCCGCACCCTTGCTCTTTGCGTTCCCCCACGAACCCGCACCCTTGCTCTTTGCGTTCCCCTACGAACCCGCATGGTTCCTCTTTGCGTTCCCCCACGAACCCGCACGGTTTCTCTTTGCGTTCCCCCACGAACCCGCACCCTTGCTCTTTGCGTTCCCCCACAAACCCGCACCCTTGCTCTTTGCGTTCCCCCACAAACCCGCACCCTTGCTCTTTGCGTTCCCCCACGAACCCGCACGGTTCCTCTTTGCGTTCCCCCACGAACCCGCACGGTTCCTCTTTGCGTTCCCCCACGAACCCGCACCCTTGCTCTTTGCGTTCCCCCACGAACCCGCACGGTTCCTCTTTGCGTTCCCCCACGAACCCGCACGGTTCCTCTTTGTGTTCCCCCACGAACCCGCACGGTTCCTCTTTGCGTTCCCCCACGAACCCGCACCCTTGCTCTTTGCGATCCCCCACGAACCCGCACCCTTGCTCTTTGCGTTCCCCCACGAACCCGCACCCTTGCTCTTTGCGTTCCCCCACGAACCCGCACCCTTGCTCTTTGCGATCCCCCACGAACCCGCACCCTTTCTCTTTGCGTTCCCCCACGAACCCGCACCCTTTCTCTTTGCGTTCCCCCACGAACTCACACCCTTGCTCTTTGCGTTCCCCCACAAACCCGCACCCTTGCTCTTTGCGTTCCCCCACGAACCCGCATGGTTCCTCTTTGCGTTCCCCCACGAACCCGCACCCTTGCCCTTTGCGTTCCCCCACGAACCCGCACCCTTGCTCTTTGCGTTCCCCCACGAACCCGCACCCTTGCTATTTGCGTTCCCCTACGAACCCGCATGGTTCCTCTTTGCGTTCCCCCACGAACCCGCACGGTTCCTCTTTGCGTTCCCCCACGAACCCGCACCCTTGCTCTTTGCGTTCCCCCACAAACCCGCAACCTTGCTCTTTGCGTTCCCCCACGAACCCGCACCCTTGCTCTTTGCGTTCCCCCACGAACTAGCACCCTTGCTCTTTGCGTTCCCCCACGAACCCGCACGGTTCCTCTTTGCGTTCCCCCACGAACCCGCACGGTTCCTCTTTGCGTTCCCCCACGAACCTGTACGGTTCCGCTTTGCGTTCCCCCACGAACCCGCACCCTTGTTCTTTGCGTTCCCCCACGAACCCGCACCCTTGCTCTTTGCGTTCCCCCACGAACCCGCACCGTTCCTCTTTGCGTTCCCCCACGAACCCGCACCCTTGCTCTTTGCGTTCCCCCACGAACCCGCACCCTTGCTCTTTGCATTCCCCCGCGAACCCGCACCCTTGCTCTTTGCGTTCCACCACGAACCCGCACCCTTGCTCTTTGCGTTCCCCCACGAACCCGCACCCTTGCCCTTTGCGTTCCCCCATGAACCCACACCCTTGCTCTTTGCGTTCCCCCACGAACCCGCACGGTTCCTCTTTGCGTTCCCCCACGAACCCTCACCCTTGCTCTTTGCGTTCCCCCACGAACCCGCACCCTTGCTCTTTGCGTTCCCCCACGAACCCTCACGGTTCCTCTTTGCGTTCCCCCACGAACCCGCACCCTTGCTCTTTGCGTTCCCCCACGAACCCGCACCCTTGCTCTTTGCGTTCCCCTACGAACCCGCATGGTTCCTCTTTGCGTTCCCCCACGAACCCGCACGGTTCCTCTTTGCGTTCCCCCACGAACCCGCACCCTTGCTCTTTGCGTTCCCCCACGAACCC
This sequence comes from Oreortyx pictus, assembly GCA_036925125.1. Lineage (NCBI taxonomy): Eukaryota > Metazoa > Chordata > Aves > Galliformes > Odontophoridae > Oreortyx > Oreortyx pictus. The sequence continues at coordinate 386,124 of JAUPFR010000071.1, forward strand.
GCACCCTTGCTCTTTGCGTTCCCCCACGAACCCGCACCCTTGCTCTTTGCGTTCCCCCACGAACCCGCACCCTTGCTCTTTGCGTTCCCCCACGAACCAGCACCCTTGCTCTTTGCGTTCCTTCACGAACCCGCACCCTTGCTCTTTGCGTTCCCCCACGAACCCGCACGGTTCCTCTTTGCGTTCCCCCACGAACCCGCACCCTTGCTCCTTGCGTTCCCCCACGAACCCGCACCCTTGCTCTTTGTGTTCCCCCACGAACCCTCATGGTTCCTCTTTGCGTTCCCCCACGAACCCGCACCCTTGCTCTTTGCGTTCCCCCACGAACCCGCACGGTTTCTCTTTGCGTTCCCCCACGAACCCGCACCCTTGCTCTTTGCGTTCCCCCACAAACCCGCACCCTTGCTCTTTGCGTTCCCCCACGAACCAGCACCCTTGCTCTTTGCGTTCCCCCACGAACCCGCACCCTTGCTCTTTGCGTTCCCCCACGAACCCGCACGGTTCCTCTTTGCGTTCCCCCAAGAACCCGCACGGTTCCTCTTTGCGTTCCCCCACGAACCCGCACCCTTGCTCTTTGCGATCCCCCACGAACCCGCTCCCTTGCTCTTTGCGTTCCCCCACGAACCCGCAAGATTCCTCTTTGCGTTCCCCCACGAACCCGCACCCTTGCTCTTTGCGTTCCCCCACGAACCCGCACCCTTGCTCTTTGCGTTCCCCCACGAACCCGCACCCTTGCTCTTTGCGTTCCCCCACGAACCCGCACCCTTGCTCTTTGCGTTCCCCCACGAACTTGCACGGTTCCTCTTTGCGTTCCCCCACGAACCCGCACGGTTCCTCTTTGCGTTCCCCCACGAACCCGCACGGTTCCTCCTTGCGTTCCCCCACGGACCCGCACGGTTCCTCCTTGCGTTCCCCCACGGACCCGCACGGTTCCTCCTTGCGTTCCCCCACGGACCCGCACGGTTCCTCCTTGCGTTCCCCCACGGACCCGCACGGTTCCTCCTTGCGTTCCCCCACGGACCCGCACGGTTCCTCCTTGCGTTCCCCCACGGACCCGCACGGTTCCTCCTTGCGTTCCCCCACGGACCCGCACGGTTCCTCCTTGCATTCCCCCACGAACCCGCACCCTTGCTCTTTGCGTTCCCCTACGAACCCGCACGGTTCCTCTTTGCGTTCCCCTACGAACCCGCACGGTTCCTCTTTGCGTTCCCCCACGAACCCGCACCCTTGCTCTTTGCGTTCCCCCACGAACCCGCACCCTTGCTCTTTGCGTTCCCCCACGATCCCGCGCCATTGCTCTTTGCGTTCCCCAACGAACCCGCACCCTTGCTCTTTGCGTTCCCCCACGAACCCGCACACTTGCTCTTTGCGTTCCCCCACAAACCCGCACCCTTGCTCTTTGCGTTCCCCCACGAAACCGCACCCTTGCTCTTTGCGTTCCCCCTCGAACCCGCACGTTTCCTCTTTGCGTTCCCCCACAAAACCGCACCCTTGCTCTTTGCGTTCCTCCACGAACCCGCAACCTTGCTCTTTGCGTTCCCCCACGAACCCGCACCCTTGCTCTTTGCATTCCCCCACGAACCCGCACCCTTGCTCTTTGCGTTCCCCCACGTACCCGCACGGTTCCTCTTTGCGTTCCCCCACGAACCCGCACGGTTCCTCATTGCGTTCCCCCACGAACCCGCACCCTTGCTCTTTGCGATCCCCCACGAACCCGCACCCTTGCTCTTTGCGTTCCCCCACGAACCCGCACGGTTCCTCTTTGCGTTCCCCCACGAACTTGCACCCTTGCTCTTTGCGTTCCCCCACGAACCCGCACGGTTACTCTTTGCATTCCCCCACGAACCCGCACCCTTGCTCTTTGCGTTCCCCCATGAACCCGCACCCTTGCTCTTTGCGTTCCCCCACGAACCCGCACGTTTCCTCTTTGCGTTCCCCCACAAAACCGCACCTTAGCTCTTTGCGTTCCCCCACGAACCCGCTCCGTTGCTCTTTGCGTTCCCCCACGAATCCGCACCCTTGCTATTTGCGTTCCCCCACGAACCCGCACGGTTCCTCTTTGCGTTCCCCCACGAACCCGCACCCTTGCTTATTGCGTTCCCCCACAAACCCGCACCCTTGCTCTTTGCGTTCCCCCACGAACCCTCACGGTTCCTCTTTGCGTTCCCCCACGAACCCGCACCCTTGCTCTTTGCGTTCCCCCACGAACCCGCACCCTTGCTCTTTGCGTTCCCCCACGAACTAGCACCCTTGCTCTTTGCGTTCCCCCACAAACCCGCACGTTTCAACTTTGCGTTCCCCCACAAAACCGCACCCTTGCTCTTTGCGTTCCCCTACGAACCCGCACGGTTCCTCTTTGCGTTCCCCCACGAACCCGCACGGTTCCTCTTTGCGTTCCCCCACGAACCCGCACCCTTGCTCTTTGCGTTCCCCCACGATCCCGCGCCCTTGCTCTTTGCGTTCCCCCACGAAGCCGCACCCTTGCTCTTTGCGTTCCCCCACGAACCCGCACACTTGCTCTTTGCGTTCCCCCACAAACCCGCACCCTTGCTCTTTGCGTTCCCCCACGAACCCGCACCCTTGCTCTTTGCGTTCCCCCTCGAACCCGCACGTTTCCTCTTTGCGTTCCCCCACAAAACCGCACCCTTGCTCTTTGCGTTCCCCCTCGAACCCGCACGTTTCCTCTTTGCGTTCCCCCACAAAACCGCACCCTTGCTCTTTGCGTTCCCCCACGAACCCGCAACCTTGCTCTTTGCGTTCCCCCACGAACCCGCAACCTTGCTCTTTGCGTTCCCCCACGAACCCGCACCCTTGCTCTTTGCGTTCCCCCACGAACTCTCACCCTTGCTCTTTGCGTTCCCCCACGAACCCGCACGGTTCCTCTTTGCGTTCCCCCACGAACCCGCACCCTTGCTCTTTGCGTTCCCCCACGTACCCGCACGGTTCCTCTTTGCGTTCCCCCACGAACCCGCACCCTTGCTCTTTGCGTTGCCCCGCGAACCCGCACCATTGCTCTTTGCGTTGCCCCGCGAACCCGCACCCTTGCTCTTTGCGTTGCCCCGCGAACCCGCACCCTTGCTCTTTGCGTTCCCCCGCGAACCCGCACCCTTGCTCTTTGCGTTCCCCCGCGAACCCGCACCCTTGCTCTTTGCGTTCCCCCGCGAACCCGCACCCTTGCTCTTTGCGTTCCCCCGCGAACCCGCACCCTTGCTCTTTGCGTTCCCCCGCGAACCCGCACCCTTGCTCTTTGCGTTCCCCCACGAATTCACACCCTTGCTCTTTGCGTTCCCCCATGAACCCGCACCCTTGCTCTTTGCGTTCCCCCACGAACCCGCACGGTTCCTCTTTGCGTTCCCCCACGAACCCGCACCCTTGCTCCTTGCGTTCCCCCACGAACCCTCACGGTTCCTCTTTGCGTTCCCCCACGAACCCTCACGGTTCCTCTTTGCGTTCCCCCACGAACCCGCACCCTTGTTCTTTGCGTTCCCCCACGAACCCGCATTCTTGCTCTTTGCGTTCCCCTACGAACCCGCACGGTTTCTCTTTGCGTTCCCCCACGAACCCGCACGGTTTCTCTTTGCGTTCCCCCACGAACCCGCACCCTTGCTCTTTGCGTTCCCCCACGGACCCGCACCAATGCTCTTTGCGTTCCCCCACGAACCCGCACCAATGCTCTTTGCGTTCCCCCACGAACCCGCACCAATGCTCTTTGCGTTCCCCCACGAACCCGCACCAATGCTCTTTGCGTTCCCCCACTAACCCGCACGGTTCCTCTTTGCGTTCCCCCACTAACCCGCACGGTTCCTCTTTGCGTTCCCCCACGAACCCGCACGGTTCCTCTTTGCGTTCCCCCACGAACCCGCACGGTTCCTCTTTGCGTTCCCCCACGAACCCGCACGGTTCCTCTTTGCGTTCCCCCACGAACCCGCACGGTTCCTCTTTGCGTTCCCCCACGAACCCACACGGTTCCTCTTTGCGTTCCCCCACGAACCCGCACGGTTCCTCTTTGCGTTCCCCCACGAACCCGCACGGTTCCTCTTTGCGTTCCCCCACGAACCCGCACGGTTCCTCTTTGCGTTCCCCCACGAACCCGCGCCCTTGCTCTTTGCGTTCCCCCACGAACCCGCGCCCTTGCTCTTTGCGTTCCCCCACGAACCCGCGCCCTTGCTCTTTGCGTTCCCCCACGAACCCGCGCCCTTGCTCTTTGCGTTCCCCCACGAACCCGCGCCTTTGCTCTTTGCGTTCCCCCACGAACCCGCACGGTTCCTCTTTGCGTTCCCCCACGAACCCGCACCCTTGCTCTTTGCATTCCCCCACGAACCCGCACGGTTCCTCTTTGCGTTCCCCCACGAACCCGCACCCTTGCTCTTTGCGATCCCCCACGAACCCGCACCCTTGCTCTTTGCGTTCCCCCACGAACCCGCACGGTTCCTCTTTGCGTTCCCCCACGAACCCGCACCCTTGCTCTTTGCGTTCCCACACGAACCCGCACCCTTGCTCTTTGCGTTCCCCCACGAACCCGCACCCTTTCTCTTTGCGTTCCCCCACGAACCCGCATCCTTTCTCTTTGCGTTCCCCCACGAACCCGCTCCCTTGCTCTTTGCGTTCCCCCACGAACCCGCACCCTTGTTCTTTGCGTTCCCCCACGAACCCGCACGGTTCCTCTTTGCGTTCCCCCGCGAACCCGCACGGTTCCTCTTTGCGTTCCCCCGCGAACCCGCACGGTTCCTCTTTGCGTTCCCCCGCGAACCCGCACGGTTCCTCTTTGCGTTGCCCCGCGAACCCGCACGGTTCCTCTTTGCGTTGCCCCGCAAACCCGCACCCTTGCTCTTTGCGTTGCCCCGCGAACCCGCACCCTTGCTCTTTGCGTTGCCCCGCGAACCCGCACCCTTGCTCTTTGCGTTGCCCCGCGAACCCGCACCCTTGCTCTTTGCGTTGCCCCGCGAACCCGCACCCTTGCTCTTTGCGTTGCCCCGCGAACCCGCACCCTTGCTCTTTGCGTTGCCCCGCGAACCGGCACCCTTGCTCTTTGCGTTGCCCCGCGAACCCGCACCCTTGCTCTTTGCGTTCCCCCGCGAACCCGCACCCTTGCTCTTTGCGTTCCCCCGCGAACCCGCACCCTTGCTCTTTGCATTCCCCCGCGAACCCGCACCCTTGCTCTTTGCGTTCCCCGCGAACCCGCACCCTTGCTCTTTGCGTTCCCCCGCGAACCCGCACCCTTGCTCCTTGCGTTCCCCCACGAACCCTCACGGTTCCTCTTTGCGTTCCCCCGCGAACCCTCACGGTTCATCTTTGCGTTCCCCAGCGAACCCGCACCCTTGCTCTTTGCGTTCCCCCGCGAACCCGCACCCTTGCTCTTTGCGTTCCCCCGCGAACCCGCACCCTTGCTCTTTGCGTTCCCCCGCGAACCCGCACCCTTGCTCTTTGCGTTCCCCCGCGAACCCGCACCCTTGCTCTTTGCGTTCCCCCGCGAACCCGCACCCTTGCTCTTTGCGTTCCCCCGCGAACCCGCACCCTTGCTCTTTGCGTTCCCCCACGAACCCGCACCCTTGCTCTTTGCGTTCCCCCACGAACCCGCACGGTTCCTCTTTGCGTTCCCCCACGAACCCGCACCCTTGCTCCTTGCGTTCCCCCACGAACCCTCACGGTTCCTCTTTGCGTTCCCCCACGAACCCTCACGGTTCCTCTTTGCGTTCCCCCACGAACCCGCACCCTTGTTCTTTGCGTTCCCCCACGAACCCGCATTCTTGCTCTTTGCGTTCCCCTACGAACCCGCACGGTTTCTCTTTGCGTTCCCCCACGAACCCGCACGGTTTCTCTTTGCGTTCCCCCACGAACCCGCACCCTTGCTCTTTGCGTTCCCCCACAAACCCGCACCCTTGCTCTTTGCGTTCCCCCGCGAACCCGCACCCTTGCTCTTTGCGTTCCCCCGCGAACCCGCACCCTTGCTCTTTGCGTTCCCCCGCGAACCCGCACCCTTGCTCTTTGCGTTCCCCCGCGAACCCGCACCCTTGCTTTTTGCGTTCCCCCACGAATTCACACCCTTGCTCTTTGCGTTCCCCCACGAACCCGCACCCTTGCTCTTTGCGTTCCCCCACGAACCCGCACCCTTGCTCTTTGCGTTCCCCCACGAACCCGCACCCTTGCTCCTTGCGTTCCCCCACGAACCCTCACGGTTCCTCTTTGCGTTCCCCCACGAACCCTCACGTTTCCTCTTTGCGTTCCCCCACGAACCCGCACCCTTGTTCTTTGCGTTCCCCTACGAACCCGCACGGTTTCTCTTTGCGTTCCCCCACGAACCCGCACGGTTTCTCTTTGCGTTCCCCCACGAACCCGCACGGTTTCTCTTTTCGTTCCCCCACAAACCCGCACCCTTGCTCTTTGCGTTCCCCCACGAACCCGCTCCCTTGCTCTTTGCGTTCCCCCACGAACCCGCAAGATTCCTCTTTGCGTTCCCCCACGAACCCGCACCCTTGCTCTTTGCGTTCCCCCACGAACCCGCACCCTTGCTCTTTGCGTTCCCCCACGAACCCGCACCCTTGCTCTTTGCGTTCCCCCACGAACCCGCACCCTTGCTCTTTGCGTTCCCCCACGAACTTGCACGGTTCCTCTTTGCGTTCCCCCACGAACCCGCACGGTTCCTCTTTGCGTTCCCCCACGAACCCGCACGGTTCCTCCTTGCGTTCCCCCACGGACCCGCACGGTTCCTCCTTGCGTTCCCCCACGGACCCGCACGGTTCCTCCTTGCGTTCCCCCACGGACCCGCACGGTTCCTCCTTGCGTTCCCCCACGGACCCGCACGGTTCCTCCTTGCGTTCCCCCACGGACCCGCACGGTTCCTCCTTGCGTTCCCCCACGGACCCGCACGGTTCCTCCTTGCGTTCCCCCACGGACCCGCACGGTTCCTCCTTGCATTCCCCCACGAACCCGCACCCTTGCTCTTTGCGTTCCCCTACGAACCCGCACGGTTCCTCTTTGCGTTCCCCTACGAACCCGCACGGTTCCTCTTTGCGTTCCCCCACGAACCCGCACCCTTGCTCTTTGCGTTCCCCCACGAACCCGCACCCTTGCTCTTTGCGTTCCCCCACGATCCCGCGCCATTGCTCTTTGCGTTCCCCCACGAACCCGCACCCTTGCTCTTTGCGTTCCCCCACGAACCCGCACACTTGCTCTTTGCGTTCCCCCACAAACCCGCACCCTTGCTCTTTGCGTTCCCCCACGAAACCGCACCCTTGCTCTTTGCGTTCCCCCTCGAACCCGCACGTTTCCTCTTTGCGTTCCCCCACAAAACCGCACCCTTGCTCTTTGCGTTCCTCCACGAACCCGCAACCTTGCTCTTTGCGTTCCCCCACGAACCCGCACCCTTGCTCTTTGCATTCCCCCACGAACCCGCACCCTTGCTCTTTGCGTTCCCCCACGTACCCGCACGGTTCCTCTTTGCGTTCCCCCACGAACCCGCACGGTTCCTCATTGCGTTCCCCCACGAACCCGCACCCTTGCTCTTTGCGATCCCCCACGAACCCGCACCCTTGCTCTTTGCGTTCCCCCACGAACCCGCACGGTTCCTCTTTGCGTTCCCCCACGAACTTGCACCCTTGCTCTTTGCGTTCCCCCACGAACCCGCACGGTTACTCTTTGCATTCCCCCACGAACCCGCACCCTTGCTCTTTGCGTTCCCCCATGAACCCGCACCCTTGCTCTTTGCGTTCCCCCACGAACCCGCACGTTTCCTCTTTGCGTTCCCCCACAAAACCGCACCTTAGCTCTTTGCGTTCCCCCACGAACCCGCTCCGTTGCTCTTTGCGTTCCCCCACGAATCCGCACCCTTGCTATTTGCGTTCCCCCACGAACCCGCACGGTTCCTCTTTGCGTTCCCCCACGAACCCGCACCCTTGCTTATTGCGTTCCCCCACAAACCCGCACCCTTGCTCTTTGCGTTCCCCCACGAACCCTCACGGTTCCTCTTTGCGTTCCCCCACGAACCCGCACCCTTGCTCTTTGCGTTCCCCCACGAACCCGCACCCTTGCTCTTTGCGTTCCCCCACGAACTAGCACCCTTGCTCTTTGCGTTCCCCCACAAACCCGCACGTTTCAACTTTGCGTTCCCCCACAAAACCGCACCCTTGCTCTTTGCGTTCCCCTACGAACCCGCACGGTTCCTCTTTGCGTTCCCCCACGAACCCGCACGGTTCCTCTTTGCGTTCCCCCACGAACCCGCACCCTTGCTCTTTGCGTTCCCCCACGATCCCGCGCCCTTGCTCTTTGCGTTCCCCCACGAAGCCGCACCCTTGCTCTTTGCGTTCCCCCACGAACCCGCACACTTGCTCTTTGCGTTCCCCCACAAACCCGCACCCTTGCTCTTTGCGTTCCCCCACGAACCCGCACCCTTGCTCTTTGCGTTCCCCCTCGAACCCGCACGTTTCCTCTTTGCGTTCCCCCACAAAACCGCACCCTTGCTCTTTGCGTTCCCCCTCGAACCCGCACGTTTCCTCTTTGCGTTCCCCCACAAAACCGCACCCTTGCTCTTTGCGTTCCCCCACGAACCCGCAACCTTGCTCTTTGCGTTCCCCCACGAACCCGCAACCTTGCTCTTTGCGTTCCCCCACGAACCCGCACCCTTGCTCTTTGCGTTCCCCCACGAACTCTCACCCTTGCTCTTTGCGTTCCCCCACGAACCCGCACGGTTCCTCTTTGCGTTCCCCCACGAACCCGCACCCTTGCTCTTTGCGTTCCCCCACGTACCCGCACGGTTCCTCTTTGCGTTCCCCCACGAACCCGCACCCTTGCTCTTTGCGTTGCCCCGCGAACCCGCACCCTTGCTCTTTGCGTTGCCCCGCGAACCCGCACCCTTGCTCTTTGCGTTGCCCCGCGAACCCGCACCCTTGCTCTTTGCGTTCCCCCGCGAACCCGCACCCTTGCTCTTTGCGTTCCCCCGCGAACCCGCACCCTTGCTCTTTGCGTTCCCCCGCGAACCCGCACCCTTGCTCTTTGCGTTCCCCCGCGAACCCGCACCCTTGCTCTTTGCGTTCCCCCGCGAACCCGCACCCTTGCTCTTTGCGTTCCCCCACGAATTCACACCCTTGCTCTTTGCGTTCCCCCATGAACCCGCACCCTTGCTCTTTGCGTTCCCCCACGAACCCGCACGGTTCCTCTTTGCGTTCCCCCACGAACCCGCACCCTTGCTCCTTGCGTTCCCCCACGAACCCTCACGGTTCCTCTTTGCGTTCCCCCACGAACCCTCACGGTTCCTCTTTGCGTTCCCCCACGAACCCGCACCCTTGTTCTTTGCGTTCCCCCACGAACCCGCATTCTTGCTCTTTGCGTTCCCCTACGAACCCGCACGGTTTCTCTTTGCGTTCCCCCACGAACCCGCACGGTTTCTCTTTGCGTTCCCCCACGAACCCGCACCCTTGCTCTTTGCGTTCCCCCACGGACCCGCACCAATGCTCTTTGCGTTCCCCCACGAACCCGCACCAATGCTCTTTGCGTTCCCCCACGAACCCGCACCAATGCTCTTTGCGTTCCCCCACGAACCCGCACCAATGCTCTTTGCGTTCCCCCACTAACCCGCACGGTTCCTCTTTGCGTTCCCCCACTAACCCGCACGGTTCCTCTTTGCGTTCCCCCACGAACCCGCACGGTTCCTCTTTGCGTTCCCCCACGAACCCGCACGGTTCCTCTTTGCGTTCCCCCACGAACCCGCACGGTTCCTCTTTGCGTTCCCCCACGAACCCGCACGGTTCCTCTTTGCGTTCCCCCACGAACCCACACGGTTCCTCTTTGCGTTCCCCCACGAACCCGCACGGTTCCTCTTTGCGTTCCCCCACGAACCCGCACGGTTCCTCTTTGCGTTCCCCCACGAACCCGCACGGTTCCTCTTTGCGTTCCCCCACGAACCCGCGCCCTTGCTCTTTGCGTTCCCCCACGAACCCGCGCCCTTGCTCTTTGCGTTCCCCCACGAACCCGCGCCCTTGCTCTTTGCGTTCCCCCACGAACCCGCGCCCTTGCTCTTTGCGTTCCCCCACGAACCCGCGCCTTTGCTCTTTGCGTTCCCCCACGAACCCGCACGGTTCCTCTTTGCGTTCCCCCACGAACCCGCACCCTTGCTCTTTGCATTCCCCCACGAACCCGCACGGTTCCTCTTTGCGTTCCCCCACGAACCCGCACCCTTGCTCTTTGCGATCCCCCACGAACCCGCACCCTTGCTCTTTGCGTTCCCCCACGAACCCGCACGGTTCCTCTTTGCGTTCCCCCACGAACCCGCACCCTTGCTCTTTGCGTTCCCACACGAACCCGCACCCTTGCTCTTTGCGTTCCCCCACGAACCCGCACCCTTTCTCTTTGCGTTCCCCCACGAACCCGCATCCTTTCTCTTTGCGTTCCCCCACGAACCCGCTCCCTTGCTCTTTGCGTTCCCCCACGAACCCGCACCCTTGTTCTTTGCGTTCCCCCACGAACCCGCACGGTTCCTCTTTGCGTTCCCCCGCGAACCCGCACGGTTCCTCTTTGCGTTCCCCCGCGAACCCGCACGGTTCCTCTTTGCGTTCCCCCGCGAACCCGCACGGTTCCTCTTTGCGTTGCCCCGCGAACCCGCACGGTTCCTCTTTGCGTTGCCCCGCAAACCCGCACCCTTGCTCTTTGCGTTGCCCCGCGAACCCGCACCCTTGCTCTTTGCGTTGCCCCGCGAACCCGCACCCTTGCTCTTTGCGTTGCCCCGCGAACCCGCACCCTTGCTCTTTGCGTTGCCCCGCGAACCCGCACCCTTGCTCTTTGCGTTGCCCCGCGAACCCGCACCCTTGCTCTTTGCGTTGCCCCGCGAACCGGCACCCTTGCTCTTTGCGTTGCCCCGCGAACCCGCACCCTTGCTCTTTGCGTTCCCCCGCGAACCCGCACCCTTGCTCTTTGCGTTCCCCCGCGAACCCGCACCCTTGCTCTTTGCATTCCCCCGCGAACCCGCACCCTTGCTCTTTGCGTTCCCCGCGAACCCGCACCCTTGCTCTTTGCGTTCCCCCGCGAACCCGCACCCTTGCTCCTTGCGTTCCCCCACGAACCCTCACGGTTCCTCTTTGCGTTCCCCCGCGAACCCTCACGGTTCATCTTTGCGTTCCCCAGCGAACCCGCACCCTTGCTCTTTGCGTTCCCCCGCGAACCCGCACCCTTGTTCTTTGCGTTCCCCTACGAACCCGCACGGTTTCTCTTTGCGTTCCCCCACGAACCCGCACGGTTTCTCTTTGCGTTCCCCCACGAACCCGCACGGTTTCTCTTTTCGTTCCCCCACAAACCCGCACCCTTGCTCTTTGCGTTCCCCCACGAACCCGCTCCCTTGCTCTTTGCGTTCCCCCACGAACCCGCAAGATTCCTCTTTGCGTTCCCCCACGAACCCGCACCCTTGCTCTTTGCGTTCCCCCACGAACCCGCACCCTTGCTCTTTGCGTTCCCCCACGAACCCGCACCCTTGCTCTTTGCGTTCCCCCACGAACCCGCACCCTTGCTCTTTGCGTTCCCCCACGAACTTGCACGGTTCCTCTTTGCGTTCCCCCACGAACCCGCACGGTTCCTCTTTGCGTTCCCCCACGAACCCGCACGGTTCCTCCTTGCGTTCCCCCACGGACCCGCACGGTTCCTCCTTGCGTTCCCCCACGGACCCGCACGGTTCCTCCTTGCGTTCCCCCACGGACCCGCACGGTTCCTCCTTGCGTTCCCCCACGGACCCGCACGGTTCCTCCTTGCGTTCCCCCACGGACCCGCACGGTTCCTCCTTGCGTTCCCCCACGGACCCGCACGGTTCCTCCTTGCGTTCCCCCACGGACCCGCACGGTTCCTCCTTGCATTCCCCCACGAACCCGCACCCTTGCTCTTTGCGTTCCCCTACGAACCCGCACGGTTCCTCTTTGCGTTCCCCTACGAACCCGCACGGTTCCTCTTTGCGTTCCCCCACGAACCCGCACCCTTGCTCTTTGCGTTCCCCCACGAACCCGCACCCTTGCTCTTTGCGTTCCCCCACGATCCCGCGCCATTGCTCTTTGCGTTCCCCCACGAACCCGCACCCTTGCTCTTTGCGTTCCCCCACGAACCCGCACACTTGCTCTTTGCGTTCCCCCACAAACCCGCACCCTTGCTCTTTGCGTTCCCCCACGAAACCGCACCCTTGCTCTTTGCGTTCCCCCTCGAACCCGCACGTTTCCTCTTTGCGTTCCCCCACAAAACCGCACCCTTGCTCTTTGCGTTCCTCCACGAACCCGCAACCTTGCTCTTTGCGTTCCCCCACGAACCCGCACCCTTGCTCTTTGCATTCCCCCACGAACCCGCACCCTTGCTCTTTGCGTTCCCCCACGTACCCGCACGGTTCCTCTTTGCGTTCCCCCACGAACCCGCACGGTTCCTCATTGCGTTCCCCCACGAACCCGCACCCTTGCTCTTTGCGATCCCCCACGAACCCGCACCCTTGCTCTTTGCGTTCCCCCACGAACCCGCACGGTTCCTCTTTGCGTTCCCCCACGAACTTGCACCCTTGCTCTTTGCGTTCCCCCACGAACCCGCACGGTTACTCTTTGCATTCCCCCACGAACCCGCACCCTTGCTCTTTGCGTTCCCCCATGAACCCGCACCCTTGCTCTTTGCGTTCCCCCACGAACCCGCACGTTTCCTCTTTGCGTTCCCCCACAAAACCGCACCTTAGCTCTTTGCGTTCCCCCACGAACCCGCTCCGTTGCTCTTTGCGTTCCCCCACGAATCCGCACCCTTGCTATTTGCGTTCCCCCACGAACCCGCACGGTTCCTCTTTGCGTTCCCCCACGAACCCGCACCCTTGCTTATTGCGTTCCCCCACAAACCCGCACCCTTGCTCTTTGCGTTCCCCCACGAACCCTCACGGTTCCTCTTTGCGTTCCCCCACGAACCCGCACCCTTGCTCTTTGCGTTCCCCCACGAACCCGCACCCTTGCTCTTTGCGTTCCCCCACGAACTAGCACCCTTGCTCTTTGCGTTCCCCCACAAACCCGCACGTTTCAACTTTGCGTTCCCCCACAAAACCGCACCCTTGCTCTTTGCGTTCCCCTACGAACCCGCACGGTTCCTCTTTGCGTTCCCCCACGAACCCGCACGGTTCCTCTTTGCGTTCCCCCACGAACCCGCACCCTTGCTCTTTGCGTTCCCCCACGATCCCGCGCCCTTGCTCTTTGCGTTCCCCCACGAAGCCGCACCCTTGCTCTTTGCGTTCCCCCACGAACCCGCACACTTGCTCTTTGCGTTCCCCCACAAACCCGCACCCTTGCTCTTTGCGTTCCCCCACGAACCCGCACCCTTGCTCTTTGCGTTCCCCCTCGAACCCGCACGTTTCCTCTTTGCGTTCCCCCACAAAACCGCACCCTTGCTCTTTGCGTTCCCCCTCGAACCCGCACGTTTCCTCTTTGCGTTCCCCCACAAAACCGCACCCTTGCTCTTTGCGTTCCCCCACGAACCCGCAACCTTGCTCTTTGCGTTCCCCCACGAACCCGCAACCTTGCTCTTTGCGTTCCCCCACGAACCCGCACCCTTGCTCTTTGCGTTCCCCCACGAACTCTCACCCTTGCTCTTTGCGTTCCCCCACGAACCCGCACGGTTCCTCTTTGCGTTCCCCCACGAACCCGCACCCTTGCTCTTTGCGTTCCCCCACGTACCCGCACGGTTCCTCTTTGCGTTCCCCCACGAACCCGCACCCTTGCTCTTTGCGTTGCCCCGCGAACCCGCACCCTTGCTCTTTGCGTTGCCCCGCGAACCCGCACCCTTGCTCTTTGCGTTGCCCCGCGAACCCGCACCCTTGCTCTTTGCGTTCCCCCGCGAACCCGCACCCTTGCTCTTTGCGTTCCCCCGCGAACCCGCACCCTTGCTCTTTGCGTTCCCCCGCGAACCCGCACCCTTGCTCTTTGCGTTCCCCCGCGAACCCGCACCCTTGCTCTTTGCGTTCCCCCGCGAACCCGCACCCTTGCTCTTTGCGTTCCCCCACGAATTCACACCCTTGCTCTTTGCGTTCCCCCATGAACCCGCACCCTTGCTCTTTGCGTTCCCCCACGAACCCGCACGGTTCCTCTTTGCGTTCCCCCACGAACCCGCACCCTTGCTCCTTGCGTTCCCCCACGAACCCTCACGGTTCCTCTTTGCGTTCCCCCACGAACCCTCACGGTTCCTCTTTGCGTTCCCCCACGAACCCGCACCCTTGTTCTTTGCGTTCCCCCACGAACCCGCATTCTTGCTCTTTGCGTTCCCCTACGAACCCGCACGGTTTCTCTTTGCGTTCCCCCACGAACCCGCACGGTTTCTCTTTGCGTTCCCCCACGAACCCGCACCCTTGCTCTTTGCGTTCCCCCACGGACCCGCACCAATGCTCTTTGCGTTCCCCCACGAACCCGCACCAATGCTCTTTGCGTTCCCCCACGAACCCGCACCAATGCTCTTTGCGTTCCCCCACGAACCCGCACCAATGCTCTTTGCGTTCCCCCACTAACCCGCACGGTTCCTCTTTGCGTTCCCCCACTAACCCGCACGGTTCCTCTTTGCGTTCCCCCACGAACCCGCACGGTTCCTCTTTGCGTTCCCCCACGAACCCGCACGGTTCCTCTTTGCGTTCCCCCACGAACCCGCACGGTTCCTCTTTGCGTTCCCCCACGAACCCGCACGGTTCCTCTTTGCGTTCCCCCACGAACCCACACGGTTCCTCTTTGCGTTCCCCCACGAACCCGCACGGTTCCTCTTTGCGTTCCCCCACGAACCCGCACGGTTCCTCTTTGCGTTCCCCCACGAACCCGCACGGTTCCTCTTTGCGTTCCCCCACGAACCCGCGCCCTTGCTCTTTGCGTTCCCCCACGAACCCGCGCCCTTGCTCTTTGCGTTCCCCCACGAACCCGCGCCCTTGCTCTTTGCGTTCCCCCACGAACCCGCGCCCTTGCTCTTTGCGTTCCCCCACGAACCCGCGCCTTTGCTCTTTGCGTTCCCCCACGAACCCGCACGGTTCCTCTTTGCGTTCCCCCACGAACCCGCACCCTTGCTCTTTGCATTCCCCCACGAACCCGCACGGTTCCTCTTTGCGTTCCCCCACGAACCCGCACCCTTGCTCTTTGCGATCCCCCACGAACCCGCACCCTTGCTCTTTGCGTTCCCCCACGAACCCGCACGGTTCCTCTTTGCGTTCCCCCACGAACCCGCACCCTTGCTCTTTGCGTTCCCACACGAACCCGCACCCTTGCTCTTTGCGTTCCCCCACGAACCCGCACCCTTTCTCTTTGCGTTCCCCCACGAACCCGCATCCTTTCTCTTTGCGTTCCCCCACGAACCCGCTCCCTTGCTCTTTGCGTTCCCCCACGAACCCGCACCCTTGTTCTTTGCGTTCCCCCACGAACCCGCACGGTTCCTCTTTGCGTTCCCCCGCGAACCCGCACGGTTCCTCTTTGCGTTCCCCCGCGAACCCGCACGGTTCCTCTTTGCGTTCCCCCGCGAACCCGCACGGTTCCTCTTTGCGTTGCCCCGCGAACCCGCACGGTTCCTCTTTGCGTTGCCCCGCAAACCCGCACCCTTGCTCTTTGCGTTGCCCCGCGAACCCGCACCCTTGCTCTTTGCGTTGCCCCGCGAACCCGCACCCTTGCTCTTTGCGTTGCCCCGCGAACCCGCACCCTTGCTCTTTGCGTTGCCCCGCGAACCCGCACCCTTGCTCTTTGCGTTGCCCCGCGAACCCGCACCCTTGCTCTTTGCGTTGCCCCGCGAACCGGCACCCTTGCTCTTTGCGTTGCCCCGCGAACCCGCACCCTTGCTCTTTGCGTTCCCCCGCGAACCCGCACCCTTGCTCTTTGCGTTCCCCCGCGAACCCGCACCCTTGCTCTTTGCATTCCCCCGCGAACCCGCACCCTTGCTCTTTGCGTTCCCCGCGAACCCGCACCCTTGCTCTTTGCGTTCCCCCGCGAACCCGCACCCTTGCTCCTTGCGTTCCCCCACGAACCCTCACGGTTCCTCTTTGCGTTCCCCCGCGAACCCTCACGGTTCATCTTTGCGTTCCCCAGCGAACCCGCACCCTTGCTCTTTGCGTTCCCCCGCGAACCCGCACCCTTGCTCTTTGCGTTCCCCCGCGAACCCGCACCCTTGCTCTTTGCGTTGCCCCGCGAACCCGCACCCTTGCTCTTTGCGTTGCCCCGCGAACCGGCACCCTTGCTCTTTGCGTTGCCCCGCGAACCCGCACCCTTGCTCTTTGCGTTCCCCCGCGAACCCGCACCCTTGCTCTTTGCGTTCCCCCACGAACCCGCACCCTTGCTCTTTGCGTTCCCCCACGAACCCGCACGGTTCCTCTTTGCGTTCCCCCACGAACCCGCACCCTTGCTCCTTGCGTTCCCCCACGAACCCTCACGGTTCCTCTTTGCGTTCCCCCACGAACCCTCACGGTTCCTCTTTGCGTTCCCCCACGAACCCGCACCCTTGTTCTTTGCGTTCCCCCACGAACCCGCATTCTTGCTCTTTGCGTTCCCCTACGAACCCGCACGGTTTCTCTTTGCGTTCCCCCACGAACCCGCACGGTTTCTCTTTGCGTTCCCCCACGAACCCGCACCCTTGCTCTTTGCGTTCCCCCACAAACCCGCACCCTTGCTCTTTGCGTTCCCCCGCGAACCCGCACCCTTGCTCTTTGCGTTCCCCCGCGAACCCGCACCCTTGCTCTTTGCGTTCCCCCGCGAACCCGCACCCTTGCTCTTTGCGTTCCCCCGCGAACCCGCACCCTTGCTTTTTGCGTTCCCCCACGAATTCACACCCTTGCTCTTTGCGTTCCCCCACGAACCCGCACCCTTGCTCTTTGCGTTCCCCCACGAACCCGCACCCTTGCTCTTTGCGTTCCCCCACGAACCCGCACCCTTGCTCCTTGCGTTCCCCCACGAACCCTCACGGTTCCTCTTTGCGTTCCCCCACGAACCCTCACGTTTCCTCTTTGCGTTCCCCCACGAACCCGCACCCTTGTTCTTTGCGTTCCCCTACGAACCCGCACGGTTTCTCTTTGCGTTCCCCCACGAACCCGCACGGTTTCTCTTTGCGTTCCCCCACGAACCCGCACGGTTTCTCTTTTCGTTCCCCCACAAACCCGCACCCTTGCTCTTTGCGTTCCCCCACGAACCCGCACCCTTGCTCTTTGCGTTCCCCCACGAACCCGCACCCTTGCTCTTTGCGTTCCCCCACGAACCCGCACGGTTCCTGTTTGTGTTCCCCCACGAACCCGCACGGTTCCTCTTTGCGTTCCCCCACGAACCCGCACCCTTGCTCTTTGCGATCCCCCACGAACCCGCACGGTACCTCTTTGCGTTCCCCCACGAACCCGCACGGTTCCTCTTTGCGTTCCCCCACGAACCCGCACCCTTGCTCTTTGCGTTCCCCCACGAACCCGCACCCTTGCTCTTTGCGTTCCCCCACGAACCCGCACCCTTGCTCTTTGCGTTCCCCCACGAACCCGCACCCTTGCTCTTTGCGTTCCCCCACGAACCCGCACCCTTGTTCTTTGCGTTCCCCCACAAACCCGCACGGTTTATCTTTGCGTTCCCCCACGAACCCGCACCCTTGCTCTTTGCGTTCCCCCACGAACCCGCACCCTTGCTCTTTGCGTTCCCCCACGAACCCGCACCCTTGCTCTTTGCGTTCCCCCACGAACCCGCACCCTTGCTCTTTGCGTTCCCCCACGAACCCGCACCCTTGCTCTTTGTGTTCCCCCACGAACCCGCTCCCTTGCTCTTTGCGTTGCCCCACGAACCCGCACCCTTGCTCTTTGCGTTGCCCCACGAACCCGCACCCTTGCTCTTTGCGTTGCCCCACGAACCCGCACCCTTGCTCTTTGCGTTGCCCCACGAACCCGCACCCTTGCTCTTTGCGTTGCCCCACGAACCCGCACCCTTGCTCTTTGCGTTCCCACACGAACCCGCACCCTTGCTCTTTGCGTTCCCACACGAACCCGCACCCTTGCTCTTTGCGTTCCCCCACGAACCCGCACGGTTTATCTTTGCGTTCCCCCACGAACCCGCACCCTTGCTCTTTGCGTTCCCCCACGAACCCGCACCCTTGCTCTTTGCGTTCCCCCACGAACCCGCACCCTTGCTCTTTGCGTTCCCCCACGAACCCGCACCCTTGCTCTTTGCGTTCCCCCACGAACCCGCACCCTTGCTCTTTGCGTTCCCCCACGAACCCGCACGGTTCCTCTTTGCGTTCCCCCACGAACCCGCACGGTTCCTCTTTGCGTTCCCCCACGAACCCGCACGGTTCCTCTTTGCGTTCCCCCGCGAACCCGCACCCTTGCTCTTTGCGTTCCCCCGCGAACCCGCACCCTTGCTCTTTGCGTTCCCCCGCGAACCCGCACCCTTGCTCTTTGCGTTCCCCCGCGAACCCGCACCCTTGCTCTTTGCGTTCCCCCACGAACCCACACCCTTGCTCTTTGCGTTCCCCCACGAACTCACACCCTTGCTCTTTGCATTCCCCCACAAACCCGCACCCTTGCTCTTTGCGTTCCCCCACGAACCCGCACGGTTCCTCTTTGCGTTCCCCCACGAACCCGCACCCTTTCTCCTTGCGTTCCCCCACGAACCCGCACCCTTGCTCTTTGCGTTCCCCCACGAACCCTCACGGTTCCTCTTTGCGTTCCCCCACGAACCCGCACCCTTGCTCTTTGAGTTCCCCCGCGAACCCGCATTCTTGCTCTTTGCGTTCCCCTACGAACCCGCATGGTTCCTCTTTGCGTTCCCCCACGAACCCGCACCCTTGCTCTTTGCGTTCCCCCACGGACCCGCACGGTTCCTCCTTGCGTTCCCCCACGGACCCGCACGGTTCCTCCTTGCGTTCCCCCACGAACCCGCACCCTTGCTCTTTGCGTTCCCCCACGGACCCGCACGGTTCCTCCTTGCGTTCCCCCACCGTCCCGCACGGTTCCTCCTGGCGTTCCCCCACAGACCCGCACGGTTCCTCCTGGCGTTCCCCCACGGACCCGCACGGTTCCTCCTGGCGTTCCCCCACGGACCCGCACGGTTCCTCCTGGCGTTCCCCCACGGACCCGCACGGTTCCTCCTTGCGTTCCCCCACGGACCCGCACGGTTCCTCCTTGCGTTCCCCCACGGACCCGCACGGTTCCTCCTTGCGTTCCCCCACGGACCCGCACGGTTCCTCCTTGCGTTCCCCCACGGACCCGCACGGTTCCTCCTTGCGTTCCCCCACGGACCCGCACGGTTCCTCCTTGCGTTCCCCCACGGACCCGCACGGTTCCTCCTTGCGTTCCCCCACGGACCCGCACGGTTCCTCCTTGCGTTCCCCCACGGACCCGCACTGTTCCTCCTTGCGTTCCCCCACGGACCCGCACGGTTCCTCCTTGCGTTCCCACACGGACCCGCACGGTTCCTCATTTCGTTCCCCCAGGTACCCGCACGGTTCCTCTTTGCGTTCCCCCACGAACCCGCACGGTTCCTCTTTGCGTTCCCCCACGATCCTGCACCCTAGCTCCTTGCGTTCCCCCACGAACCTGCACCCTAGCTCTTTGCGTTCCCCCACGAACCTGCACCAATGCTCTTTGCGTTCCCCCACGAACCCGCACCAATGCTCTTTGCGTTCCCCCACGAACCCGCACCCTTGCTCTTTGCGTTCCCCCACGAACCCGCACCCTTGCTCTTTGCGTTCCCCCACGAACCCGCACGGTTCCTCTTTGCGTTCCCCCACGAACCCGCACGGTTCCTCTTTGCGTTCACCCACGAACCCGCACCGTTCTCTTTGCGTTCCCCCACGAACCCGCACCCTTGCTCTTTGCGTTCCCCCATGAACCCGCACGGTTCCTCTTTGCGTTCCCCCACGAACCCGTACCCTTGCTTATTGCGTTCCCCCGCGAACCCGCACCCTTGCTCTTTGCGTTCCCCCACGAACCCGCACCCTTGCTCTTTGCGTTCCCCCACGAACCCGCACCCTTGCTCTTTGCGTTCCCCCACGAACCCGCACCCTTGCTCTTTCCGATCCCCCACGAACCCGCACCCTTCTCTTTGCGTTCCCCCACGAACCCGCACCCTTGCTCTTTGCGTTCCCCCACTAACCCGCGCCCCTGCTCTTTGCGTTCCCCCATGAACCCGCACGGTTCCTCTTTGCGTTCCCCCACGAACCCGCACCCTTGCTCTTTGCGTTCCCCCGCGAACCCGCACCCTTGCTCTTTGCGTTCCCCCACGAACCCGCACCCTTGCTCTTTGCGTTCCCCCACGAACCCGCACCCTTGCTCTTTGCGTTCCCCCACGAACCCGCACCCTTGCTCTTTCCGATCCCCCACGAACCCGCACCCTTGCTCTTTGCAATCCCCCACGAACCCGCACCCTTGCTTTTTGCGTTCCCCCACGAACCCGCACTCTTTCTCTTTGCGTTCCCCCACGAACTCGCACCCTTGCTCTTTGCGTTCCCCCACGAACCCGCACCCTTGCTTTTTGCGTTCCCCCACGAACCCGCACTCTTTCTCTTTGCGTTCCCCCACGAACTCACACCCTTGCTCTTTGCGTTCCCCCACGAACCCGCGTGGTTCCTCTTTGCGTTCCCACACGAACCCGCACCCTTGCCCTTTGCGTTCCCCCACGAACCCGCACCCTTGCTCTTTGCGTTCCCCCACGAACCCGCACCCTTGCTCTTTGCGTTCCCCTACGAACCCGCATGGTTCCTCTTTGCGTTCCCCCACGAACCCGCACGGTTCCTCTTTGCGTTCCCCCACGAACCCGCACGCTTGCTCTTTGCATTCCCCCACAAACCCGCACCCTTGCTCTTTGCGTTCCCCCACGAACCCGCACCCTTGCTCTTTGCGTTCCCCCACGAACCCGCACCCTTGCTCTTTGTGTTCCCCCACGAACCCGCACCCTTGCTCTTTGCGTTCCCCCACGAACCCGCATGGTTCCTCTTTGCGGTCCCCCACGAACCCGCACCCTTGCCCTTTGCGTTCACCCACGAACCCGCACCCTTGCTCTTTGCGTTCCCCCACGAACCCGCACCCTTGCTCTTTGCGTTCCCCTACGAACCCGCATGGTTCCTCTTTGCGTTCCCCCACGAACCCGCACGGTTCCTCTTTGCGTTCCCCCACGAACCCGCACGGTTCCTCTTTGCGTTCCCCCACGAACCCGCTTCCTTGCTCTTTGCGTTCCCCCACGAACCCGCACCCTTGCTCTTTGCGTTCCCCCACGAACCCGCACCCTTGCTCTTTGCGTTCCCCCACGAACCCGCACCCTTGCTCTTTGCGTTCCCCCACGAACCCGCACCCTTGCTCTTTGCGTTCCCCCACGAACCCGCACGGTTCCTCATTGCGTTCCCCCACGAACCCGCACCCTTGCTCTTTGCGTTCCCCCACGAACCCGCACCCTTGCTCTTTGCGTTCCTCCACGAACCCGCACCCTTGCTCTTTGCGTTCCCCCACGAACCCGCACCCTTGCTCTTTGCGTTCCCCCACGAACCCGCACCCTTGCTCTTTGCGTTCCCCCACGAACCCGCACCCTTGCTCTTTGCGTTCCCCCACGAACCCGCACCCTTGCTCTTTGCGTTCTCCCACGAACCCGCACCCTTGCTCTTTGCGTTCCCCCACGAACCCGCACCCTTGCTCTTTGCGTTCCCCCACGAACCCGCACCCTTGCTCTTTGCGTTCCCCCACGAACCCGCACCCTTGCTCTTTGCGTTGCCCCACGAATCCGCACCCTTGCTCTTTGCGTTGCCCCACGAATCCGCACCCTTGCTCTTTGCGTTGCCCCACGAACCCGCACCCTTGCTCTTTGCGTTGCCCCACGAACCCGCACCCTTGCTCTTTGCGTTGCCCCACGAACCCGCACCCTTGCTCTTTGCGTTCCCCCACGAACCCGCACCCTTGCTCTTTGCGTTCCCCCACGAACCCGCACCCTTGCTCTTTGCGTTCCCCCACGAACCCGCACCCTTGCTCTTTGCGTTCCCCCACGAACCCGCACCCTTGCTCTTTGCGTTCCCCCACGAACCCGCACCCTTGCTCTTTGCGTTCCCCCACGAACCCGCAAGGTTCCTCTTTGCGTTCCCCCACGAACCCGCACCCTTGTTCTTTGCGTTCCACCACGAACCCGCACCCTTGTTCTTTGCGTTCCACCACGAACCCGCACCCTTGCTCTTTGCGTTCCCCCGCGAACCCGCACCCTTGCTCTTTGCGTTCCCTAGCGAACCCGCACCCTTGCTCTTTGCGTTCCCCCGCGAACCCGCACCCTTTCTCGTTGCGTTCCCCCGCGAACCCGCACCCTTGCTCTTTGCGTTCCCCCGCGAACCCGCACCCTTGCTCTTTGCGTTCCCCCGCGAACCCGCACCCTTGCTCTTTGCGTTCCCCCACGAACCCGCACCCTTGCTCTTTGCGTTCCGCCACGAACCCGCACCCTTGCTCTTTGCGTTCCCCCACGAACCCGCACCCTTGCTCTTTGCGTTCCCCCACGAACCCGCACCCTTGCTCTTTGCGTTCCCCCACGAACCCGCACCCTTGCTCTTTGCGTTCCCCCACGAACCCGCACCCTTGCTCTTTGCGTTCCCCCACGAACCCGCACCCTTGCTCTTTGCGTTCCCCCACGGACCCGCACGGTTCCTCCTTGTGTTCCCCCACGAACCCGCACCCTTGCTCTTTGCGTTCCCCCACGGACCCGCACGGTTCCTCCTTGCGTTCCCCCACCGTCCCGCACGGTTCCTCCTGGCGTTCCCCCACGGACCCGCACGTTTCCTCCTTGCGTTCCCCCACGGACCCGCACGGTTCCTCCTTGCGTTCCCCCACGGACCCGCACGGTTCCTCTTTGCGTTCCCCCACGGACCCGCACGGTTCCTCTTTGCGTTCCCCCACGGACCCGCACGGTTCCTCCTTGCGTTCCCCCACGGACCCGCACGGTTCCTCCTTGCGTTCCCCCACGGACCCGCACGATTCCTCCTTGCGTTCCCCCACGGACCCGCACGGTTCCTCCTTGCGTTCCCCCACGGACCCGCACGGTTCCTCCTTGCGTTCCCCCACGGTCCCGCACGGTTCCTCCTTGCGTTCCCCCACGGTCCCGCACGGTTCCTCCTTGCGTTCCCACATGGACCCGCA
This sequence comes from Oreortyx pictus, assembly GCA_036925125.1. Taxonomy (NCBI): domain Eukaryota; kingdom Metazoa; phylum Chordata; class Aves; order Galliformes; family Odontophoridae; genus Oreortyx; species Oreortyx pictus. The sequence continues at coordinate 409,189 of JAUPFR010000071.1, forward strand.
CGGTTCCTCATTTCGTTCCCCCAGGTACCCGCACGGTTCCTCTTTCCGTTCCCCCACGAACCCGCACGGTTCCTCTTTGCGTTCCCCCACGAACCTGCACCAATGCTCTTTGCGTTCCCCCACGAACCCGCACAAATGCTCTTTGCGTTCCCCCACGAACCCGCACCCTTGCTCTTTGCATTCCCCCACGAACCCGCACGGTTCCTCTTTGCGTTCCCCCACGAACCCGCACGGTTCCTCTTTGCGTTCCCCCACGAACCCGCACGGTTCCTCTTTGCGTTCACCCACGAACCCGCACCCTTCTCTTTGCGTTCCCCCACGAACCCGCACCCTTGCTCTTTGCGTTCCCCCACTAACCCGCGCCCCTGCTCTTTGCGTTCCCCCATGAACCCGCACGGTTCCTCTTTGCGTTCCCCCACGAACCCGCACCCTTGCTTATTGCGTTCCCCCGCGAACCCGCACCCTTGCTCTTTGCGTTCCCCCACGAACCCGCACCCTTGCTCTTTGCGTTCCCCCACGAACCCGCACCCTTGCTCTTTGCGTTCCCCCACGAACCCGCACCCTTGCTCTTTCCGATCCCCCACGAACCCGCACCTTTCTCTTTGCGTTCCCCCACGAACCCGCACCCTTGCTCTTTGCGTTCCCCCACTAACCCGCGCCCCTGCTCTTTGCGTTCCCCCATGAACCCGCACGGTTCCTCTTTGCGTTCCCCCGCGAACCCACACCCTTGCTTATTGCGTTCCCCCGCGAACCCGCACCCTTGCTCTTTGCGTTCCCCCACGAACCCGCACCCTTGCTCTTTGCGTTCCCCCACGAACCCGCACCCTTGCTCTTTGCGTTCCCCCACGAACCCGCACCCTTGCTCTTTCCGATCCCCCACAAACCCGCACCCTTGCTCTTTGCAATCCCCCACGAACCCGCACCCTTGCTTTTTGCGTTCCCCCACGAACCCGCACTCTTTCTCTTTGCGTTCCCCCACGAACTCACACCCTTGCTCTTTGCGTTCCCCCACGAACCCGCACCCTTGCTTTTTGCGTTCCCCCACGAACCCGCACTCTTTCTCTTTGCGTTCCCCCACGAACTCACACCCTTGCTCTTTGCGTTCCCCCACGAACCCGCATGGTTCCTCTTTGCGTTCCCACACGAACCCGCACCCTTGCCCTTTGCGTTCCCCCACGAACCCGCACCCTTGCTCTTTGCGTTCCCCCACGAACCCGCACCCTTGCTCTTTGCGTTCCCCTACGAACCCGCATGGTTCCTCTTTGCGTTCCCCCACGAACCCGCACGGTTCCTCTTTGCGTTCCCCCACGAACCCGCACGCTTGCTCTTTGCATTCCCCCACAAACCCGCACCCTTGCTCTTTGCGTTCCCCCACGAACCCGCACCCTTGCTCTTTGTGTTCCCCCACGAACCCGCACCCTTGCTCTTTGCGTTCCCCCACGAACCCGCATGGTTCCTCTTTGCGGTCCCCCACGAACCCGCACCCTTGCCCTTTGCGTTCACCCACGAACCCGCACCCTTGCTCTTTGCGTTCCCCCACGAACCCGCACCCTTGCTCTTTGCGTTCCCCTACGAACCCGCATGGTTCCTCTTTGCGTTCCCCCACGAACCCGCATGGTTCCTCTTTGCGTTCCCCCACGAACCCGCACGGTTCCTCTTTGCGTTCCCCCACGAACCCGCACCCTTGCTCTTTGCGTTCCCCCACAAACCCGCACCCTTGCTCTTTGCGTTCCCCCACAAACCCGCACCCTTGCTCTTTGCGTTCCCCCACGAACCCGCACACTTGCTCTTTGCGTTCCCCCACGAACCCGCACCCTTGCTCTTTGCGTTCCCCCACGAACCCGCACCCTTGCTCTTTGCGTTCCCCCACGAACCCGCACCCTTGCTCTTTGCGTTCCCCCACGAACCCGCACCCTTGCTCTTTGCGTTCCCCCACGAACCCGCACCCTTGCTCTTTGCGTTCCCCCACGAACCCGCACGGTTCCGCTTTGCGTTCCCCCACGAACCCGCACCCTTGCTCTTTGCGTTCCCCCACAAACCCGCACCCTTGCTCTTTGCGTTCCCCCACGAACCCGCACCCTTGCTCTTTGCGTTCTCCCACGAACCCGCACCCTTGCTCTTTGCGTTCCCCCACGAACCCGCACCCTTGCTCTTTGCGTTCCCCCACGAACCCGCACGGTTCCTCTTTGCGTTCCCCCACGAACCCGCACCCTTGCTCTTTGCGTTCCCCCACGAACCCTCACGGTAACTCTTTGCGTTCCCCCACGAACCCGCACCCTTGCTCTTTGCGTTCCCCCACGAACCCGCTTTCTTGCTCTTTGCGTTCCCCTACGAACCCGCATGGTTCCTCTTTGCGTTCCCCCACGAACCCACACGGTTTCTCTTTGCATTCCCCCACGAACCCGCACCCTTTCTCTTTGCGTTCCCCCACAAACCCGCACCCTTGCTCTTTGCGTTCCCCCACGAACCCGCACCCTTGCTCTTTGCGTTCCCCCACGAACCCGCACCCTTGCTCTTTGCGTTCCCCCACGAACCCGCACGGTTCCTCTTTGCGTTCCCCCACGAACCCGCACGGTTCCTCTTTGCGTTCCCCCACGAACCCGCACGGTTCCTCTTTGCGTTCCCCCACGAACCCGCACCCTTGCTCTTTGCGTTCCCCCACGAACCCGCACCCTTGCTCTTTGCGTTCCCCCACGAACCCGCACGGTTCCTCCTTGCGTTCCCCCACGGACCCGCACGGTTCCTCCTTGCGTTCCCCCACGAACCCGCACCCTTGCTCTTTGCGTTCCCCCACGAACCCGCACCCTTGCTCTTTGCGTTCCCCTACGAACCCGCACGCTTCCTCTTTGCGTTCCCCCACGAACCCGCACCCTTGCTCTTTGCGTTCCCCCACGAACCCGCACCCTTGCTCTTTGCGTTCCCCCACGAACCCGCACCCTTGCTCTTTGCGTTCCCCCACGAACCCGCACCCTTGCTCTTTGCGTTCCCCCACAAACCCGCACCCTTGCTCTTTGCGTTCCCCCACAAACCCGCACCCTTGCTCTTTGCGTTCCCCCACGAACCCGCACCCTTGCTCTTTGTGTTCCCCCACGAACCCGCACCCTTGCTCTTTGTGTTCCCCCACGAACCCGCACCCTTCCTCATTGCGTTCCCCCACGAGCCCGCACCCTTGCTCTTTGCATTCCCCCACGAACCCGCACGGTTCCTCTTTGCATCCCCCCCAGATCCCGTACCCCTATTCTTTGCATTCCCCCAAAGCCCCACACGTCTCCACTCTGTGTTCCCCCTACATCCTGCACCCCTATTCTTTGCATTTCCCCAAAACTCCACACGTCTCCACTCTGTGTTCCCCCTAGATCCTGCACCCCTTTTCTTTGCGTTCCCCTAAAAGCCCACACGTCTCCACTCTGTGTTCCCCTTAGATCCTGCACCCCTATTCTTTGCGTTCCCCCAAAACCGCACACGTCTCTACTCTGTGTTCCCCCTAGATCCATCACCCCTATTCTTTGCATTCCCCCAAAGCCCCACACGTCTCCACTCTGTGTTCCCCCTAGATCCTGCACCCCTATTCTATGCGTTCCCCCAAAACCCCACACGTCTCCACTCTGTTTTCCCCCTAGATCCTGCACCCCTTTTCTTTGCGTTCCCCCAAAACCCCACACGTCTCCAGTCTGTGTTCCCCCTAGATCCTGCACCCCTATTCTTTGCGTTCCCCCAAAACCCCACACGTCTCCACTCTGTGTACCCCCTAGATCCCATGCCTCTCCTCTTCGGGTTCCCCCTTGTATGGGAACTGTTGAATCATGACCTGAACTACTGATTGATCACCTGAGACGAACACTCAGTCAGCTGGAAAGGCACAAGTGTGTGTGATTGGAAGGGCTGGAATTTGACTCCACCTCTCACAACACCTTATTTACGGGCTGACCACCAGCAGGGAAGGTTCTCTTGTTGGAGTTCCCTTCCTAGTGGAGTTATCAGCGAGCCTCGACCATCTTCAAAGGTGAGCCACTCTTTCCTTATTAACCATCTGTACATCATCTACTTAAGCCTATCTAAAACACAACATTTTTGGCACTATTTCTTGGGGGTTATTTGCCCTACACCCCTTGAACCCGTGCCGTTTCTCTTCGCGTTCCCCCACGAACCCGCACGGTTCCTCTTCACGTTCCCCTACGAGCCCGCACTCCTCCACTTCGTGTTCCCCCTAAAACCCGCACTCTTCCTCTCCGTGTTCCCCCACGACCCCTCAAGGTTCCCCTCTGTGTTCCCCCACGACCCCTCACGGTTCCTCTTCGGCTTCTACGACAATCCCACACCGCTCCTCTTCGCGTTCACCATAAAACCTGCGCTCCTCTTCTTCGCATTCGCCCTATAACCCTATCTCCTTCTCTTTGCGTTCCCCCTTAAAACCACAAACCTCCACTTGGGGTTCCCTCGCGATCTTGCACCCTTTCTTTGTGCTTTCCCCCTAATACCCGCACCCCTTTTCTTTGCGTTCCCCCAAAAACCCACACGTCTCCACTCTGTGTACCCCCTAGATCCCGTGCCTCTCCTCTTGGGGCTCCCCCTTGTATGGGAACTGTTGAATCATGTCCTGAACTACTGATTGATCACCTGAGACGAACACTCAGTCAGCTGGAAAGGCACAAGTGTGTGTGATTGGAAGGGTTGGAATTTGACTCCACCTCTCACAACACCCCATTTACGGGCTGACCACCAGCAGGGAAGGTTCTCTTGTTGGAGTTCCCTTCCTAGTGGAGTTATCAGCGAGCCTCGACCATCTTCAAAGGTGAGCCACTCTTTCCTTATTAACATACTGGATATCGTCTACTTAAGCCTATCTAAAACACAACATTTTTGGCACTATTTCTTGGGGGTTATTTGGCATACACCCCATGAACACGCGCCGCTCCTCTTTGCGTATGCCCCCGAGCCTGCGCGGTTGCTCTTTGCTTCCCCCCCCGAGCCCACGCAATTGCTCTTTGCGTTCCCCCACGAGCCCACGCAATTGCTCTTTGCGTTCCCCCACGAGCCCACAAGGATACACTTTGCGTTCCCCCACGAGCCCACAAGGATACACTTTGCGTTCCCCCACGAGCCCACAAGGATACACTTTGCGTTCCCCCACGAGCCCACAAGGATACACTTTGCGTTCCCCCACGAGCCCACAAGGATACACTTTGCGTTCCCCCACGAGCCCACAAGGATACACTTTGCGTTCCCCCACGAGCCCACAAGGATACACATTGCGCCCCCCCCACGAGCCCGCACGGTTGCTCTTTGCGCCCCCCCCACGAGCACGCAGTTGCTCTTTGCGCCACCCCACGAGCCCGCACGGTTCCTCCTTGCGTTCCCCCACGGACCCGCACGGTTCCTCCTTGCGTTCCCCCACGGACCCGCACGGTTCCTCCTTGCGTTCCCCCACGGACCCGCACGGTTCCTCCTTGCGTTCCCCCACGGACCCGCACGGTTCCTCCTTGCGTTCCCCCACGGACCCGCACGGTTCCTCCTTGCGTTCCCCCACGGACCCGCACGGTTCCTCCTTGCGTTCCCCCACGGACCCGCACGGTTCCTCCTTGCGTTCCCCCACGGACCCGCACGGTTCCTCCTTGCGTTCCCCCACGGACCCGCACGGTTCCTCCTTGCGTTACCGTATGAACCCGCACGGTTCCTCATTTCGTTCCCCCACGAACCCGCACGGTTCTTCTTTGCGTTCCCCCACGAACCCGCACGGTTCCTCTTTGCGTTCCCCCACGAACCCGCACGGTTCCTCTTTGCGTTCCCCCACGAACCCGCACCCTTGCTCTTTGCGTTCCCCCACGAACCCGCACGGTTCCTCTTTGCGTTCCCCCACGAACCCGCACGGTTCCTCTTTGCGTTCCCCCACGAACCCGCACGGTTCCTCTTTGCGTTCCCCCACGAACCCGCACCCTTGCTCTTTGCGTTCCCCCACGAACCCGCACCCTTGCTCTTTGCGTTCCCCCACGAACCCGCACCCTTGCTCTTTGCGTTCCCCCACGAACCCACACCCTTGCTCTTTGCGTTCCCCCACGAACCCGCACCCTTGCTCTTTGCGTTCCCCCACGAACCCGCACCCTTGGTCTTTGCGTTCCCCCACGAACCCGCACGGTTCCTCTTTGCGTTCCCCCACGAACCCGCACGGTTCCTCTTTGCGTTCCCCCACGAACCCGCACGGTTCCTCTTTGCGTTCCCCCACGAACCCGCACGGTTCCTCTTTGCGTTCCCCCACGAACCCGCACGGTTCCTCTTTGCGTTCCCCCACGAACCCGCACCCTTGCTCTTTGCGTTCCCCCACGAACCCGCACCCTTGCTCCATGCGTTCCCCCGCGAACCTGCACCTTTGCTCTTTTTCTTCCCCCACGAACCCGCACCCTTGGTCTTTGCGTTCCCCCACGAACCCGCACCCTTGGTCTTTGCGTTCCCCCACGAACCCGCACCCTTGGTCTTTGCGTTCCCCCACGAACCCGCACCCTTGGTCTTTGCGTTCCCCCACGAACCCGCACCCTTGGTCTTTGCGTTCCCCCACGAACCCGCACCCTTGCTCTTTGCGTTCCCCCACGAACCCGCACCCTTGCTCTTTGCGTTCCCCCACGAACCCGCAAGGTTCCTCTTTGCGTTCCCCCACGAACCCGCAAGGTTCCTCTTTGCGTTCCCCCACGAACTTGCAAGGTTCCTCTTTGCGTTCCCCCACGAACCCGCTCCGTTGCTCTTTGCGTTCCCCCACGAACCCGCTCCGTTGCTCTTTGCGTTCCCCCACGAACCCGCTCTGTTGCTCTTTGCGTTCCCCCACGAACCCGCTCTGTTGCTCTTTGCGTTCCCCCACAAACCCGCACCCTTGCTCTTTGCGTTCCCCCACGAACCCGCACCCTTGCTCTTTGCGTTCCCCCACGAACCCGCACCCTTGCTCTTTGCGTTCCCCCACGAACCCGCACCCTTGCTCTTTGCGTTCCCCCACGAACCCGCACCCTTGCTCTTTGCGTTCCCCCACGAACCCGCACCCTTGCTCTTTGCGTTCCCCCACGAACCCGCACCCTTGCTCTTTGCGTTCCCCCACGAACCCGCACCCTTGCTCTTTGCGATCCCCCACGAACCCGCACCCTTGCTCTTTGCGATCCCCCACGAACCCGCACCCTTGCTCTTTGCGTTCCCCCGCGAACCCGCACAGTTCTTCTTTGCGTTCCCCCACGAACCCGCACCCTTTCTCTTTGCGTTCCCCCAAGAACCCGCACGGTTCCTCTTTGCGTTCCCCCACGAACCCGCACCCTTTCTCTTTGCGTTCCCCCACGAACCCGCACCCTTTCTCTTTGCGTTCCCCCACGAACCCGCACCCATTCTCTTTGAGTTCCCCCACGAACCCGCACCCTTTCTCTTTGAGTTCCCCCACGAACCCGCACCCTTTCTCTTTGAGTTCCCCCACGAACCCGCACCCTTGCTCCTTGCGTTCCCCCATGAACCCGCACGGTTCCTCTTTGCGTCCCCACACGAACCCGCACTCTTCCTCTTTTCGTTCCCCCTCGATCCCGCACTCTTCCTCTTTGCGTCCCCCCACGATCCCGCAGGGTTCCTCTTTGCGTCCCCCCACGATCCCGCATGGTTCCTCTTTGCGTTCCCCCACGAACCCATACACTTGCTCTTTGCGTTCCCCCACGAACCCGCACCCTAGCTCTTTGCGTTCCCCCAGGAACCCGCACGGTTCCTCTTTGCGTTCCCCCACGAACCCGCACGGTTCCTCTTTGCGTTCCCCCACGAACCCGCACGGTTCCTCTTTGCGTTCCCCCACGAACCCGCACGGTTCCTCTTTGCGTTCCCCCACGAACCCGCACGGTTCCTCTTTGCGTTCCCCCACGAACCCGCACCCTTGCTCCTTGCGTTCCCCCACGAACCCGCACCCTTGCTCCTTGCGTTCCCCCACGATCCCGCACCCTTGCTCTTTGCGTTCCCCCACGAACCCGCACCCTTGCTCTTTGCGTTCCCCCACGAACCCGCACCCTTGCTCTTTGCGTTCCCCCACGAACCCGCACCCTTGCTCTTTGCGTTCCCCCACGAACCCGCACCCTTTCTCTTTGCGTTCCCCCACGAACCCGCACCCTTTCTCTTTGCGTTCCCCCACGAACCCGCACCCTTGCTCTTTGCGTTCCCCCACGAACCCGCACCCTTGCTCTTTGCGTTCCCCCACGAACCCGCACCCTTGCTCTTTGTGTTCCCCCACGAACCCGCACCCTTGCTCTTTGCGTTCCCCCACGAACCCGCACCCTTGCTCTTTGCGTTCCCCCACGAACCCGCACGGTTCCGCTTTGCGTTCCCCCACGAACCCGCACGGTTCCGCTTTGCGTTCCCCCACGAACCCGCACGGTTCCGCTTTGCGTTCCCCCACGAACCCGCACCCTTGCTCTTTGCGTTCCCCCACGAACCCGCACCCTTGCTCTTTGCGTTCCCCCACGAACCCGCACCCTTGCTCTTTGCGTTCCCCCACGAACCCGCACCCTTGCTCTTTGCGTTCCCCCACGAACCCGCACCCTTGCTCTTTGCGTTCCCCCACGAACCCGCACCCTTGCTCTTTGCGATCCCCCACGAACCCGCACCCTTGCTCTTTGCGTTCCCCCACGAACCCGCACCCTTGCTCTTTGCGTTCCCCCACGAACCCGCACCCTTGCTCTTTGCGTTCCCCCACGAACCCGCACCCTTGCTCTTTGCGTTCCCCCATGAACCCGCACGGCTCCTCTTTGCGTTCCCCCACGAACCCGCACCCTTGCTCTTTGCGTTCCCCCACGAACCCGCACCCTTGCTCTTTGCGTTCCCCCACGAACCCGCACCCTTGCTCTTTGCGTTCCCCCACGAACCCGCACCCTTGCTCTTTGCGTTCCCCCACGAAGCCGCACGGTTCCTCCTTGCGTTCCCCCACGAACCCGCACGGTTTCCGTTTGCGTTCCCCCACGAACCCGCACCCTTGCTCTTTGCGTTCCCCCACGAACCCGCACCCTTGCTCTTTGCGTTCCCCCACGAACCCGCACCCTTGTTCTTTGCGTTCCCCCACGAACCCGCACCCTTGGTCTTTGCGTTCCCCCACGAACCCGCACCCTTGGTCTTTGCGTTCCCCCACGAACCCGCACCCTTGGTCTTTGCGTTCCCCCACGAACCCGCACCCTTGGTCTTTGCGTTCCCCCACGAACCCGCACCCTTGGTCTTTGCGTTCCCCCACGAACCCGCACCCTTGGTCTTTGCGTTCCCCCACGAACCCGCACCCTTGCTCTTTGCGATCCCCCACGAACCCGCACCCTTGCTCTTTGCGATCCCCCACGAACCCGCACCCTTGCTCTTTGCGTTCCCCCGCGAACCCGCACAGTTCTTCTTTGCGTTCCCCCAGGAACCCGCACGGTTCCTCTTTGTGTTCCCCCACGAACCCGCACGGTTCCTCTTTGCGTTCCCCCACGAACCCGCACCCTTTCTCTTTGCGTTCCCCCACGAACCCGCACCCTTGCTCTTTGAGTTCCCCCACGAACCCGCACCCTTTCTCTTTGAGTTCCCCCACGAACCCGCACCCTTTCTCTTTGAGTTCCTCCACGAACCCGCACCCTTGCTCTTTGCGTTCCCCCATGAACCCGCACGGTTCCTCTTTGCGTTCCCACACGAACCCGCACTCTTCCTCTTTTCGTCCCCCCACGATCCCGCACTCTTCCTCTTTGCGTCCCCCCACGATCCCGCATGGTTCCTCTTTGCGTTCCCCCACGAACCCATACACTTGCTCTTTGCGTTCCCCCACGAACCCGCACCCTAGCTCTTTGCGTTCCCCCAGGAACCCGCACGGTTCCTCTTTGCGTTCCCCCACGAACCCGCACGGTTCCTCTTTGCGTTCCCCCACGAACCCGCACGGTTCCTCTTTGCGTTACCCCACGAACCCGCACGGTTCCTCTTTGCGTTCCCCCACGAACCCGCAGCCTTGCTCTTTGCGTTCCCCCACGAACCCGCAGCCTTGCTCTTTGCGTTCCCCCACGAACCCGCAGCCTTGCTCTTTGCGTTCCCCCACGAACCCGCAGCCTTGCTCTTTGCGTTCCCCCACGAACCCGCACCCTTGCTCTTTGCGTTCCCCCACGAACCCGCACCCTTGCTCTTTGCGTTCCCCCACGAACCCGCACCTTGCTCTTTGCGTTCCCCCACGAACCCGCACCGTTCCTCTTTGCGTTCCCCCACGAACCCGCACCCTTGCTCTTTGCGTTGCCCCACGAACCCGCACCCTTGCTCTTTGCGTTGCCCCACGAACCCGCACCCTTGCTCTTTGCGTTGCCCCACGAACCCGCACACTTGCTCTTTGCGTTGCCCCACGAACCCGCACCCATGCTCTTTGCGTTCCCCCACGAACCCGCACCCTTGCTCTTTGCGTTCCCCCACGAACCCGCACCCTTGCTCTTTGCGTTCCCCCACGAACCCGCACCCTTGCTCTTTGCGTTCCCCCACGAACCCGCACCCTTGCTCTTTGCGTTCCCCCACGAACCCGCACCCTTGCTCTTTGCGTTCCCCCACGAACCCGCACCCTTGCTCTTTGCGTTCCCCCACGAACCCGCACCCTTGCTCTTTGCGTTCCCCCACGAACCCGCACCCTTGCTCTTTGCGTTCCCCAACGAACCCGCACCCTTGCTCTTTGCGTTCCCCCACGAACCCGCACCCTTGCTCTTTGCGTTCCCCCACGAACCCGCACCCTTGCTCTTTGCGTTCCCCCACGAACCTGCATGGTTCCTCTTTGCGTTCCCCCACGAACCCGCACCCTTGCTCTTTGCATTCCCCCACGAACCCGCACCCTTGCTCTTTGCGTTCCCCCACGAACCCGCACCCTTGCTCTTTGCGTTCCCCCACGAACCCGCACCCTTGGTCTTTGCGTTCCCCCACGAACCAGCACCCTTGCTCTTTGCGTTCCCCCACGAACCCGCACCCTTGCTCTTTGCGTTCCCCCACGAACCCGCACCCTTGCTCTTTGCGTTCCCCCACGAACCCGCACCCTTGCTCTTTGCGTTCCCCCACGAACCCGCACCCTTGCTCTTTGCGTTCCCCCGCGAACCCGCACCCTTGCTCTTTGCGTTCCCCCGCGAACCCGCACCCTTGCTCTTTGCGTTCCCCCACGATCCCGCATGGTTCCTCTTTGCGTCCCCCCACGATCCCGCATGGTTCCTCTTTGCGTTCCCCCACGAACCCATACACTTGCTCTTTGCGTTCCCCCACGAACCCGCACCCTTGATCTTTGCGTTCCCCCACGAAGCCGCACGGTTCCTCCTTGCGTTCCCCCACGGACCCGCACGGTTCCTCCTTGCGTTCCCCCACGGACCCGCACGGTTCCTCCTTGCGTTACCGTATGAACTTGCACGGTTCCTCATTTCGTTCCCCCAGGTACCCGCACGGTTCCTCTTTGCGTTCCCCCACGAACCCGCACGGTTCCTCTTTGCGTTCCCCCACGAACCCGCACGGTTCCTCTTTGCGTTCCCCCACGAACCCGCACCCTTGCTCTTTGCGTTCCCCCACGAACCCGCACCCTTGCTCTTTGCGTTCCCCCACGAACCCGCACCCTTGCTCTTTGCGTTCCCCCACGAACCCGCACCCTTGGTCTTTGCGTTCCCCCACGAACCAGCACCCTTGCTCTTTGCGTTCCCCCACGAACCCGCACCCTTGCTCTTTGCGTTCCCCCACGAACCCGCACCCTTGCTCTTTGCGTTCCCCCACGAACCCGCACCCTTGCTCTTTGCGTTCCCCCACGAACCCGCACCCTTGCTCTTTGCGTTCCCCCGCGAACCCGCACCCTTGCTCTTTGCGTTCCCCCGCGAACCCGCACCCTTGCTCTTTGCGTTCCCCCGCGAACCCGCACCCTTGCCCTTTGCGTTCCCCCACGAACCCGCACCCTTGCTCTTTGCGTTCCCCCACGAACCCGCACGGTTCCGCTTTGCGTTCCCCCACGAACCCGCATCCTTTTTGTTTGCGTTCCCCCACGAACCCGCACCCTAGCTCTTTGCGTTCCCCCACGAACCCGCACCCTTGCTCTTTGCGTTCCCCCACGAACCCGCACCCTTGCTCTTTGCGTTCCCCCACGAACCCGCACCCTTGCTCTTTGCGTTCCCCCACGAACCCGCACCCTTGCTCTTTGCGTTCCCCCACGAACCCGCACCCTTGCTCTTTGCGTTCCCCCACGAACCCGCACCCTTGCTCTTTGCGTTCCCCCACGAACCCGCACCCTTGCTCTTTGCGTTCCCCCACGAACCCGCACCTTGCTCTATGCGTTCCCCCACGAACCCGCACGGCTCCTCTTTGCGTTCCCCCACGAACCCGCACCCTTGCTCTTTGCGTTCCCCCACGACCCCGCACGGTTCCGCTTTGCGTTCCCCCACGAACCCGCACCCTTGCTCTTTGCGTTCCCCCATGAACCCGCACCCTTGCTCTTTGCGTTCCCCCGCGAACAAGCACCCTTGCTCTTTGCGTTCCCCCACGAACCCGCACCCTTGCTCTTTGCGTTCCCCCACGAACCCGCACCCTTGCTCTTTGCGTTCCCCCACGAACCCGCACCCTTGCTCTTTGCGTTCCCCCACGAACCCGCACCCTTGCTCTTTGCGTTCCCCCACGAACCCGCACGGCTCCTCTTTGCGTTCCCCCACGAACCCGCACCCTTGCTCTTTGCGTTCCCCCACGAACCCGCACCCTTGCTCTTTGCGCTCCCCCACGAACCCGCACCCTTGCTCTTTGCGTTCCCCCACGAACCCGCACCCTTGCTCTTTGCGTTCCCCCACGAACCCGCACCCTTGATCTTTGCGTTCCCCCACGAAGCCGCACGGTTCCTCCTTGCGTTCCCCCACGAACCCGCACGGTTTCCATTTGCGTTCCCCCACGAACCCGCACCCTTGCTCTTTGCGTTCCCCCACGAACCCGCACCCTTGCTCTTTGCGTTCCCCCACGAACCCGCACCCTTGATCTTTGCGTTCCCCCACGAAGCCGCACGGTTCCTCCTTGCGTTCCCCCACGAACCCGCACGGTTTCCATTTGCGTTCCCCCACGAACCCACACCCTTGCTCTTTGCGTTCCCCCACGAACCCGCACCCTTGCTCTTTGCGTTCCCCCACGAACCCGCACCCTTGGTCTTTGCGTTCCCCCACGAACCCGCACCCTTGGTCTTTGCGTTCCCCCACGAACCCGCACCCTTGGTCTTTGCGTTCCCCCACGAACCCGCACCCTTGGTCTTTGCGTTCCCCCACGAACCCGCACCCTTGGTCTTTGCGTTCCCCCACGAACCCGCACCCTTGCTCTTTGCGTTCCCCCACGAACCCGCACCCTTGGTCTTTGCGTTCCCCCACGAACCCGCACCCTTGGTCTTTGCGTTCCCCCACGAACCCGCACCCTTGGTCTTTGCGTTCCCCCACGAACCCGCACCCTTGGTCTTTGCGTTCCCCCACGAACCCGCACCCTTGGTCTTTGCGTTCCCCCACGAACCCGCACCCTTGGTCTTTGCGTTCCCCCACGAACCCGCACCCTTGGTCTTTGCGTTCCCCCACGAACCCGCACCCTTGGTCTTTGCGTTCCCCCACGAACCCGCACCCTTGGTCTTTGCGTTCCCCCACGAACCCGCACGGTTCCTCTTTGCGTTCCCCCACGAACCCGCTCCCTTGCTCTTTGGGTTCCCCCGCGAACCCGCACCCTTGCTCCTTGCGTTCCCCCGCGAACCCGCACCTTTGCTCTTTTTCTTCCCCCACGAACCCGCACCCTTGGTCTTTGCGTTCCCCCACGAACCCGCACCCTTGGTCTTTGCGTTCCCCCACGAACCCGCACCCTTGCTCTTTGCGTTCCCCCACGAACCCGCACCCTTGGTCTTTGCGTTCCCCCACGAACCCGCTCCCTTGCTCTTTGGGTTCCCCCGCGAACCCGCACCCTTGCTCCTTGCGTTCCCCCGCGAACCCGCACCTTTGCTCTTTTTCTTCCCCCACGAACCCGCAAGGTTCCTCTTTGCGTTCCCCCACGAACTTGCAAGGTTCCTCTTTGCGTTCCCCCACGAACCCGCAACCTTGCTCTTTGCGTTCCCCCACGAACCCGCTCCGTTGCTCTTTGCGTTCACCCACGAACCCGCTCTGTTGCTCTTTGCGTTCCCCCACAAACCCGCACCCTTGCTCTTTGCGTTCCCCCACGAACCCGCACCCTTGCTTTTTGCGTTCCCCCACGAACCCGCACCCTTGCTCTTTGCGTTCCCCCACGAACCCGCACCCTTGCTCTTTGCGTTCCCCCACGAACCCGCACCCTTACTCTTTGCGTTCCCCCACGAACCCGCACCCTTGCTCTTTGCGTTCCCCCACGAACCCGCACCCTTGCTCTTTGCGATCCCCCACGAACCCGCACCCTTGCTCTTTGCGATCCCCCACGAACCCGCACCCTTGCTCTTTGCGTTCCCCCGCGAACCCGCACCCTTGCTCTTTGCGTTCCCCCGCGAACCCGCACCCTTGCTCTTTGCGTTCCCCCGCGAACCCGCACCCTTGCTCTTTGCGTTCCCCCGCGAACCCGCACCCTTGCCCTTTGCGTTCCCCCACGAACCCGCACCCTTGCTCTTTGCGTTCCCCCACGAACCCGCACGGTTCCGCTTTGCGTTCCCCCACGAACCCGCATCCTTTTTGTTTGCGTTCCCCCACGAACCCGCACCCTAGCTCCTTGCGTTCCCCCATGAACCCGCACGGTTCCTCTTTGCGTCCCCACACGAACCCGCACTCTTCCTCTTTTCGTTCCCCCTCGATCCCGCACTCTTCCTCTTTGCGTCCCCCCACGATCCCGCATGGTTCCTCTTTGCGTCCCCCCACGATCCCGCATGGTTCCTCTTTGCGTTCCCCCACGAACCCATACACTTGCTCTTTGCGTTCCCCCACGAACCCGCACCCTAGCTCTTTGCGTTCCCCCAGGAACCCGCACGGTTCCTCTTTGCGTTCCCCCACGAACCCGCACGGTTCCTCTTTGCGTTCCCCCACGAACCCGCACGGTTCCTCTTTGCGTTCCCCCACGAACCCGCACGGTTCCTCTTTGCGTTCCCCCACGAACCCGCACGGTTCCTCTTTGCGTTCCCCCACGAACCCGCACGGTTCCTCTTTGCGTTCCCCCACGAACCCGCACCCTTGCTCTTTGCGTTCCCCCACGAACCCGCACCCTTGCTCCTTGCGTTCCCCCACGAACCCGCACCCTTGCTCTTTGCGTTCCCCCACGAACCCGCACCCTTGCTCTTTGCGTTCCCCCACGAACCCGCACCCTTGCTCTTTGCGTTCCCCCACGAACCCGCACCCTTGCTCTTTGCGTTCCCCCACGAACCCGCACCCTTGCTCTTTGCGTTCCCCCACGAACCCGCACCCTTTCTCTTTGCGTTCCCCCACGAACCCGCACCCTTTCTCTTTGCGTTCCCCCACGAACCCGCACCCTTTCTCTTTGCGTTCCCCCACGAACCCGCACCCTTGCTCTTTGTGTTCCCCCACGAACCCGCACCCTTGCTCTTTGCGTTCCCCCACGAACCCGCACCCTTGCTCTTTGCGTTCCCCCACGAACCCGCACGGTTCCGCTTTGCGTTCCCCCACGAACCCGCACGGTTCCGCTTTGCGTTCCCCCACGAACCCGCACGGTTCCGCTTTGCGTTCCCCCACGAACCCGCACCCTTGCTCTTTGCGTTCCCCCACGAACCCGCACCCTTGCTCTTTGCGTTCCCCCACGAACCCGCACCCTTGCTCTTTGCGTTCCCCCACGAACCCGCACCCTTGCTCTTTGCGTTCCCCCACGAACCCGCACCCTTGCTCTTTGCGATCCCCCACGAACCCGCACCCTTGCTCTTTGCGATCCCCCACGAACCCGCACCCTTGCTCTTTGCGATCCCCCACGAACCCGCACCCTTGCTCTTTGCGTTCCCCCACGAACCCGCACCCTTGCTCTTTGCGTTCCCCCACGAACCCGCACCCTTGCTCTTTGCGTTCCCCCATGAACCCGCACG
Source organism: Oreortyx pictus (assembly GCA_036925125.1). NCBI lineage: Eukaryota > Metazoa > Chordata > Aves > Galliformes > Odontophoridae > Oreortyx > Oreortyx pictus. The sequence continues at coordinate 425,186 of JAUPFR010000071.1, forward strand.
GCTCCTCTTTGCGTTCCCCCACGAACCCGCACCCTTGCTCTTTGCGTTCCCCCACGAACCCGCACCCTTGCTCTTTGCGTTCCCCCACGAACCCGCACCCTTGATCTTTGCGTTCCCCCACGAAGCCGCACGGTTCCTCCTTGCGTTCCCCCACGAACCCGCACGGTTTCCGTTTGCGTTCCCCCACGAACCCGCACCCTTGGTCTTTGCGTTCCCCCACGAACCCACACACTTGCTATTTGCGTTCCCCCACGAACCCGCACCCTTGCTCTTTGCGTTCCCCCACGAACCCGCACCCTTGGTCTTTGCGTTCCCCCACGAACCCGCACCCTTGGTCTTTGCGTTCCCCCACGAACCCGCACCCTTGGTCTTTGCGTTCCCCCACGAACCCGCACCCTTGGTCTTTGCGTTCCTCCACGAACCCGCACCCTTGGTCTTTGCGTTCCCCCACGAACCCGCACCCTTGGTCTTTGCGTTCCCCCACGAGCCCGCACCCTTGGTCTTTGCGTTCCCCCACGAGCCCGCACCCTTGGTCTTTGCGTTCCCCCACGAACCCGCACCCTTGGTCTTTGCGTTCCCCCACGAACCCGCACCCTTGGTCTTTGCGTTCCCCCACGAACCCGCACCCTTGGTCTTTGCGTTCCCCCACGAACCCGCACCCTTGGTCTTTGCGTTCCCCCACGAACCCGCACCCTTGGTCTTTGCGTTCCCCCACGAACCCGCACCCTTGGTCTTTGCGTTCCCCCACGAACCCGCACCCTTGGTCTTTGCGTTCCCCCACGAACCCGCACCCTTGGTCTTTGCGTTCCCCCACGAACCCGCACGGTTCCTCTTTGCGTTCCCCCACGAACCCGCACGGTTCCTCTTTGCGTTCCCCCACGAACCCGCACGGTTCCTCTTTGCGTTCCCCCACGAACCCGCACCCTTGCTCTTTGCGTTCCCCCACGAACCCGCACCCTTGCTCCTTGCGTTCCCCCGCGAACCCGCACCCTTGCTCCTTGCGTTCTCCCGCGAACCCGCACCTTTGCTCCTTTTCTTCCCCCACGAACCCGCACGGTTCCTCTTTGCGTTCCCCCACGAACCCGCACCCTTGGTCTTTGCGTTCCCCCACGAACCCGCACCCTTGGTCTTTGCGTTCCCCCACGAACCCGCACCCTTGGTCTTTGCGTTCCCCCACGAACCCGCACCCTTGGTCTTTGCGTTCCCCCACGAACCCGCACCCTTGGTCTTTGCGTTCCCCCACGAACCCGCACCCTTGCTCTTTGCGTTCCCCCACGAACCCGCACCCTTGCTCTTTGCGTTCCCCCAAGAACCCGCAAGGTTCCTCTTTGCGTTCCCCCACGAACCCGCAAGGATCCTCTTTGCGTTCCCCCACGAACTTGCAAGGTTCCTCTTTGCGTTCCCCCACGAACCCGCACCCTTGCTCTTTGCGTTCCCCCACGAACCCGCTCCGTTGCTCTTTGCGTTCCCCCACGAACCTGCTCTGTTGCTCTTTGCGTTCCCCCACAAACCCGCACCCTTGCTCTTTGCGTTCCCCCACGATCCCGCACCCTTGCTCTTTGCGTTCCCCCACGAACCCGCACCCTTGCTCTTTGCGTTCCCCCACGAACCCGCACCCTTGCTCTTTGCGTTCCCCCACGAACCCGCACCCTTACTCTTTGCGTTCCCCCACGAACCCGCACCCTTGCTCTTTGCGATCCCCCACGAACCCGCACCCTTGCTCTTTGCGATCCCCCACGAACCCGCACCCTTGCTCTTTGCGATCCCCCACGAACCCGCACCCTTGCTCTTTGCGTTCCCCCGCGAACCCGCACAGTTCTTCTTTGCGTTCCCCCAGGAACCCGCACGGTTCCTCTTTGCGTTCCCCCACGAACCCGCACGGTTCCTCTTTGCGTTCCCCCACGAACCCGCACCCTTTCTCTTTGCGTTCCCCCACGAACCCGCACCCTTTCTCTTTGAGTTCCCCCACGAACCCGCACCCTTTCTCTTTGAGTTCCCCCACGAACCCGCACCCTTTCTCTTTGAGTTCCCCCATGAACCCGCACGGTTCCTCTTTGCGTTCCCACACGAACCCGCACTCTTCCTCTTTTCGTCCCCCCACGATCCCGCACTCTTCCTCTTTGCGTCCCCCCACGATCCCGCATGGTTCCTCTTTGCGTTCCCCCACGAACCCATACACTTGCTCTTTGCGTTCCCCCACGAACCCGCACCCTAGCTCTTTGCGTTCCCCCAGGAACCCGCACGGTTCCTCTTTGCGTTCCCCCACGAACCCGCACCCTTGCTCTTTGCGTTCCCCCACGAACCCGCAGCCTTGCTCTTTGCGTTCCCCCACGAACCCGCAGCCTTGCTCTTTGCGTTCCCCCACGAACCCGCAGCCTTGCTCTTTGCGTTCCCCCACGAACCCGCACCCTTGCTCTTTGCGTTCCCCCACGAACCCGCACCCTTGCTCTTTGCGTTCCCCCACGAACCCGCACCCTTGCTCTTTGCGTTCCCCCACGAACCCGCACCTTGCTCTTTGCGTTCCCCCACGAACCCGCACCGTTCCTCTTTGCGTTCCCCCACGAACCCGCACCCTTGCTCTTTGCGTTGCCCCACGAACCCGCACCCTTGCTCTTTGCGTTGCCCAACGAACCCGCACTCTTGCTCTTTGCGTTGCCACACGAACCCGCACACTTGCTCTTTGCGTTGCCACACGAACCCGCACCCTTGCTCTTTGCGTTGCCCCACGAACCCGCACCCATGCTCTTTGCGTTCCCCCACGAACCCGCACCATTGCTCTTTGCGTTCCCCCACGAACCCGCACCCTTGCTCTTTGCGTTCCCCCACGAACCCGCACCCTTGCTCTTTGCGTTCCCCCACGAACCCGCACCCTTGCTCTTTGCGTTCCCCCACGAACCCGCACACTTGCTCTTTGCGTTCCCCCACGAACCCGCACCCTTGCTCTTTGCGTTCCCCCACGAACCCGCACCCTTGCTCTTTGCGTTCCCCCACGAACCCGCACCCTTGCTCTTTGCGTTCCCCCACGAACCCGCACCCTTGCTCTTTGCGTTCCCCCACGAACCCGCACCCTTGCTCTTTGCGTTCCCCCACGAACCCGCACCCTTGCTCTTTGCGTTCCCCCACGAACCCGCACCCTTGCTCTTTGCGTTCCCCCACGAACCTGCATGGTTCCTCTTTGCGTTCCCCCACGAACCCGCACCCTTGCTCTTTGCATTCCCCCACGAACCCGCACCCTTGCTCTTTGCGTTCCCCCACCAACCCGTACCCTTGCTCTATGCGTTCCCCCACGAAGCCGCACGGTTCCTCCTTGCGTTCCCCCACGGACCCGCACGGTTCCTCCTTATGTTCCCCCACGGACCCGCACGGTTCCTCCTTGCGTTCCCCCACGGACCCGCACGGTTCCTCCTTGCGTTCCCCCACGGACCCGCACGGTTCCTCCTTGCGTTCCCCCACGGACCCGCACGGTTCCTCCTTGCGTTCCCCCACGGACCCGCACGGTTCCTCCTTGCGTTCCCCCACGGACCCGCACGGTTCCTCCTTGCGTTCCCCCACGGACCCGCACGGTTCCTCCTTGCGTTCCCCCACGGACCCGCACGGTTCCTCCTTGCGTTACCGTATGAACTTGCACGGTTCCTCATTTCGTTCCCCCAGGTACCCGCACGGTTCCTCTTTGCGTTCCCCCACGAACCCGCACGGTTCCTCTTTGCGTTCCCCCACGAACCCGCACGGTTCCTCTTTGCGTTCCCCCACGAACCCGCACCCTTGCTCTTTGCGTTCCCCCACGAACCCGCACCCTTGCTCTTTGCGTTCCCCCACGAACCCGCACCCTTGCTCTTTGCGTTCCCCCACGAACCCGCACCCTTGGTCTTTGCGTTCCCCCACGAACCAGCACCCTTGCTCTTTGCGTTCCCCCACGAACCCGCACCCTTGCTCTTTGCGTTCCCCCACGAACCCGCACCCTTGCTCTTTGCGTTCCCCCACGAACCCGCACCCTTGCTCTTTGCGTTCCCCCACGAACCCGCACCCTTGCTCTTTGCGTTCCCCCGCGAACCCGCACCCTTGCTCTTTGCGTTCCCCCGCGAACCCGCACCCTTGCTCTTTGCGTTCCCCCGCGAACCCGCACCCTTGCCCTTTGCGTTCCCCCACGAACCCGCACCCTTGCTCTTTGCGTTCCCCCACGAACCCGCACGGTTCCGCTTTGCGTTCCCCCACGAACCCGCATCCTTTTTGTTTGCGTTCCCCCACGAACCCGCACCCTAGCTCTTTGCGTTCCCCCACGAACCCGCACCCTTGCTCTTTGCGTTCCCCCACGAACCCGCACCCTTGCTCTTTGCGTTCCCCCACGAACCCGCACCCTTGCTCTTTGCGTTCCCCCACGAACCCGCACCCTTGCTCTTTGCGTTCCCCCACGAACCCGCACCCTTGCTCTTTGCGTTCCCCCACGAACCCGCACCCTTGCTCTTTGCGTTCCCCCACGAACCCGCACCCTTGCTCTTTGCGTTCCCCCACGAACCCGCACCCTTGCTCTTTGCGTTCCCCCACGAACCCGCACCTTGCTCTATGCGTTCCCCCACGAACCCGCACGGCTCCACTTTGCGTTCCCCCACGAACCCGCACCCTTGCTCTTTGCGTTCCCCCACGACCCCGCACGGTTCCGCTTTGCGTTCCCCCACGAACCCGCACCCTTGCTCTTTGCGTTCCCCAATGAACCCGCACCCTTGCTCTTTGCGTTCCCCCGCGAACAAGCACCCTTGCTCTTTGCGTTCCCCCACGAACCCGCACCCTTGCTCTTTGCGTTCCCCCACGAACCCGCACCATTGCTCTTTGCGTTCCCCCACGAACCCGCACCCTTGCTCTTTGCGTTCCCCCACGAACCCGCACCCTTGCTCTTTGCGTTCCCCCACGAACCCGCACGGCTCCTCTTTGCGTTCCCCCACGAACCCGCACCCTTGCTCTTTGCGCTCCCCCACGAACCCGCACCCTTGCTCTTTGCGCTCCCCCACGAACCCGCACCCTTGCTCTTTGCGTTCCCCCACGAACCCGCACCCTTGCTCTTTGCGTTCCCCCACGAACCCGCACCCTTGATCTTTGCGTTCCCCCACGAACCCGCACCCTTGATCTTTGCGTTCCCCCACGAAGCCGCACGGTTCCTCCTTGCGTTCCCCCACGAACCCGCACGGTTTCCATTTGCGTTCCCCCACGAACCCGCACCCTTGCTCTTTGCGTTCCCCCACGAACCCGCACCCTTGCTCTTTGCGTTCCCCCACGAACCCGCACCCTTGATCTTTGCGTTCCCCCACGAAGCCGCACGGTTCCTCCTTGCGTTCCCCCACGAACCCGCACGGTTTCCATTTGCGTTCCCCCACGAACCCACACCCTTGCTCTTTGCGTTCCCCCACGAACCCGCACCCTTGCTCTTTGCGTTCCCCCACGAACCCGCACCCTTGCTCTTTGCGTTCCCCCACGAACCCGCACCCTTGCTCTTTGCGTTCCCCCACGAACCCGCACCCTTGGTCTTTGCGTTCCCCCACGAACCCGCACCCTTGGTCTTTGCGTTCCCCCACGAACCCGCACCCTTGGTCTTTGCGTTCCCCCACGAACCCGCACCCTTGGTCTTTGCGTTCCCCCACGAACCCGCACCCTTGGTCTTTGCGTTCCCCCACGAACCCGCACCCTTGGTCTTTGCGTTCCCCCACGAACCCGCACCCTTGGTCTTTGCGTTCCCCCACGAACCCGCACCCTTGGTCTTTGCGTTCCCCCACGAACCCGCACCCTTGGTCTTTCCGTTCCCCCACGAACCCGCACCCTTGGTCTTTGCGTTCCCCCACGAACCCGCACCCTTGGTCTTTGCGTTCCCCCACGAACCCGCACCCTTGGTCTTTGCGTTCCCCCACGAACCCGCACGGTTCCTCTTTGCGTTCCCCCACGAACCCGCACGGTTCCTCTTTGCGTTCCCCCACGAACCCGCTCCCTTGCTCTTTGCGTTCCCCCGCGAACCCGCACCCTTGCTCCTTGCGTTCCCCCGCGAACCCGCACCCTTGCTCTTTTTCTTCCCCCACGAACCCGCACGGTTCCTCTTTGCGTTCCCCCACGAACCCGCACCCTTGCTCTTTGCGTTCCCCCACGAACCCGCACCCTTGCTCTTTGCGTTCCCCCACGAACCCGCACCCTTGCTCTTTGCGTTCCCCCACGAACCCGCACCCTTGCTCTTTGCGTTCCCCCACGAACCCGCACCCTTGCTCTTTGCGTTCCCCCACGAACCCGCAAGGTTCCTCTTTGCGTTCCCCCACGAACCCGCAAGGTTCCTCTTTGCGTTCCCCCACGAACTTGCAAGGTTCCTCTTTGCGTTCCCCCACGAACCCGCACCCTTGCTCTTTGCGTTCCCCCACGAACCCGCTCCGTTGCTCTTTGCGTTCCCCCACGAACCCGCTCTGTTGCTCTTTGCGTTCCCTCACAAACCCGCACCCTTGCTCTTTGCGTTCCCCCACGAACCCGCACCCTTGCTCTTTGCGTTCCCCCACGAACCCGCACCCTTGCTCTTTGCGTTCCCCCACGAACCCGCACCCTTGCTCTTTGCGTTCCCCCACGAACCCGCACCCTTGCTCTTTGCGTTCCCCCACGAACCCGCTCCGTTGCTCTTTGCGTTCCCCCACGAACCCGCTCAGTTGCTCTTTGCGTTCCTTCACAAACCCGCACCCTTGCTCTTTGCGTTCCCCCACGAACCCGCAAGGTTCCTCTTTGCGTTCCCCCACGAACCCGCAAGGTTCCTCTTTGCGTTCCCCCACGAACTTGCAAGGTTCCTCTTTGCGTTCCCCCACGAACCCGCACCCTTGCTCTTTGCGTTCCCCCACGAACCCGCTCCGTTGCTCTTTGCGTTCCCCCACGAACCCGCTCTGTTGCTCTTTGCGTTCCTTCACAAACCCGCACCCTTGCTCTTTGCGTTCCCCCACGAACCCGCACCCTTGCTCTTTGCGTTCCCCCACGAACCCGCACCCTTGCTCTTTGCGTTCCCCCACGAACCCGCACCCTTGCTCTTTGCGTTCCCCCACGAACCCGCACCCTTGCTCTTTGCGTTCCCCCACGAACCCGCTCCGTTGCTCTTTGCGTTCCCCCACGAACCCGCTCTGTTGCTCTTTGCGTTCCTTCACAAACCCGCACCCTTGCTCTTTGCGTCCCCCACGAACCCGCACCCTTGCTCTTTGCGTTCCCCCACGAACCCGCACCCTTGCTCTTTGCGTTCCCCCACGAACCCGCACCCTTGCTCTTTGCGTTCCCCCACGAACGCGCACCCTTGCTCTTTGCGTTCCCCCACGAACGCGCACCCTTGCTCTTTGCGTTCCCCCACGAACCCGCACCCTTGCTCTTTGCGTTCCCCCACGAACCCGCACCCTTGCTCTTTGCGTTCCCCCACGAACCCGCACCCTTGCACATTGCGTTCCCCACGAACCCGCACGGTTCCTCTTTGCGTTCCCCCACGAACCCGCACCCTTGCTCTTTGCGTTCCCCCACGATCCCGCACCCTTGCTCTTTGCGTTCCCCCACGAACCCGCACCCTTGCTCTTTGCGTTCCCCCACGAACCCGCACGGTTCCTCTTTGCGTTCCCCCACGAACCCGCACGGTTCCTCTTTGCGTTCCCCCACGAACCCGCACGGTTCCTCTTTGCGTTCCCCCACGAACCCGCACCCTTTCTCTTTGCGTTCCCCCACGAACCCGCACCCTTTCTCTTTGCGTTCCCCCACGAACCCGCACCCTTTCTCTTTGCGTTCCCCCACGAACCCGCACCCTTTCTCTTTGCGTTCCCCACGAACCCGCACCCTTTCTCTTTGCGTTCCCCCACGAACCCGCACCCTTTCTCTTTGCGTTCCCCCACGAACCCGCACCCTTGCTCTTTGCGTTCCCCCACGAACCCGCACCCTTGCTCTTTGCGTTCCCCCACGAACCCGCACCCTTGCTCTTTGCGTTCCCCCACGAACCCGCACCCTTGCTCTTTGCGTTCCCCCACGAACCCGCACCCTTGCTCTTTGCGTTCCCCCACGAACCCGCACCCTTGCTCTTTGCGTTCCCCCACGAACCCGCACCCTTGCTCTTTGCGTTCCCCCACGAACCCGCACCCTTGCTCTTTGCGTTCCCCCACGAACCCGCACCCTTGCTCTTTGCGTTCCCCCACGAACCCGCACCCTTGCTCTTTGCGTTCCCCCACGAACCCGCACCCTTGCTCTTTGCGTTCCCCCACGAACCCGCACCCTTGCTCTTTGCGTTCCCCCACGAACCCGCACCCTTGCTCTTTGCGTTCCCCCACGAACCCGCACCCTTGCTCTTTGCGTTCCCCCACGAACCCGCACCCTTGCTCTTTGCGTTCCCCCACGAACCCGCACCCTTGCTCTTTGCGTTCCCCCACGAACCCGCACCCTTGCTCTTTGCGTTCCCCCACGAACCCGCACCCTTGCTCTTTGCGTTCCCCCACGAACCCGCACCGTTCTCTTTGCGTTCCCCCACGAACCCGCACGGTTCCTCTTTGCGTTCCCCCACGAACCCGCTCCCTTGCTCTTTGCGTTCCCCGACCCACCCTTGCTCCTTGCGTTCCCCCGCGAACCCG